>JAODJX010000053.1:5837243-5856037 GCA_026776945.1 Isichthys henryi | reverse complement strand
AAACAAAATGCTAGCTAACATGCTAGCTCTAACGTAACAAACAAAATGCTAGCTAACATGCTAGCTCTAACGTAACAAACAAAATGCTAGCTAACATGCTAGCTCTAACGTAACAAACAAAATGCTAGCTAACATGCTAGCTCTAACGTAACAAACAAAATGCTAGCTAACATGCTAGCTCTAACGTAACAAACAAAATGCTAGCTAACATGCTAGCTCTAACGTAACATGAGCAAAATGCTAGCTATAACGACTAACTGACGTTAAAGTTCCATCCCAAAATAATTTCATGGATCCATAACGACGGCTTTCTGGGAGGGGTGGTTACCGTGATGACGCGCAAGTTGACGTCCTCGGGCTCCAGCGGGTAGGCGCTGGTGCACTGCAGGATGCAGAAGTTTGGGTTGTGCTGCTTGACGGTCTGGTAAACTCGCCGCATGGTCTCCATGGACTGCATGCCGCTGGACACCACCATGGGACGACCTGAGTGGCAGATACACGCGTGCTCACCTTTGCTCCGCCCGAAACAGCCACGACGGTTTTCCGCAAATGATCAGAAATGGAGATTTCAGGTCCAGAAAGTACAAATCCAGACCAGGATTTTGTTTCAACCAACCAGTTGAGCATGAAGAGTCACAGTCACAGAGTACTGTGGTTGGTTGAAACAAAATCCTGGACTGGATTTGTACTTTCTGGACCTGAAATCTCCACCTCTGCACATGATCATGCATCCAAACGAATGACCAAGTTAAACAAGTCAAACAGGCCTGCCTTTCTGCGCCGTCTTCTCCAAGTAGACAAAATTGTTGGTGTCCCCTGAGCCAACCTTGAAAAACGGCACGTTTAGCTTGTGGAGGAATTCCACGGCCATCTGCCGAAGAGAAACCAGTGAAATGATCCACGGAAATAGAAAAACAATGCTAAGATGGATGGATATGCCTCAAGTAAGTTAAAATGTTGAAACATACAGCTCTGGGAAAAATTGAGACCCCTCTATATTTTTTTTTAAATCTGCAGTTTTAAATCCTGGATACTTAAGGATAAGTAACTTAAGTAAATCGGCTACGCATCCTGCTTACCTCATCCATCCCCGAGGCAGTGAAGAATATCCCAACCTCTTCGGCGTACTTCTGCAGCTCCCTGTACTGTTCGTGGCTGAACTCTAGGTGGCGCTTATGCTCCCCGTACGTCTTGCCCCAAGAATGCTTGGAAGTATATGGACGTTCCAAGGCGCGTTTGTTAAACTTGAAGTCGAGCTCACTCTTCTGAAATTTGGCACAGTCCGCCCCACAGTCCTGAAATCGCATATGAAAACGTTACCTGGAAGTTACAATAAACAAAAGTATCTGCGCATGTGCACAGCCACCCCAAAATAAAATGAAATATTACGGATATTCCACCGATACCAAAAAGTGGTCTGGAATAATGTCTCAAACTATCAGAACCACAAACTGTAAGATGAATAGCATACAAAGAACTCTTTCTTCATCGTTACCATACATCACCCAAGGTTGACTACAAGATTTCAGCAACATCTATAACCCGATCTTTATCATCTATAATTACCGTGCAGTATCTCGGGGCTATCTAACCCGGCCCCCTTACCTTGGCCATTCGGATCATCTTCTTTGCTACCTCGATGTCCCCCTGGTGGTTCTGTCCGATCTCGGCGATGATGAAACACGGGTTGTTGCCCCCGATCATCCTGCCGGGACACAGTTCGAACTTAAGCGGCATCTTGTAAAGACCCTGCGGGAGGCAGACGGGAGGCAGCACCGGCAGCAGCTGCGCACAGGCCGGGAACAGGAAGCGGAACGCCTCCTGACTACATCCTGCAGAAAAAACAGCCCGACGTCACCCAGCGCCGTAAACTCTATTTACTGCCGCAATCTTCGCGTAAACCCACGCATGAGGGTGTGACTTATTTACTGACACGCTTGGTTTCCCCTAAAGGGTCCGGGTCTAAAGTATATCTTTACCGGCGGATATACAATGCAAATACACAATACTAATCCCTGCAAACAGAAAAATAGTTAACGTGTCCGCCGGATTTTTAAAGTGACAGTACACAATTTTCCATTTCAACTTTCTATGTTCATAATATCTGTTAATCATTGTTGTGAATAAAGTAACGACTACCTGATTTCTTATTTAGGGCGATCGGCAGTGTATAAGGTTTTGTTTTAATTGAAGAACTGTACCAGAAATAACGAATGTGTGCATTGACCGCCTATTGCCAGTAAATGAGAAGCTCGAAAATGTAAACTGGGCATTTAATGCTACATATCGGAAAAGTTACTTTCACCTTTGTTAATCAGTGGTCAAAAATTATTTAAATCTATTGCCTTATTTTAACTGCATTATTTAATCTTTTGATTTGAAATCAATGTAAAATCAAACATTCTTATAATCAAACTTGTACGAATAATTGCACTTTTTAGTAGATATTCTTTTCCCACAGCAATTACCGGCCCACCCTGCTCGTCGCCCCGCTTACTCCTAACTAGGGACGTTTATGGCGATTAAACAAAAGTCAAGGGCTAAGTCAAGTTTACCCGGATCTTGACTTTTCTATTTTGAAGGAAGATTGGCATCGTGGGTATAATTCTCAGGGCCCATTCATTTATATGGGATTAGATCTAATCCCAAAATAACCACCTTACCCCATACTGTACATAGCCCTAACCTTAACCATAAGTAACCAAAGGAAATTCGAGCCTTTTGGCATTTTAGTTGTGTGATTGAGAGTCTCTTTCTCACTGTAGGTGCATGCGCAGACGTGCAGGCTGCAAAACGGGCAGGAGTTGCAGATCGGGTAGTGACAGAGGTCCATTAAGCATCTTTGCCGTCTGATATAAACGCAAAGCCCTGCAGAGAAAACAGTGCACACGTGCCCGTAGGCTTCTTAACGTGACAGTTGAAAGGTTTCCATTTTAACTTTATTTGATCATAATATTTATTCCTGTGAATATAGTAATACTACCGACTAATGCTTGTTGGATGACTTATAGGTTCAATCAAAGACGGACAGCAGTATATTGAGTTATTTTTAAAGTATAGTACAAAAATAACCAATGTGTGTAAGGAATA
The DNA here is from genome assembly GCA_026776945.1 of Isichthys henryi. Classification (NCBI taxonomy): domain Eukaryota; kingdom Metazoa; phylum Chordata; class Actinopteri; order Osteoglossiformes; family Mormyridae; genus Isichthys; species Isichthys henryi. The sequence continues at coordinate 5,852,947 of JAODJX010000053.1, read as the reverse complement.
ATTACTGTAAACGAACGTCAGATGCTGTCATTCCCGTTGTCAGTGAATGACAACATTAAATAGGTCGCAAAAATCAATAGATCGGGAATGTAAGCTGAGCATATTAAGATACATATTTGATCACATTACTGCTACGTTACGTTAATCGGTGGCCAAATGAAAACCTACATTGTAACATTGTGATTTCTGAAACCATTCATGTCTCACATTGTAACAGTATTTTGTTTCAGTTTTTCCTATCACGTGGTTAGCCTTGAAATCATTATAAGCCCAAAACACTTATATATATAAACTTTTACAAATCATTGTATAAACCGTTTAGCAGCTATGATCTAGAGCAATTGCGGGAATTATTTGTACGTAAACTGAAAGAAACGCAAAGTTTTCTCCGGTACGCAACGAAAGTTTTCTTTTGGAACTTAACATCAAACACGTAAAAAAGAAAATCACGCCCAAGAACCACAAAGTCGACGGTTTCCCCCAACACGTATCTGAAGCTACACGCTCAAATGCAAAATAATGCGTGATGCGTTTACAGTGCAGGCACAGCCAGTGCCTCGGCAGCATAACGAGCCCCATCCAGCGGCAGCGCAGCGCGCAGCACTGCAGATCCTGCGCTGCAGATCGCCGTCACTTTGCCGCTCCTGCTACGTCCTGCACGCGGCTAAGATCACGGGATGAGTGCGTGCTCGGCTCTGTCCTTCCTCATTGGCTTAGCCGGTGACCGGCGTCGTTCTGATTGGCCAAGGCCCTGTTCATCAAACGCCGACGCCTCCGATTGGCCGCGGCGAGCTTTCCGCTCCATTGTGTAGCTGTCTCCCATCCTGCCTTTTCCCTTCGCATGATCTCAGACTGACCCAGTCTGGCTTCGCTGTCCTGCGGTGGCTGCGCTTCACTTACTTACCGGTTTTTTTTGGAAAGCGCTGTCGACGACCTTTAGTTAGCGATGGATGACTTCGACATGCTGAGCGCGCCGCAGCCCGAGGCCGGTAACGGCACGGAGGAGGACCCGGCCGCCGCTTTCCTGGCCCAGCAGGAGAGCGAGATCGCGGGCATCGAGAACGACGAGGGCTTCAGCATCCTGGACAGCGGGGAGGTCCCGTCATCTTTCACCGACAACCTGACAGGTGAGCCGCGCACACGGTGGCACGTTGCGGATTTTAGCAGGAACCCGCCCCCCAGCCCCCGATTTTATAAACCCGGGTCTTATCGGCCCCGTTATTCATAAATCGCCCGGCGTGTTGTAATGCGCAGTGGGGGGAAAATAGGCGGATGTTGTGGCAATAACGGTCAGCGTAGGGCTCGCATTGCATCGAGTTCTATTATAAGCTGGGATGTTTGCTGTAACTTGCATATAAAATTCATAGCACCGAGACGGCAGTAATATGCATGATTGATGAGGTGCCAGGTTGTGCACCTTGCTTGAAATTTAACCCCAGCGTCACTGTCAAGTGCATAAAATTGGTTCGCATACAAAAAAGGAAGTATTTTAAGTAGAAGTTTCCTGCTGATGCCTGGATACTGCAGCAAAGGCGGGGGGTTGTTCTCTCGGGTCCCGCAGCGCAGCAGATGCATGCAACTGGATCTGCTCCAGAAGTCCGAGTCCATGGAAGTGGCCAGCAGCCAACCTTGGTGCAGGTGGAGAGGCCTCCACCGAAGGCGGACATCAAGTGATCTACCATTCCAAGCTCAAAGGGCCCTTTAAGAGCCACATGTTAAACTGCACATAAGGCACAGTAACCTTTGTACTGTGTGAGCTAAGGTGTAACCATTTGACCGAACAGGAAGTGGAGCCTCTGCTGACGCATTTAAACCCCCGAGCTGACTCTTCCTGGCGTGAGTCACAACCTGCACTCCCTACATCTCTGCGCTCTTGCAGAAACTGCATAGGCCAGCATTCTGGCCGGACACTTGCAGCCCCCATGGCACAGAGCCCCTGTTTGATGGTAGCATGGTGAACAACTCTGCAACCAGCCCCCCTGTCCAAGGTTTAACAGACATAATGCATAGAGGTGTGCAGGTAAGGGCTTTGTCAGCAGTAAAACAGACTGCAAAAGCAGTAACTGTTTGGAAAACAGTTCTGGGGGGGGGGGCACTCGTATTTTTTTTCTTAGCAGATTCCGGGTTCCTCACCCAGTGTAGGCAGCAGGGAATGAATCGCGGACCACAGCGTTTTTGTTCTTCCTCCCGGAGAGGAATGTGACCTTTTGAGAGACACCAAAGGCGGGGAGAGAGGTGGGGGGGGGGTATGGTGTTCACGAGCTTGAACTGTGCCTGCTTCTCCAGCATGCACTGCAGTCCAGCGGCCAGGCCATGCCCTGCTGCCTGGCAGCGGTCATCAGGAAAAACTGCGCTCCCTGCAGCCACTGTCATCCCTTTACCCGGGAGACGTCTCTCTGTCACCCGATCGGAGGGCCTTAAATGAGTAATGAGGCGTTCTCTCGTTACAGGAGGAAACGGTCCGCATCTAAACAGCCGCCAGTAAACATGTATCGTAGCTCAGTCTGGGTGGACGGATCATACTGTAACTGGTTCAGTTTCAATTCAATTATTTTTATATAGCGCCTTTCGCAACAGAGTCATCCCGTGACAAGAGCGTGTTGCAATTCAGTACTAGAATATGGTGCATAAAACAGGGGAAAAGGGAAGGTAAGAATGCCAGAAGACATCTAAGGAGGAGGAGAAGCAAAAACTCTTAAATGGGGAGGAAAAAAAACACTCTGGGGCTCTGAGGTCAGCTGGCTGATAACGTAGAAAACAGAAAAACGTGAGTCTGCTTTAATAAAAGCTGAAAACTGCCGAAGGCCATTGAAAGCGCTTTAGTTAGAGGCAGGTGTTTGATTATTTGGTGCTTTACAGGTTTAACGAGGACGGTGTTTTGTGAGGAGATGATGCCAGAAGTGTGTGCTTCCTGCTCACAGTGGGAGCATTTTAATTTGCTGCGTTAACTGCAGCTGGGGGTGACATCTTTGGCCCACCGCTAAGACGTTAGCGCTGCATTGTCCCGTAGGCGTTGTTTCCCTTTTTACGTCATATTCCGCATCTCGACGTTGAGTCTGTGTTCCTTTCAGAAATGTACCGACTTAAAAGATAAGTGTCATAAGCTGGCCGTCCTGTTAGACTGTCAACTGCTGAATTATTCAGCTGCCAGCCCAGATCTTTAGCCGAGGCAAGCGTGGGATCAGCTGTAGCTTTTGGCCCTGATGCTGAGAGATGCATCAATTAAGCCTTGAAAGGGTGTTCGATGACACAGGCACTATGCCGGAAACACAGCCAGTGTTTATATGAGACCAGCATACAGACATTTCCTGTTCATTTTCCTTTGAAGAAATTTAGTGTTGCAGTCGGGTGCAACAAGAATCGTACCTGCTAGCAGAGTGGCGGAGATCCATTATGGGAAACACAAGGAAAAAACTATTGGATCTCTGCGCTTTGAGCAACGACTGGAGGGACTGAGTAAAAAATAATGGTGGCACAGTTATATAGAAATTTCTCCCAACACGTATAATGTAACATAATCCAAGCACTCACAAAAAACGAGTGAATTTCTCAGATGCATCTGAGTGTCAAGGTAAATACCAGCGGTGAGAGAGTGAACTGCATTATATCACTGCTGTTTTTTAAATAGCTTTTCCAGCGGGAACTGGCACTAAATCTCACACATTCAGAGGTCATCAGTTGCTGCTGCGACCTCCAAAGGTGATGTGCAGGTTCTCCGGCCAGCGGAAAGGACACGTTCCGCTCTGCAAGCTAAGGTAGCGCCGGCATCTGTCGCAGGTGCGCATTATCTGCAGCTGTTCGTAAATGCGACATGCGACAGTGACGGATCTGTCTTTAGGTGACAGCGTTTAAAAGCTGATTACGTAACCGTGGGGGTCTTCCTCTGAACCATCATGTCTAACTACCGCAATTCAGTTCCGCTGAGTCCGAGTTGTGGCTCGGATCGCGAGACAGTCGGTGTCGTGTGACCTTCTTTCTGAAGGAGGAGTGAGTGGAGCGTGAGGCGAAGGCGCCCAAGTCTGGAGCCCCTCAAAGGCTCAGTGCACTGAATTATTCTAATAATAATCAGGTAAAAGTGCTTTTGCCAGCCTGGGTCCTGGTGCGATTGTAGGTGATGCATTCCACGATCTAACAAAGCCACACATAACAGCAAACCATCCGCGGACGTGTGGTAAAGTTTAATTGATAAATTATGCAGAGTAAGACATTACTGACATTAAATACGATGATAAAGTACAGCGTACATTATTATTGGCTACAGTACTGTACAGTACTATACTCTCGAATGAAATGGATTCTGATGAGATTAGCCCACTACTACAATTACTGAGCTACAAACTATGTTCGTGTTACTACAATACAGTAGCCCCCTCTATCCATGGCTTACCGCGGTCCCAAAAAAACTGTAAAAAGTGTTTTTTCATTGTTCCTTTGTCCTCTGAGGGATATAAATAGCATCATTGTCACTGTCGGTCATCCCTGATACAAATTTTTCAATGCTCTGCCATCCACTGAGAAATGTGCCAACTCAAACCCATGTTTCTGTTAAACTGAAGAGTGGCCGATCAATATATATGAGGCTTGATGGTTGTAAAACCACAGACGGCGTTGATTTGAAGGTCTGCATGCGGCAGAATTGCTGACACCCAGATGGATAATTAGGGGAAACCCCCCCCCCCAGCTGTAGTCAGGGAGGAGTGACCAATATGACATTGCGTGTTAAATGATCTACCTGATAACTCTCAACCATTAGCTCTGTTTGATACCTGATAGCATTCAGTGTCAGAAATACTCCCAGCGCGCTATTAATGGAAACATTAGTATGGTCATTAAGATGCTAATTATACTATTTAACATTTAGTTTTATTTTTCTATTATACTTAATGTTTTAATTTCTTTTGTTTGGAATGTTTTTCTGGCAAAGTTCACATTAAAAAAACTCCAACTGGCTGTTCTGGGTTATAAAATCTTTTACACTTATCCAGCCAACTCCCTGCTGCATAACGAAAATATTGTTGTGGCAAGTGTTAAGCATACTGGTTACAGACGTCCTGTGCACTCAGGTTTGTAGCCAGATCCTGTTCCCAGATTTTGCACGTGAGGCTGGAGATCTGGCGACGCACCACAGCCCGTGTGTGGAATGTGGGTATGATATACTCACTCATTCCACGTTCCATAAATTACTGATTGTTACTGTTGCGCTTACTGTTGTTTGACGCACAGAGTGAGTTTTGCGGTTTACGGTGAACAGTATCTGCCTGTGTGGGCTGTTTTTTATCCAAGGGACTTCTGGGTACTCTGTTTAGCGCCCATCTTCTGTGTCCTTGGTCCTCCTAGCTTCATTGCCAGCATGATCAGTGGCCGCTCAGCCTTTGGTCTTCTCCCCTTACCTGTCACCTTCGTGCTTGGTGACACTGTTGTCTTCCTCCCTGACCTTCATGGTCACCATCTGCCAGATCACCCTGGCCCTCGGCCTCGGCCACCCCTGCCTTCGGCCTGTCGAGGCTGACAGTAGATCCTCTGGGGTGTCCCCACTGGCTGGAAGAGGAAAAATAGACAAAGAAGATTCTGAAACTGTTTCTTGTTTATATTTCCTGACTTGTGAGCGACTGTAATCCCCTCGGGGGTGAGCCTGGTCCAGCGCTGTCTGCTGTAGCCTTTGGGTCTGTCTGCCCCTTCTTAGCTGTTAAATCCTTCTATCCACGAATTTCATGCTCTTTCTTTGACTGAAATGTGTTTTTGAAATGTGTGGATGGAATGACCTGAATGAAGAACCTGCCATGACCTGGTGTTCTCATGTCCGTTGAGAAGCAGTTTAAATCTGGCTGTGGAACCAAGAATGTTTTCGCTGTGTTCTTGAGCTAACGTCCTCTCCACATGTTAGTACCACATCCCAGCCTGGTGGGGATGTGTTCCCTGCGGTAACGTGAATCCACATCCTCTGCTTTTGGCTGGGTGGTTCTGATTCACACCTAGCTATCCCCAATCTGCCCCCCCCCCCACCGGTCTCACCATGCCACGTCTCTGTGCCCGACATTATCCTCTTCCCCAGAAACGCCGCTCTGTTACTGGATCAGAATGACTTAAATAAATGATGGGGTACTCTCCATTGTCAGAGCCGGGTGCTGGGACGTGTCCTACCCAGAGCGAACAAAGAGGGAAAATGATTCAAATAAAATGGTACTTAACAATTCAATGGTTAGTCTTACTTTAAAAAGAAGAGTCTGAGTTTGGCAAGAAATTTCCCAGAACAGAATAAATTACTTCAGCACTTTTATAGGACAAAAACCGATTAGAAGATTCCATTTGGATCTGTCCCCCAAGACATATTTCATGATTTTTGACATTTGCTGGCTGACTGGCTGAAAGTCTAGAGGCCGTCTGTGTCCAGAGACCACGCATGGAGGACAGAGGACAATGTTCTATTTTTTTTTCTTTTACAATTAACTTTTGTGGTGGAACAATCGCAATATTAATATAAGCGTATCTACATTTAGCTTGGTGTCCCCTAGACATGTGGAAACATTTGGGCCGTTTGTTAACGCGACTTTGGTTCTCTCCCCAGATGCCTTCGACAGCGCCCTTAACGGTGAAATGCACGAGGTAAACTTCCCCGTAAAACAACTCCATCTGTGACGTTGTTGCCCTCGTTTGTGCTGAGGTGGCCGGTGGAGTGTGAAAGAATAAGCTCCAGCCTGACTCAGTACTGTATAGTCTGTGTGGTTGTTATTTAGAAATTGGCAAAATTAGCAATTTGATTCACTGTTCTTTATTTAACTGGAAAATATGTGAACAGTACGGAATGTTAATACCATACAGTCAAATAAATCCAGCAATTTTCAGTTCTGTAAACTGTACAGTTAAAGTACAGCAGTGTGCTTCATTTTAAACTCATTTGTACCAGTTTTTGTTTAATTGTCTGAAAGTCGCCTGTATTATCTAAACTGTTTGAAAACCAGAATGGCTTTGCTGTCCCGTGTGAACATTTCACTCTTCGTGCCCGACAGGCGAGCAATGGCCCCACCGACGTTTACGCCGCCATCTCCAGTGTCGACCGGCTGCAGTCCGAGCCGGAGAGCTTGTGCAAGTGGAGGGAGGAGCAGAAGGAGAGGCTGGAGGCTCTGGGTGAGGGCCGAGGCCTGGCGGGTTGTACTGAGGCTAGCGATGGCTGGGCCTCATTAGGAGGGATGCAGGGGCCTTCGAGAGATGAGTGCTGCAAGAGGGTCGGGTGGGCTGGCTGTCGGACTTCCTGGTCAGTGTCATTTTGCGGAGCTGTGTGCCTCCCCTCCTTTCAGACGCCAACTCCCGCAAGCAGGAGGTGGAGTGGAAGGAGAAGGCCAAGCAGGAGCTGGAGGAGTGGCACCTGCGGCAGGACGAGCAGCTGGAGAAGACGAGAGCCAGTAACAGGTAACGCGGGGATTTCCGCAGTGGCTGGGGCCAAACGGCACACTGCAGAAGCGGAATTTCCGCAGTGGCTGGGGCCAAACGGCACACTGCAGAAGCGGGATTGCCGGAGTGCCCTTCACAGACCCTAGAGCACTGCCACCCCCCCCCAGTGAATAGGTCATTTATATAAAATAACTTGTTTTATTTGCATGACTTATACAGTTTTGTACATTGACAGATAATTGCTAATAAATATTTAAATTCAGTTTAATTACCAGGAACCTAAAAACTCAGTTCAGCTTTTCAGTTTAAATATATACATATATCCGTGCCTCAATGCAGAGTTACAATTATTCTGGAAAGCGAGTAAATTGTATTGCGTGAATTATGTAACTTTTTAATGTTTAATGTTTAAGAATGCAGAGAGGCAGCATAGGGAAGGCGACTAGTCCATGTAATCCTCTGATGCGGGTGAACATGTGACCCGCCTCTGGGAAAAGATCCAGAACTTACCTGAGGCGTAGGTGTCCATTCGCGGTGTTCTTTGGCGACGAATTGGCACCTCGTCATGTGATAGAAACGAGACCGTCTGGCGATCATTTCAGCCAGGTGGAGGCTTCTGGTCAGCAGCCAGTCCTGACTGAGCTGCACAGCCCAGGACCGGAAGCATCCTGTAATTCCAGGCTCCTCCCACCTTAAGCTGCGTAAATGCCCGTTTCCCAGAACCCCTGCGCTGACTCGCCTACCGCCACACCTGCTCACGCTGGTTTGAATGTTTTCTCCTTTTTACCACTCTCTCTCTTCTCTCCTGCCCGCTGCTTTCCTTTCGGACGTCTCTCCGTCCAGGGTGCTGGACGAAGATTTCTACAGGCAGCCCTTCTCTGAGCTGATTGGTTATGTGTATGTCGCCAAACTGACATCCATTTGCTTTCACATGCCCTTTAGAAGCATCCCTCATGATTTAATACCCATGACATCATCTCCCCTTAGTTTCCTCCCTCATTTCGTCTTCCATGTTTTATCGAGTCTGGGCAAGGTTCTGTAATGGAGGAAGAAGCATATGCAGTTTTCAGCATCTCTGAGCTTCTTGTTCTGTACGGTTGTAATTGTCTTAGTAATTTCCATGCAGCGTAGGGATTTTAAATCACAATTAACGAGTTAAGCTGCTCGCCACTCTTTGAAAGATCCTTTGCGTCAGTAAATCAGGAAAAAAAAAAAAACGCACATTTGACGCCGTTCCCTTTTCCTCCAGAAAACCAGTTTTCATTCACGGTTGTCCATGTGTCGTTTTAGTTGGGTCATATACTTTCATTCCGTGATTTGTGTACGTTAATCGTCATTCTCCGTCGTGTTTAGTAGGATATGTGAGTGACATAGTGACAGTGACTGAGTAGAAGTTTTAGTCTCCATCCATTGATTGACCTGAATTTCTATCATCTCATGTACATGTAGGCAAGAATGCCTGTCAGCTCTCGTAATACTTAAAGAAAAAAAGAAGCGTAATTAGAGATGTATTGATGTAATCTGGCAAATGTTTAAGTCTGAATCAGTCACGTTGTCCTGTTTGAAGCAACACTGTCTCCAGGCTAAATTATGACGTAACATTCCAGCTGTTGTCAGAACTATTAGCTTGAAAATTATTCCTATTTTATCGATTTGCTGCTAACTGTTATGCGAAGCGAGTGTTTTTCTTATGAAATATCTTTGTAGGTCTGGCTTCGTGTCAGACAGGCGGCTGTGGCATTTAGATGCGCCGTCTGCTGACGTGAGACCTGCCTTGCCGCTAATGTTTACGAATACAGCCAATCAGGCCCGAGATCCGTCGCCGCGAGTTCTGATTGGGTGCCCCGACTTAGACCTGGATACACAGTTGCTTGACGCACACGATACACAGTTCTGTTGTAGCTTGGCTTCAGGAAATCGTACCGCTGCCTGATTTGCCCCGCTCCCTCCCACCCCGGCTTCGTCTTGTAGCCCTCACATCCTTCCCCGAGCTGGTTGGTGCCGGACCGTTGCCGGTTTGACATCGGAAACTGCGGCGGTGCGCTGTGGACGCCCTCCACACGGCCCCAGCTCGTGTGATGGCTGCAAACTAAGGCCGACTGGCACGGTCTCCGAAATGCATGTCAGGCTTTTGTCATCTGCATAAAGCTTATTTATTTTCCTTTCTCTATATCTGACTTGTGATCTGTTTCTCCTTCTTTCCTTTCTATGCACCTTTAAGCACACACATTAATCATCCTTGCTACCGCCTAGACCAGTTAAGTAAAAAAAAAAACAAAAAAAAAAAACCATTAAGTAATGAAGACTCCAGAGATATTTAATGTTCTACTCACTGCCAGATGAGACATTTGGTGTCACCTTGTGACTGTATTAGTCTGCTGGTTCTGTGCTCACCTGTAGTCTGTTGTGACTGTTCCTCTCTTCATTGGCTTATCATTCCCATTTTGCTTTGCGTGTCCTTTTTAGTACAGAGGGCTTTTTAAAACTAGGGCAGGAATTAGCCAATGGCAGTGCGGAGTCTTTCTGTTGCCGGGTAAGGGTGGGCAGAATGGGCAGAGCTACGCTGGGTGGTGATGTTCTGATTGTGGTTCTGTGGCTCCGTGTTCGAGTTTGGCCGGGGGGGGGGGGGTTGGGGGTAGAAAGAGACTCCACCATTCCCTCCCCCTTCAATGTCGGGTTGCGTTTTGGCTGGCCTTTGTTCTGATTGGACAGGTAAGGATATTCTTAGCCCGGAGGATGCTATCAGGGACCACGCTGACCTTTAGCTGCTTCTAGGCCGGAGGACCCTCGGGCGGGGGGGCGCTTACCGTCAGCAGCATGACGAGCTTGGCTTACGAGAGGCTTATCGGTGGTTAAAACCTAACTTGCTACGACACGCTCTCCTCCGCAGTTTATAGATCTGTAGCATATTCCGTGGGGAAACCTCCCTCGGAATATTCTAGAAGGAGACAGCAAGTTAGGTGCCTGTTCTTCAGTTCCTTCAGGAACAGTTTTTTTTTTTTTTTTTTTTAACCACCTAAACTGCCGTGAAGCTGCAGCAGAAGTAAGACCTTAGCAGCTTGTCTTCTTGAAGCTCATTTACGGTCCCGATGTTAATCAGACTGAGCGATTTTGACTGCGAGGGACATTTTTGTCTCGTTTTAAAAATTTCTGCGGTCACCTGTTTTTTATGTGGTTACCTGTAGTGCACCCCCCCCCCCCAGTAGATCGGGATGTGGAGTCTCCACTCAAGGTGTAAAGGCCTCCCTTAAAATATTTAAGAAACCACATAAGCAGATAAAGCAAATTTAAAAGCAGTTGCAGATGGGCTGTCACCGCAGGTATATCAGCCCAGATCTGTGATGTTTGAGCTTCATGAGGCTTGGAAGTTGCAAGATGAGAAGTAGAGTTAGTCAGTTGGACAGACATGTCCTTGCTTTGGTGCTGTACGGCGCTGATGGTTCTGGGTGGACAGGGAGGTCAGTCTCCCTGGGTTTGCTTCCCACGACCTCTGCTGATTTTTTTCCGCCCCCGTCCCGTGTTGCCCGTAGGGCGGCGGAAGAGGCCATGGTGTGCGACATGGACGAGAACAGCCCTGGCTCCGAGTGGGAGCGCGTGGCGCGACTCTGCGACTTCAACCCCAAGTCCAGCAAGCAGGCCAAGGACGTGTCCCGCATGCGGTCGGTGCTCATCTCTCTCAAGCAGGCGCCGCTGGTCCGCTGAGCCTCGGAACGAGACCGGGACCGGACTGGACCCGACCCAGAACCACACTACAAGGCCGCACCCACTCAAACACCTCCCCCAACCCACCCGAAGAGCCCCCCAGCCTGCAGGTCGATGGACTGACTCCTCCTCAATCATAAAAAAAAAGAGATTGACTTATTATATTTTTTTTTTTCTATTTTTTTTTGAGGACCAAACTCCAGTAGTGTGTGAAAGCATTAGAACAAGCAGTGACATAGTAACAGCACACAATCTATGCATTTCTGTTGAACTTCCCAGGTATAAAGTAATAAGTGTGTGCGTGTGCACGCATGCCTGTGTACGTGCCGTGTATGCACTGTGTACACACAGAATACAGGCTATGCATACACACGCCTGTGTTACGAAGGAAGTAGGTAGAGCAGGTTTGAAGAATATAGCTGTAGTCCAACCATTTCAGTATGTGTGTTTCAATGTCTCTTGGAGGGTTTGACTCATTAAAAGTATATGGAACATTGCTCAGTGTCACACTATATTTACTGCACCACAAATGTGGCTAAAATGACTGTATTCACTAGCAGTGAAAAGTGTGTGCGCATACTGAGGTTTTCTAGATTTGCTTGTTACTTGACATTTACTAAAAATACACTCGGTATACTAACATTATACATTTACAGTATGTTCACCATTTGAGTGTCTCCATCGCAAGAAAATGTCAGACCTTTGATTGAAAGTAACCGCCTCAAGCAGTTATAACAGCAGAGAAAATCTGAGGGACATTAAATTCTGCTCATTTTCATGGGATGAAAGGGTTAACTAGTGCATTTAAAGTTAACCGACAGCCTAGAATTTGACTGTCCCATCAAACAACCAGTTAATGGGAGGTCAGACATGTTACAAAGTCTTTCCATGTTATAAAAGAAACTTGTTTTATTTGACTTATATTTTCATTTATAGTTGTTCATTCAACTTTCCAGTGTTTAACAAGAATAAAAAAAAATCTACAGTTTTGAAATACATGCAAAAACTTTTGTACACTGTATGCTCAGGACCGGAACTAAGGCTTCATCCTCAGCCTGTATGAAACTTTACGTGGTAAAACAGTAAAACTGGGACCTTTTTGCTAATATTGGACACGTGATATGTACCTTTTAAATTTGTTTTTGACACTGTATTCAGCAAATGGGCAGATATTCTGTTAGCATCTTGTAGGCATTGAGATAATCGCATGGTTAATGCATCAGCTTTGGTCATTCCTGACAGCTGATTCCATTTGTCAGAGATCAGGTGATCATTGTCATTCATGGTTACGGAGCTGCTCTGACGAACCAATCGCGGTGTGACGTTTGACATGACGTTTCTTTAAGCGGTGTGGGGCTGTGTTAGCCTTTAAGATCTTTGAGAAATTCGTCGTATTGTGATTGTCCTCAGCTGGTGTTGCAGATGATGAGTAAGGATGAGCGAGCAGACACAGACATTGATGTACAACGTGTTCCTTTAAAAAAAAAAAAAAAAAAATCTTTAGAAAGGTCATCTTCACATCAATGGAGCCACCCAAGGTCTCTGTTGAGTACATTTGCTAACCTTACCCTCAGCTAAACTTTACACTCCTTATTAGCTTAGATACATAAATCTATAGGCTGTATTTGATATATAACCGTCTTTTTCAGAGACCCTAAGACATTCTACATTTTTGCTCCCTTCCTGCTCCCTGCCAGACAGTCCACATTTTTACTCCCTGCCAGCTCCCAGCAGACTTGAACCAAACAGTCGAGAACATTAAATATCTCGTATTGGTGTGTTGAGACCTGGGAGGAACCGAAATGTGGACAGTCTGCGGGTCCCCAGGGAAAACACCGACAAAACACTGATAAATACAGCTGGCTCAGGTTTGATTTAATAGACTAACAGCCAGATCTGTTAATTACTGATACAGTAGCTTCACTCGAAAGACTTAGCAACTTCCCAGCAGGTCTGACACGGAGCTGTTGAGCACGCTGATGGTGAATCTGAAGACCGCACAGCGTGAAAACGAGAGAATGAGATAATCCCAGCTGACGTGACAAAACACACCATTTGTCTCGTGGCTGTGTGACAATCGCTAGGTCCTTCTGTCGCGCTTTGGTTTTGACACATCCGTTCACATTCAGCAAAATAGCCAAGCTGTTTTCAGGGCTGTGAACCTGCATGGACAACTCAAGCTTTTCAAACGCAAAACTAACATGTAAGACTATTCAAACTCATTATAAAAATTTACCGTTATAATTATGTACATCACAGACAGTAATGTCCTGCTATAAGATAACCAAAGGGACAGTATATTTTGCTGATCCATGCACAGAACTCGTTACGCTAATGTTACACATTTGATCACAAACACTTCATGTGCTCTTTAGCTGTTACCCTTATCTAAAGCAATTAAAAATCCATTTATTACTTTTACTGGAGAAATTCTGCTTAAGTCCTTCGCTCTGCAGTACAACATTAGGGTCTGTTCATAACCACTATGCCACCTGCTGTCCTAAACAAAACAAAAATCTTCAACGACAAATTGCGGCCTTTAAGAAGTGAATTCAAGCATGTCTAATTTGTTCAGTTCACCACAAGAGATTAAATAATTTATGTAAAAAATTTCTCTCAAACAGACAAACAGTGATTCCCAATCCGGTCCTCAGTGACCTACAGCCGGTCCATGTTTTTGGTCCCTCCCAGCTCCCGGTAGGTAGCAAAAACGTGGACTGCTGTGGGTCCCCGAGGACTGGATTGGGAAACACTGGAGTAAAAGAAGACTAAACATACATCTATATGGTTCAAAATAGGATTCAGAGGCTGAATGTAAGTGGCCCATAATGGGAGAGTCTCCAGGTGGAGGCCCCAGGTCAGATGAGCTGTTCCTTCATGAAGGTGACTGCCAGCCACAGCCCCGTACCTCTCTGCTCCGTCACCAGTGGCCAGCGTGCCCTGGAGGTGGTGCTGTCCCATGTGATGCTGCACCAAATGTTGGAGAGTCTGCCCAGAGCTGAAGGCCTCCTAAATGCGGTCGCGGGGCTGAGATTCTGGACGGCGACACCAACAGGGCGCCACTATGAGTGGAGCGTTGGCTGTTTTGTAGGTCCCAGGATGACTGCATTCCCAGCGGACCACGGGACAGTTCCCAGCAGACCTGACCCAAACACTCAGGAACGCTTAATACCTGGGAGAGAGGAAAAATGAGGATCGTCTGGGGGTCCTGAGGACTGGCCTGAGAAACACTGGTTTACAGGATTGACTTCTTTGTGAAAGATATATGCAGATTGCTTCACTTAACTTCTGTTATGAAACCAATAAATTTACATTTTCAAAGGGATATTCATGACTTTTATCTGTGAACAACTTTTAAAATCAGGCCTTTCCCAGAATACTTGCAGCATATGCACATATTTAACTTTTAGTTGCTATAAAGAAGGTTAATTTCCTAAACTGAGGGTTTTGCTTTAAAACAAGTTGAGAATCCATCAGTATACACACTCCCCCTCCCATCAGTATTTATTTCTTTTCCCAAAACCCATACAAGTTTCACACTATCAGCAAAACACCCAAGTATCATTATTCCAACCCAGTTCCAAGTTCTCAGTACTGGATATACAAGTCATTAAAAAAGACGAAACACAAGACAATAGCTATGCCACATATCCATTCATGCAGACAGACACACAGACAGTTGTATGCTTAGAACAGTGTTTCCCAATCTGGTCCTCAGGGACACCCAGACAGTCCACATTTTTGCTCCGGCCCTGAGGACCAATTTGAGAAACACTGGTTTAGAGACAGTAATACCTAAATGCAAAGCCTAAGGTACAAAAGGTTAAAAAGGAACTTGGCCTGAGGTTGAACAATGTCTGAATGTATCAGAATATAATTCATATCAGGCCAATAAAGAGGTAGAAAGTAATTTAACTGGGAAGCATTTTCCTGTTATAAGTGATGCCATCAGTATTATTTATCTGATAAATGACCTTCGTACCCTTTGATTCCCACACAGGATGTCATTAGTTTGCATTGAGTTAGTGTGTTTCTCCGTAGGTGTGCACAGGTTGACGCTGGGAGCTCCACTTTTGTCCTACTATGCTAAGTCACACCGTCCAGATGATCAGGTAGCTCTAAAAGTAGTACTTGGTTCTGTCATTGTCACTGGAAGATAGACGAAGGATGTTATTCAAACTCCACTCCAGATTTAGGCCATTAAATTACACATGTACTTTGGTTCCCATGACAACAGTACACAGTGTCCCCCCCTCACCTCTGCATTACTTATTTGAGTAATGGGAGGGAGGGGCTGTGCATTTTTTCCTGAGCCTTGGAATTATGCCGGGTGAGTCTGGTCTCTTAAATACATAATAACATTCTAAGGGCATTTCACACCTTAAACATGATTGTTTTGTGTTTTTTTTGATGTTGCTCACATTTACATAAGCACTGTATGATTTGTTGTTAAATGCCGCATGAGATGTTTATCCAGGGGCGGCATGGTGGTGCAGTGGTTAGCACTGGGGGGCGGCATGGTGGTGCAGTGGTTAGTCTGGGACCCGGGTTCGAGTCCCCGCCTGGGTCACATGTGTGTGGAGTTTGCATGTTCTCCCCATGTCGTCGTGGGG
>JAODJX010000053.1:5788540-5824756 GCA_026776945.1 Isichthys henryi | reverse complement strand
GGCCACGAGTTCGCGTATTTGAACTAATGCTAAAGTAACTATTTGGTTGAACAGCATCCAGACCTGTTAGAATCTTAATCTCTTGTTTCAGGCCTTGTGTCACTCGCTCCAGCTGCCTGTCGTCTGCTCCCTCGTTAGTTAGGTGTAAGACTGCCTCCCAGTCCTGTGATCCCCAGTCCGATCATTAGTGTTACCCTGAACCTTGGCTCAGTTGCTAGTGCTGCCTTTGTTTGACCCCATGTGCTCCTACTCTTTGCTTGCCCTGTTTGGTTCCCTAATTAACCCCTTTGGTTGCTCTAATGCCCGTCCCTGGCAACGTGACACAAGCTGCCCCCTGAAGCACAATCTTCAATGACTGCCAAGTTGGGGCTTATGTCCTCAGGACCAAAATGAGACGGGGAGACTTAGTGACCCACGTCCTGCTTACAGAGGAATCGGAGCATTACGCACATCTGAATCTGTTCCTCAAAGAATCAACAAAAACCCCAAATCTAACTGAGATTACCTAGGTGGTGAATCAGCTGGGGGCAGAGAAGGCCGCAGTGATCTTTGGTATCTAGGGTGAACTTCTCCAGGCTGGTGGTAAGGTGGTCCTCCTGGCATGGCAGGCAATCTTTGCTTCCATTTGGAGTCAGTCATCATCCTAACTGGCTGGAAAATGGGACTTATAGTTCTTATCTGGAAATGGAAGGGTGATCACCTGGATTGTGGTAACAACAGGGGGATAACACTGCTTTCAGTCCTTGCTTTTTTCAAGGAGTAAGGTCCTTGCTATGGTCATCCTTATTAGGATCCATGATCACTTGCTTGCCTGTCAGCTACAGGAGCAGTCTGGTTTTACACCTCAGAAGTGTACCATCGACCGTATCCTGGCACTGAGGGTTTTCATCGAGCGCAAGCGCAAATATCGACAGTGGTTGTTTGCAGCCTTTGTCAATTTTAGTAAAACGTTTGACCCACTTGATTGAGTTGCCTAGTGGGACACCCTGAGACTTTGCGGGTTCCCCTTGAAGTTGCTGGACATCATGACCAGCCTATACACTGGTACCATGAGTACTGTGCAGAGTAGAGGGAGAACCTCTGCGTTCTTCCCAGTTGATTCTGGAGTTTGCTAGGGGAGTGTTCTTGCTTCAAATCTGTACAATGCTTGCGCGGACTGGGTGTTGGGCAGGGTCATGGGGTCCAGCAGTTGTGGGGAATGTGTTGGTGAAGAAAGATTTACTGATCTTCACTTTCATCACAGAGTCAACGGAGGCTCTGATTGGGGCTCTTGAGAGACTTGGTGAGGAGTCTGAGTGTCTGGGTTTGCGAGTGTCCTGGATAAAAACCAAGATCCAGGCCTTTAATGACTTCTTAGGCACAGCCATTAGCAATGTGTCCGTCTGTGTCGACCTCATCGAGAGATTCACTTACCTGGGCAATGACATTGATGTCTCTGGTGACTCTTCCTATAAAGTCAGTAGACGGATTGGGAGAGCATGGGGGGTCATGAGGTCACTGGAAAGTGGTGTGTAATATCTTTGTAAGAGGATGAAGGTCCAAGTCTTTAGAGTCCTGGTGCTCCCTGTCTTGCTGTATGGCTGTGAGACATGGATGCTGTCCAGTGAGCTGAGACGAAGACTGGACTCCTTCGGTACTGTGTCTCTTCGGAGAATCTTTGAATACCGTCCGTTTGACTTTGTGTCGAATGAGTGGTTGTTAGAAGAGTCCCGAATGAGGCACATTTCCTGCATTGTGAGGGCACATCGGATACGGCACTACGGCCATGTGGTGCGTTTCCCTGAGGGTGATCCGGCTCACAGGATCCTGCTGAGGACCCGGGCGGCTGGACCAGGTCAAGGGGACGCCTACGTAACACCTGGCTGCATAAGATGGATGGCCATTTCCGGAGTGTGGGACTGGACCGTGTGTCTGACTGGGGGGATCCCGAGGAGTTTCGCCGTGTGGTGGGTGTGGCAACATGCTGCATCAGCTCATGCTTCCCAACCTGACCTGAGTACTACACACCAAAGACATGTAGTATGCCTGTCAGGCACAATTAAAGAAGTAGCAGTAATAAATGTCAATCTTGCTAAGTTTTTAATGAAATTTATTTTTGATTAATGCCAAAAGTTATTTTGCGTGTCTTTAGGTTAAGATCCATTAAAGGTATCGTAAGTTGACAGTGTGAATGAAAGTCATTCAAGTTTTGTAGAACAATCTTAGTGCAAAAGTGGTACGATTGTCTCATTTGAAGTATTAAAAATCCAGTGGAATAAAAATCACAAACAAGCAATACCTCTGTCGTATATTATCAGTCTGCGTCAGTGCACTCCACTTGTTTCTCATCAGAGTGCACGTAATGGCCATTCATTTAAACGTTAGCATTTTAATTATCGCACAAATCACTCAAGCGGGACACTCTGACATTTTTAATTGGACACTTTTAATGAGTTACGCGGGCGCCTCGGGGGGGGAAATGCCAGTGGCGGCCGGCGTGCTTAAAACTGGGCTGCGGACACGGAAATACCCACAGGTACCATGTGCTGCTGAGCATTAAGATTTAAGCTATTAAGCGGATGCCACTGCAGACAAGGAGTAAATATTCTCTTACCTGAGGTATCATTTACAGTTTTTTTGAATACAGCTCTGTCTTTTGCATGCATTCCTTTCAAAATCACATCAAAAAAGCTTAGCTCACTTAGCATTTTAATTTTAAGGTTTGTCATTTTAATAAAAAAATGTATGCCCCATTTTAGCTTTTTGTGTGGTGAGTGGCTCAGTGGGCGGAGTCTCAAAAGTGCGTCGGTTCAACCCCCAACCTCAGCAGAACAGTGATGTGTCCGTGCGACCATGAGTGAGGCTCTTACCCCCCAGCTCCTGGGGTACTACACGTTAGCTGACCCTACTCTGTGCCCCCCACGTGATGGAGAGCAAGCTGGGCTCAGCAATGCGAAGCATTGCCTGTACTTGTTAGAAAATTAAGAGGGAATTGCTACTGAGGTGGCATGATGGCTCAGACATCCAGGGTTGACGGTTCGAATCTCACCCCTGCTGTGTGTTGGATTTGCATGTTCTGACTGTGTCATACAGGTTTTCTCCCACCGTCCAAAGACATGCATTCCAACTTACCTGTGTGCTGTGTGATGGACTGGCTGCTTGTCCTGGGTGGCTGCCGGATTTGTGATGGGGTCTCGAAGCCCTCGGGTTTGATGAATGGGGAAGCCCTCGAGAATCTGGATGAATGAACGTACTTTCGGGTAGAAGACAAGACAGGGTAAATATCATCATGAAACAAGACTTGACTTCTGTTATTTCAGTGTAAGCCAAACATTTAGCGCCTATTGGCAGTGAGGGATTCTGAAACTCTTCTGTGATTGTTTGTGACCCATGAAAGCCAAATAATTATTACATGCTTGGACTCCGACGCCATGCCTGATTAACTGAGAGCAGGACATAGATGCAGGAAGCATCACTGGCTTGTTTAGCTTCTCCAGTATGCAACCACAAAATGTTATTATTGTCTGAACCTGGTCAAGCTCATAACTATCAGATTACGTATCCCGAAATGCCTGGATTTACACAGGGGCGGGGCCACAAGGGGCACTGGCTCCAGCTGAAATCTGATTGGCCCCTGGAGTGCCCTCTCCCCTGTCACTCACTGATTCAAAATAAATCATTGACTGGTGATAAGGTTAGCCTCTCTGTATGAATTTTGGCCGCACCTTAAAAAAAGTCCTAAAATCACCCCTGCGAAAAGGGGAACTGTAAAGAAAAGAGGAATTTTTATACAGCTATGTGAGGAGGCATACCTATGACGTCTCACCATGAGGTCACATGACTGGCGGACATGCAGTCGACGAGATTAACAAATATCCTCACGTTCACGTGCCTCAGAAATTAGTCCATGTCCCGTCTGCCGGAGAATTTCAATTAATATTCTGGCTTGATTCAGGGTGAGCCGGGGGTGTTTGTGTCCTGAATGGGGGGGCTGTTGGAGGCCTCATTTGCATATCACACTGCTAATTAAAAAGCAAGCCCTGTCCGGCTGCTGAACCTACTGACTCACCGGGACTCGCACTCCCTCTGCTGACCTCCGCTCCCCCATCGATGGATATCAGGGCTGCTCCTCCTGCTCTATACCTCATCTAGTGCACTGCTAAGGCACCTCCCAGGCGTACCTCCCAGGTGCACCTCCCAGGCGCACCTCCCATGTGCACCTCCCATGTGCACCTTCCAGCCACACCTCCCATGTGCACCTCCCAGCCACACCTCCCATGTGCACCTCCCAGCCACACCTCCCATGTGCACCTCCCATGTGCACCTCCCAGGCGCACCTCCCATGTGCACCTCCCATGTGCACCTCCCATGTGCACCTCCCATGTGCACCTCCCATGTGCACCTCCCATGTGCACCTCCCAGGCCCAGTGCCCACCCACCACCCGCTGGCTCTGTCTCCAGAAAAACCAGCTGTCAGCACATGTGATATCGACCGAGAAACACAGGCTGGTCATGTGGGTCGTAACACCTTTCATCTCTTTCCCCATCTGGATGGAAATGCATCAGATATGCAGATCAATGCCTGCAAGGCGAGGTCTCCTTGTACGGAAATCCCAACATGCAGTGCTGACAGGCTGATGGAAATTCTCTTGGGGTCGTCCACCGCAACAAACTGTAGAACCGGGGATGGGGGGCTTGGGGTCCGGGAGGTGGGGGCACAATGATAATAAAGCAGAACTCATTCAGCGTTGAAAGACAGGGACAACTGGCATCGCCGACTGAAGCCTTATATCATGATCGTATTCATTTTGTCATTATATCGTTTTGCTGACACCTTTATACAAAGAAATGACAAGTACCTAGCTATTTAAATAACTGCATCTTTAAAAGCAAGATTTGTCAGTGATACCTACAGTGGTATCCTGATAGACGTCAGCCACCTTCATTAATTAACCACCACTACACATCATCATAATCCAATCCAACCTGAGAACATTCCTGTAGATTATGATTGTAGGACCAGATTTAATTTGATACAGCGATATATAGCCTGGTTTCTGATTGGACAAAATCACATCCCCTCTGGCCAATAAGTAAACTACATACTCCCTCCTTCCCCTTCCTGATATTTGATTGGACACAGCTGCCTAGCCTTGGATGCTGTGCCTTTTAAGCAGTTATTACCTTTTATAGTGCTAGTTGTTAGCATACTCCATTTTGTCCCAGTCTTTCTTCTTGTCTTCTCACAAACAAGGCCATTAAGCCATCAGAAGTATATTTCAAATCCATTTTGGCAAGGTGTCAAAGTGGGGCAAATTTATTTAAGACTCACAGCTGCGTGGAGCTAATCAATATTTTACAGCCAATCTATGAGTTTCATTAAGGTGCCATTTCCGTCTATTATTATTCCAACTCGGAAGCCCTCCATCAAAGTCCCGGGGAAAGTGGAGCCGCCCAGCCGCGGACTGACAGCTGCGTCTTGCATCTCTCTCAGGGCTCGGCCATTAATATGCATGTAGCCATGACCTTTGCCGAGGAGGTTTAACAGAGACGCAGCGGGGCAGTGAAGGAGAGATCCCAGTAGGGCGGCGCCGGTCTGCCAATCCTGGGGGCAAACACTCACATGGTACCTATCGATGGAGCCAGAGCGTGCAGACGACAGGCTAGTACGCCCTCCACCCATTGGTGCCGGGTTTGACTGGACAGGGACCATCGTGTGTGAGTGTTTGCTCTGCCGCCTGTCCCAGCACAGGCCCTGCGGTTGATCCACCCCCCTGTAAGCAGGCTGACTACAACTGCAGGGGCCGTATGTCATGTTTAATGGCTGCCGGCGGGGTGGGGAGTCGGCAAGGTTCTGGCTGGTGTCACCGGGGACTGTGAAGCACTCAGTCCTCGAGCTCCATTCTGCAGCACGGAACAGCAACAGAACGTTTGTATTTCTGCGGTGCTTCTTTCAGTTACCATTTTAAAACTATATCATTTATAATGTTATTCTACATTCAAAACGTTTCTCTGCTTTTTACTGGTTTTCCAGCCCTTTCAACAGTTCTAGAAACCGATGATTTTAGTTACTTTTTTTGGTTAAATCCTTAATAAAATAAACCTTTAAGGAATTCAATAGTGAAACTTTGAGTCCCATGTCTTTATGTAACAGCTCTCACGATTTTGTGGCTACGTAAAAAAAAATTTTTTATTACATATGATCCATGACACAGTGGGAGCAAATCCAGACAGGCCAGAGTAAGCACTGAACTGTGCATACACAGCCTGCAGAGGGCGCTATAGAGGTTGTGACTTTCCCCTGATCGCCGCATATGCATTTCATGCCAGCAGCAGGAGTTAAAACGGTCCATATGGAGGAGGGGGGCCGGCGATGACAACGTATTGGCTTCCAGCGGGGGTCAGCGATGGTCGAGGCTGCCATGTGGCCTCAGGAGGAGCAGCGGGAACAGGGAGAAGAGCGGGAATGGAACAGACCTCGCGGGGAACCAGCGGACGCAGTCCGAGAGGGAGGGGAGCCAGGTGGGACGAGGTGTAATAGGGAGAGATGTAGAGATACAGGGGTATTTTCATGCGGTTTGAAATCCTGCTGTATTTTCTGGACGATTTTAATGAGGAGTCATACAGATGGGGAGACGCGTAAGGATTCGTGGACTCTGGCATCCTGCCTGCCTGGATTAAGCTGAGATTGAGGTGGCCCCCCCGCCACCGCCCCCTCCTGAGTCACACGGCCCACTTCGGGAGAGGTGCATTTGATGGATGGCAGTGTGAAACAGCAGGCAGCATTTACATGCTCCACAGCCATCTGCTCCCCTCCCCTCACCCCCCCGCCCCACCTGCAGGAGACCCGCGTGCAGCCCGAAGCCAGTGAGGTGTTTAACATTTCCGCGTTTTAGCGGTGGGGAGGGGCCTCCCCGTGCCGCCGATGGCAGCGCAGCATAAAAGACCGCGAGAGCAATCTCTACATCCACCTCATCCGTATCGAAACACACTGCCACAGTGTTAGTGCTGTCAGGGAATTCGGAATTACCTCTGAACGGCTCTGAGGCTTCTCATTCACTGTCTGAACCCAACAGCGACCAACGACCGGATCTCTGTACATCACCGGCAAACACACGTCCCCCCCCCAGGACACAGTGGTGCGTATCGCTAAAAAATGTCGAAGCACAATGCTAGCTTTTACTGATCTATATAAATTTCGCTATTTTCGCTATTTGTGAATAAATATGACGTAAAACGTAATCGATTTTCGAGTAAGTCCTAAAACTAAAGGCAATGAAATTAATGACACAAAACATTATATTTGTTGCTTTAAAAGTCAGTGCCTGTGGTAAGTTAGGGGTCTTGCTCACTGGCCCAGCAGTGATGTGCAACTTGACCAGCTATGGAATTTGAACTAATAACCTTCCGTTCACATGGCCTAACTCGCACACTGGCCCAGAAGAACACATTGATATTTATGTCTAGTCGTTGAGATTAATAAACTCTCATTTAATAAATAGAAAGGCAATCTGGCGGGTTCAAAAGTTCATAAAAACCCAGCATCAGTTGAAGACGTTCTCTTCATCAGCTGAACTGTCATGGAGTGTCTTGGCCGGGTTTACAGCTGAACAGGATATGTATCCCTCCTACACACACACACACACACACACACGGCAGCAGAGCGCTCGTGTAAATGCGTGTGCATGCACTGGGCCCCACAGTGCAGTGATGGAGTGACAGTAACTAATTTCTCTAGATGAAAAATAAACCCATGGATAATTATCTGTCTCCAACCACGCTGATCAAAAGAGACGCCTCTCAAGTCTCCATCAACTTAATTCAGTCAATTATTCTGTCTGAACCTCCTCCCCCCCCCAAAAAAAAAAAAAAAACAGGAGGGGGTGATTAGCAATGTAAGGACTTAATGTGTCCAAGAAAAGGGTTCCTGAAAGTGGACAGAAACCTAAATGAAATGAGGCAAATCACTGCGGGATCCGCTGGCTAGTCCTTGCCCAACAAAATCCCAGTGCGGGTGTTGACTGGCTCAGTGGGCTTAAGTCTGCACCTCTGAGCAGAAGTTTGCTGGTTCAAGTCCCACCCTTGCCAGAGCCTTCCCCCACATGCGGGCCCTGAACCTCCAGTACCAGGGGTGCCACATGTTCATCGATCCTGGCCTGTGCGCCTCCAAGCTATGGAGAGCAAGATGGGGTTGGCAAAGAGAGAACGTCTGAGGTACTTGTGCAAATAAAAGGATTTATCATCTATTTGCGGGGTGTCCTTTCATCCCACTGCCACACGCCGCGGCCGTAAGCTCTCACGCACGAGGATGAGTCACCAAATGTTCACTCCTCGATTCCTTCACCAGCTTCTGTGTCGTTCTAACTGCCTGCTTAACTTTACCATCTCATTTTGCGGTAACTGCTTTCTTGGCTATATAAAATTTGTGTTACAATGAAAGCAATCATTGTTATTATTATTGCGGACAAACTAAACTGCATGCATTTCAGGGAAAGGGAGTCGAATTGGGCGGGATCCCCGATGTTGACGATATAATAATGTTTGAATGAAATATTGGTGATTGGGTTTGACGCCTCTTTGCACAGCAAATGCTACCCACAAATCAGTCACTATTATCCCTCTTCATGATAATAATTGAATTTGAGCTGCACTCACTCTTGCCATTCAAATCGCGTATTATGCATTATTCTCCTAATCATCACAGTTCTACTAATTATACCTTTGCTAACTTATTTAGGTGCACATATACCTTAATATTACATCATTGAGTACCATAATAAAAGTGCACACAATACTTGAATGAGTGTCAACAAATTGCTGTCAGACGTGAAGGACAATAAAAGGACATAAATCTCACCCCCTCAGCAGGAAAGTTGACATTTCATTAACATTTGACTTTTTTTTTTCTCCAGATGTGTTATATAATCTCCCGTCTAAGACTCTGTTACACTGACGTTTGACAGATTGTCAAGTGCTTCTTTATGGGCAAATAGAACATGCGTAGAGAGAGGTGCATCGTGGGAAATTTCAGTCATACCACTTGTACGCCTAGTCTGGAAAGTTTGAGAAATTTATGGGAAGTTTCCTGTGCCCCCCCTTCCTTGCTGGTTATAATCAGACCCCAGTGCAAACAATGTGTTCATTACTGACACTTTACGCCGCCTGTAACATTACAAACGGGACGGTTAATTACCAGCTGTCAGTCTGTCTCTTCTGTTTTCCTGTTGTCTTCCTGGTATCAGCACTCGGAACAAAACGCCCGACTGCCGATGCCCCTCTGGGAGCCTGAGGCCTAGAAACTTCCGTCACTCAGAAGACAAGGACTCACTTGATGTCACCTTTGGGAGCTGCAGATCCATAGAGACCAAGCATCACAGAAAAAATGACCACGGGAGGTCAGACATATACCTTGGAGACAACTGACATTTTTCACTGAAAAATGACTAAAAGAATACAGAAAGCATATTACAGCCAGGGTGATATAATCAAGGAGCGAGGGGCTGGGATTTGGTTATTTTTGGCAAAATATGATAACCAGTTCAATGCTTCAAGTATGGAAACTGGGTGAATTTGCAAGGCGTGCGGGTATCTTCACTGGGATTGTCCTGTTCCAGTTCTGCGAGTTGGGTCCTTTTCTGAATATTTTTTGCATTGTTTTGAGTTTGGTTTCTTAAAGGCTCCTAACCTCATTTTTTTGATTTTCTCGAATCAGGTTTTGTTGCAGCTTTTATTTTCCCCGGTGGCGTGACCTCGGTCTCAGGACCTGGTGCATATTCTCACCTTCCCATATCCTAAAGGATAAATGAAATCAGGTGGCCTGTTTGTACACTCATATAAAGGATGATATAAAAATAGCTCAGTCTCTGTCAGCAGAACAGTGCTGTGACTGCATGTGTGTTCTGTCAATGACTTAATGGATGTTAAACTTACCTATGAATAATGTGACGTGACTAAGTGCAATAAAATGTCAAATATCGCATCCGAAACAAAGTGGTCTAAAAAGAGAATTTCTTACTGCTGTAGTAGCAGAACACATTTCAGACCCCAGTTCACAGCTCGAAATCTGCTGAATAATATACCTGCAGTATGATGTTGTATAAGAATGAAGATTCCCTACACAGCATCAGTCTGTTGTCACAGAACCGCATGCAGCTGTGTCAGTAAGCAAACGATCTCAGTCCTTCCCAGTAGGCATAACGGATTTCGCCGCCAAACCAGACTGAACATCAGGGTTTCGCCCCGTTCTCAGTAAAAAAGCCTTTGGGTCGGTACTTCTGCCAGTTTCAGACCGAGCGGATACAATTAAACCAAGCCAGCCCCCGCCGCTTCCTGGCCCCCGCCACCGGTCCTCCAGGGTCATGCGACATGAGCGATTCTTCCCTCGCAGCCAAGCGACGCCCACTGAGGCAGCACAAAGCGTGCCGCTTCAGGATCGCTGTCCGGGAAACCCGAGCCCCCGCGGGCACCGCCCACTTTGGCTCGCAGACAGCACCGTCACGCTCCGACTCACTCAGCTACCATGTCGTTTCTCAGGCAGGAAACCAAACAAATCCTCCTAGAAGAATGTGATGATGGGCCTTTGCCATTTCCAGAAAGTGAGATTCCAAAATTCCACAGCAAAATATAGATCACAAAACATTTACATGTATTTAATCTAGCAGACTATTTTGTCCAAAGTGACGTACAAGTGAGACAAACAGCACATCACAAGCATCAATGCTGTCAAGGAGTCGACTAGGACTAAATTGTGGTTAGACTGAGCTTCCAGCGACTGCCCAGACACAAGTGTAAGCAGTATTAGAGCAGGAACTACTCAACAACTTCTAACAAAGCAAAAACCTAATAAGACAACTACTTCCATCGGCCTTGAGGTGTTTCTTAAAGGAGCAGAGGATGATAAGAGGTCAACCAACCAGCAGAAACTCTGGCTGTCCCCCAGCCTCTCATGTACGACACGTCAAACCTTTGACAGCTGCAGACTTATCTCGGGGATCCTTACACAGAGTGAGGATATCCCCCAGGAGTCCTTTCCTGAGACTGACTCCGAAACTACGATATAAATAGCGACATCATCCTGCCGTTTTCAGCCAAGTAAATACTACAGATTTACTTTGTCAACAACAAAGAATCCATGTAAGTCGGTTCAGCAGGGAATGAACATGACATCAAAATGAGGTCAGTATTACATCCAGCACAATATTTCACTGCTTTATATTACTTCTAGGGTTATGGGGTTATGGTTTTGAATCCTGAAATTTGTGTGTAGATTCCATGTCCGTCCCATATTCCTCCTGCAGTCCAATGTGTGTAAGTGAAATGGTGCCTATAGACTCATCCAGGGAGTCCTCTCTCAAGCCCAGTGCATTCTGGGACAGGCTCTCGGCTCACCGTGACCCTAAGCAGTACAGAAGATGGATAGACCTGACTTTCTTCAACGAGCTATTTATTTCAGTGCACAGGTAATAACAGACCTGGTCACACTGGCTGAAAATGATATTTTTCCTTCCTTAGAAAGGCGATGCACCATGACCCAGTACTAAAAAAGTGGCTGTTGGAGAGATGGACGAAATAGCACCGTGGGTGAGCTTTGTGACGGGCAGGTTGGTATATAATGTCACACCCACTTCTGATGCTCCTGATCAATGTCAAAGTGTTGCAGCCAATGAGAACTATGCATGCGAAATTGTCGAAGGAGCTTCTGTTCAGATCGGCTTCCTCGAAGGAGAGGAGGAAATTATTCATATATGTCATATCCTACGAACAACAGACAAGGGAGTTGCCTGCACCCCATACTGTTTTATTACCCTGTACTATCAGGGATGCCCATACATTCTTTAGTCACACCAAGAGCTCCTCAAAAGATCAATTTCCCTCAGCCAGATTCGGCGAGCAGTGACTTAATACAGACACCTTCCTCCGCCGAGCATGGAGTCAAGGCTGCGTGCCCAGGGACAGGAAGCAGCACCGCGCATGCGCCTGTCCCCGTATGCGCCCCACCCGGCCCCTTCCTATGATAACACGGTCACACTTCACAGGGTAGGAATCCAAGCCCAGATAAAACCTCCAAAATGCATTTGCTGGCCACTGCGGGGTAAGAGGATGTTTCAGAGGCACTGCTGTCACCGTGCCAAGCCCAAATGACTTCAGCCCCTTCTGTCGCTACGAATTTAACATGTATGCGTATATAGTCACTATTAATTACTGGTAATGCTCAGACTTCATTTTTTAAGTTTGATTAATTGCGATCATATTACCTGGCAGTTCAACATAAATCGGCTTGGTGTTTATCCTAAGTCGGGGGGCCATATCTCATATTTTCACACAAATAATTATAAGATAATTAAAAACAAAGCGCTGATTAGCCGTCAGAACTGCGATTCTTTCCGCCTGGCGTTTGCTTCAGCTCGCTCATAATTATTGTAATTTAAACTTTAATTACTGCAGACAGACTCTTGCGGGATGAGACGAGCGGAGCAGCGGCGCCGAGGAAGCCGGGCGAGGCGGCGCCCGTCCCGGGCAGCGGATCCAACGCCGCACGGTACCGCCGGTGAAGCACAACGCTGGTCTGTCTTCCGCGCAAATAAATAGGAAAGCAACTCCATTATTTTTTATTTGTATCACTTTTCGATTAACATTACTCTTGCTTTTGTTTATACATTTGGGGATAACGTATAAAGGAAGTTATACAGAACTGTGTAAAAGTATTTTCCCATCCGTTTGCCCTTCTCTGTGTGGACGTTAAGTGACCACGTTTAATACTGAGCAAAAGAGAAAAATGAAAGTCCCTATTTGCAGCTATTGGTCTACAAAAACACAGGTACATGCTGTTTTGGGTCGTTATCATGTTGCATGACCCAAGTGTCATTAGCTAAGAGAGAGACAGTTATGTTCTTTGGTTCAGAGTACAATTTAAGGTGCCGTTTTCCTGGTCATGCAACAGAAAGACCCCCAAACATGAGACGGCTTCCATTTCCAGCCTTGTAAGAGGTTCATGTAGTGCTTGGTTATCACCAGGCATAACTGAGCCAAATAGATCCTCACGTTAAAGGGTCCCGATACTCGTGGAAGGAACCTTGTATGGGTCGGGCCAAGCATGATGTCACCACCCCAAAACGCATACACGAAATAGGCCATGGACCTGTTTATGTCACAATATATTCATAATTTATTCATTATGTATTCTTAGGTTTCCAAGGAATTTACTCTGTCTTTCATTGTGCTGGATAAAGTCATTAGCGACTGCTAAAACGTCCACCTCGGACAAAAGAATTTACACCGCTTTTCCCATTTTGAGACCCAAACACAGAAAATGCATTTTTGCTGGTTTCGCTTAAAGCAGAACCGTCGCCCATTGTGTGCAGAACGTTTTGATCATGTTTGACATGAAGTTAACTACCTGTATTCTTTGAACCAATCGGGTTGAACAGCCCAGTTCCTTTAGCAGTCGCAGGTACCTTTATTGTACCTTGGAGTACTGCAGTGTCATCCGGTTGGTAGGACTTTAAGAGATTCTGGCAGCATTCGCTGAAATCTCGTACTTCTGCCGGGCTATCAGAGTGACTTTGGGAGGAACACTGACTCGCTGGAGCAGCGACAGCAGTCACGGGGTTTAACTGCTCGTAGAGCTTCTGCAGTGGACTCGTCAACTTCTTGGACGATGGTAGTTTTCTCTGCCCCCTCTTTGGTGTTCGGGGACCCAAAGAAGTTGGTTATTTTGTGGCATTTCTTTGTTTGATAACTGAATGGCACGTTTCACCAAATGTAACAATATGGATTGGTAGGCTGAAAAGCCATTGGTCTGTGAGATTATCTGCAGGGTCACATGATGCATTAGCCAATCATTGCATGTGTTTTTTTATTATGCTGAGTAAGGCTATGTTCACACTGCCAGCCACATCGTTCAGTTCCGATTTTTGCTCAGATCGGATTTGTCTGTCTTGACGGTTCACATTCATAACTACAAGTGACCGGTATCTGACTGTAATGTGAACGCATCGGTCCTCCGAAACGTCACGCATCCGCACATTGATACGTTTTTACACAGGTCATCTGCATCACAACAAAAACATCATATCTGTGGGACGACTCATGGCATTAAAAATGGAGGCGTTAGTAGCTCACACATGTACTGTATCGCACTTTGCTCTGGAGGACGACAAACAGTGAATCAGCTGTACATGAGCAGGTCGAAAAGGAGAAAGAAAGTCAGGCGGCTGTAGCTTTTTCTGTTTTTCTGTCGCAGTTATTGCTGGAACTGCTGCACCAAGAGATGTGTGGGTGCGAGCCTGCCGGTGCAGGCTGATGATGTCAGCGCATGCGTATAAGCAAAAAGCCACATGAATTCCGATCTGAGCGTTCACATTCAGGTCACATGGTCGCGAATCGGATACGTATCCGGTTTAGTACCACATACGAAAATGACACAAATCTGATTTGAAAAGATCAGATTTGCATGTCCATACAGCCCTGAGAAGATCAGATCTGTGTCACATTAAGGCAAAAAATCTGATTTGAGTCACTTCAGCATGGCAGTATGAACATAGCCTAAGTGCACCAGAAGGCAGATGTGGAAATAAATTACGAAAATTAGCATGTTTTATCATGGGTATGCTTACTTGGTATGTTTTCAAGTTTCACCATGTAACGGCAGGTAGACCCCTGGGTTCTATTGGCCTATGAAATGCTGTACATCTTAATTCACTCTGTCTATATAACTCTGTCTGAAATACTCTGTTAGAGCTTTAAGCCCCACCCCCCGATGAACCCAATGTGCTCTGATTGGTCAGCTTGCCCTAGAGGTTCCGCCCCTGACTTGCAGTCTTGTAGGCAGGTCCTTGCAGGTAGGCAGTCAATAAGGATTGTGTTATGAGGTGACCTCATCATGTCACGGAAGTTAAGGGCTGGAATTCCAATGAGGCTTTTCAGGCAGGTTAGGGAGGAGAGGTTTCTGTGGTGAGAGTTACTCCCTTTGGCGAGTACTTTGGGCCTTAAGACTTTGCAGACTGTTTATATGCAGATTAAGCTATATAACACACGGAAGCAATGGCATTTGTTCACTGCTGTGGTAATTATCTGGGCAATATGCCAGGCAGCACTACTCTGCCATATCCCAGAATGCGAAGCACACCTGACTACGGGAGCCATTTAGCTAAGACTCACGGAGCAGACCTGGCAGTTTGGTCGGATTGAGGTCAGATCACGTTCCTACCACAAACAAACCGCTCCAGAGTTCATTTGGGACACGACCAAGACGCCTGCTCTCTTGGGTCTTAGTGCGGTTGTTGTGGTCTGCACCCGAGTGTGATTACTGTTTTCATGTCTGCCAGAACGAATCACACCAAAGAGGGAAACGAAACAGAGTCTGATTATACCAGACCAAAAGGTGGAGGTGTACCAATGCTGAAACCAAACCACCGCCCTTGGAGAGGTCTGCAAATCCCTGGAAGTTCTGTGGTTCTTTGCAAAGGTGGAAAGTTCGGGTCCAGATACTACAAATCCAGTCCAAGACTTTGTTTCGACCAACCAGTGGAGTATGAAGAGTCACAGTCACAGAGTATGCAGCCGGTTGGTTGAAATAAAACCTTGGTCTGGATTAGTACTTCAAGGACCTGAACTTTCCACCTCTGGTTCTTTTTGACTTTATGCACAATTTTATTTGATAGGACAGACACAGCTTGAAAGGTTCACTAACATCCCAGTCTTTCCCTGTTCGGAGAAGATGATTCTAAATGGTGCATAAGCGGAAAAAAGCATTGAGTGCAGACAAGCAGTGGGACTAAAAGCTAGTGAAGATCGATGAGGGAAAACAATATTACGGCGTCATGGAGAAAGTCAGGGATCCTGAGAAACGGCAAAGGAAAGAGCGGGAGGAGGAGGATATGTGATGTAGACTATTTACAGAATGCAAAATCAATGACAATCGAGAAATAAAAAGGCAAAACGACAAATGCAAGTCTGCCGTTCAAATATTTCGAATATAGATGACGGTGGCCCCTGTAACGATATTTCGACTTTACGATGCGCAGATGTTTTCCACTTTCAGTGCATTATTCAATAAATTACATGAGATATTCAACAATTTTTATTGTTAATGACTTAACTGCCCAACTGTAGGCCGATGTAAGCGTTTTAAGCATGTTTAAGCTGGGCTAGGCTAGGCTGTGATGTTTGTTAGCTTAGGTGTACTGTATTAAAATGCATTTTCGCTGTACAATATTTTCACCCTGTGACAGGTATATCGGAATGTAACCCCACTGTAGCCCAGGGAGAGGCAGAATTTCAGAAGTAGGTTAAATGTATTTCAATTACCTTTCAAATGCTGCTGGTTTACGTTAATGTCCGAGCTAACAGGAATTATTTAATTAAGGCTCCCTGGGGAGGGTTATTACTACAGATTGACCTTTATGTTTACAGTTCCTTCATATATTTTTCTGTCTGTAACATTATGAGATATAAAATACAACAGATCCCCATTCAAAATAAATAGAAAAATCCTGCAATAAACAACAATCAGACACGTCGTCTTTGATTCATTTCTTTTTATAGCCAGTTCTTCTCACCACAAACAGTAAATTTCAGCTTAAGGCTTAAAACGTTGAGTCAGTAAAATGTGGAACTTCGTCTGTGACCTAGATAAGACACGACTGAGAAACGTCGAAAAACGCCGAACCCATTTTTGTGGTTTTGCCTCCTTGCCAGGAGCCGGCAGACGTTAGAAATAATGGAATATATAAAGCATGGTCCTTGAATGTCTGAGAGATGGATTTTATAGCCAAGCATGGGCAGCTTTGACAGCACAGAGGGGAAAAATAATAAATAAACTCATGGCAACGTTTTGGTTGGCCAGCAGCATTTTCCTCCTGTTTTCTTTATATTGTGATCTAACTTGTGTTATTTTTTTGTCTCAAAACAATTTGTATCATAAAATTCATCATGCTGAAACAAAGTTGGCCTACACTGGTGTGCTGTAAGACATGTTTTCTCTCCAGGTTTATATAACTGAGGTTTATGTAACTTGTTGATTATTATTGGCTGAACAGGAGGTCACCTCCTTTAATTACACTACCCACTGGAATCTCTTTATGAGTTGGCCTGAATGGATCATATCTATACCATGTAAAGGGTAAGGCTGAAGATAGAGAGACAGGTAAGGAGTTAAGTATGTGCTGAGACAGCGTGTTGCCCACCCACCACACAACGAACCTCCTTGGGGATGAGAAGCTGAGTGCAGCAGTGCGGTGGGTGATACCTCAGCACCACACTAGTTCAGATGGAATGGAGCAGTGTGAGGTTTTTTCCAGTGGTTGAAGTGCCACTATGCCCTATGCTGCCTGGTGTCCTGTGCTGCCCTATGCTGCTCTGTGCCGCCCTGTGCAGCCCTATGCTGGCCTATGCTGCCCTGTACTGCCCTTTGCTGCCCTGTGATTGCCCTTTTCTGTCCTGTGCTGCCCTGTGCTGCCCGATGCTGCCTTTTTCTGCCCTGTGCTTCCCTGTGCTGCCCTTTGTTGCCCAATGCTGCACTATGCTGTCCTATGCTACCCTGTGCTTCCCTGTGCTGTCCTGTGCTGCCCGGAAAGGTTTTTCTGATTATTGTCTATATACAACAATGATGATCACATAACGTCAGTGATGATATGGTAGATCCACACAGTAACGAACCGAACTCAGCCCATGGGAAATTAACTGCTGTGTTTATGTTACTGAATGGGGTTAGCGGGTAAGCGGTTAAGCGGGGGCTCGATATTCCATTACTATCCAATGATTTATTTTAAGAGGTGAAAGGCCCATGAACACGCAGGTAGGGTGTAAGCAGAACGCTCCAAGAGGGTCGTGCTGCCCAGTTATCTCACTGACACAGTATTACTGTCTACTGAGTGCTTATAAAATGCATTTTCTCTCTTTTTAGCGGCCATTTTGGTATGTATGCAGAATGCCAGAAATGCAGCAGCACTGTGTCCCAGAAGACACCCCCCCGCCTCAGACACAATCTGAGTCTAACAGGGAGGGGTTCGGGAGGTATTTCCACCCCTCCCCCCTTGTGCATTTGTGACAAGCCCGCAGCAGCCTCCCAGGCCATGCCCCCCCCCCAGAGACACACGTTGGAAAAACATCACCGTCCCTCCCACACCTGCTGCCTCTCAGGCTGCCCCCCCCCTCGCCACACCCTCCGTGTTTCCGCTACTGCGTTCACGTGCCGCACACCAGACCTCCAGCAGCTCCAGACCTGCTGACGCCTCATTTGTAATGAATTTCCACGCTACCTGCGACTGAAACATCAGCAAGACATTCCGAAAAATACTTTTAAATGTAGTTCTTTTCACGGGTGAAAGGAAGTCATCCAGGAGACTAGGGCAAAGACAATGCTGATTTTAAAGGACAAAGCAACCTACTACCTAATTATATTCCTCAAGTAACATGTACCTCATGCGAAAATGGCAAAAACGTGAAATGATCCATTATTTTAGTTCAAAATATTTTGTGGTAGCACCACTACAGACCTACCTGAGCTACAGACCACCGATTCCACAGTGTCTGTCCACCACCTCACCTGCAGACCACCGATTCCACAGTGTCTGTCCACCACCTGACCTGCAGACCACCGATTCCACAGTCTAACCACCAGCTGACCTACAGACCACTAACTCTACCGTACCTATTGACCACTCATTCTATTATGTATTGCAGACAATGTCCTGAATCATTAACACTGTGATATAAGACTATATTTTATCTGCATTGTTTAAACCATCTAATACTCTATCTACCAGATAGGGTAAAAAAACAACAAATGATCCATCGCATCACAATAATGCGCAACACAAAACCACAACCTCTAGTATGTTTGATTTTGAGGTGTATGATGACATTTCCTGTACTGGGGGTGCTGGTATAAGTGAGGAACTCATTAAACAAAATTAAAGTCAAACTTAAAAGCAACGTTGGATAGATTTCAGGGCCCAGAGCGCTTGCAGCTTTGCCTGCAATATAATTGGCGTGTATAAGAGCCATACAGTATGTTATCACAGGATAAGCATGTGTGTGATCTATACAGATTATCTACAACTCTGATCACGACTGCTTAGTATTCATATAAGCTATTCAGATTGCCTCAACTTCCACATCTAACTAGTAAACATTAAACCCGTCCAAAAGATCTCCAGACTTTACCCCATCTCATCAAACACTCATATTCTTCCCAGTAGACCACCTATATATTCATGTTTTATATATCCAGTTTGGATGAACTCTAGATCTTGTCCAAAATAATGTATCAGTATCACACTTATATATCCCTGTTACAGATTTCATATTAAAAATCAGTTACTGCATTTAAGAAAAAATGCTTTGCTGGAGAGAAATCCTGTTTATTCTGCACCAGTCACCAGTGACTTGATTTGTTAGACAGGAATTCAAGGACTAAAGACAAACTATGATGCTTTTAAGAACCAAGAGGCATTTTCCTTTCCTTTTAGCTGAAGGTGAAGCTGAATGTCTATTTTCCATTTAAATCCTTGTTCGAATGGCTTTGCTCTGAAAAGTGATTTTTACTCTTCTGACACTGAATATTTACATTTAGCTGCATGGTTTCCGTACGTGGTGAGTGAAATTCAGCCGTGATTATCTTAAAACTGATGTGCCCTCTGCAAAACCAAATTAATTGAACTAAATGTAGCATCACTCTGAGGGTGAGTCATCACTCCGGAACATTACAGAATGAAGAAACGAAGAAATGTTTTTGCTGTTCTTTGTGCTTCTAGGCCAACGTAGTCCCCCCCCCGCCCCCCCCCCAGCACATGAACATGACTGGCGAGCAGATGACATTTTAAATTCCCACTGTGAAGTGAGAAGTGGGGAGTACTGGGCTCACCTGAGAAGCGCATATATAGCCAATATCCCATCGTTTCAAGAAGGAATTGAGAGTCACAACTGGGAAGCAAACAGAAAACACACCAGCTCAAAGATTATTCACTGAAACAGGGTCATAAAGGAAGACTAATGGCCTTGAATTCATATGTACAGTATGGCAGACTCTCTGTCATTATAGTGGGTTACATACTAGAAAGGAGGTGGCTCACTGGGTTCCTCCTAGCTGCAAGGTCATGGGTTTGAATCCCATCATCACTCTGTGACTTGTGAAGTCTCCCTTTGCTGTCCTTAGACATAAATTTGCTTATTCTGGGGGTCTGTATATTTGCCCTGTGATAGACTGGCATCCCATCCAGGATATACCCAAGCCTTGTGCTCCATGTCGCCTGTGATAAGATCCAGGCCCCCTTGTGACTCTGACCAGGAATGCAGTGATTAGAAGATGTTTGGGTCCCTGTAGAGGAGGGGAGCCCAACTGGTTTCCCGGGGGGGGCTGGAGCCCTGCGTAGCTTAGTCCTTTCCCTGTTCCACCACAAATGATTCAGCTGAAGAGTTGTGTGGTAATTAGCACAAGGAGTTCGATCAGGTGTGTTAAATGAGGGGAAACCCAAAAACGTGTAGGGCTCCGACCCCCCAGGACTGCAATTTGACACCCCTGCTGTAGACGATCTACTGTTGTACTTCTGATTAGGGTATTTACGCTGAATTACAGCAGCTGCAGAGATAGGTAAAAATTGTAGCTTGTTGCTCTGTTGCTTTAAATAATAAAGCTAAGTGCTGCGCTGATTATCCAGGGGAAGCGGAGCTGTCCGCAGGGACCTGTGTGTGCGCGGGGTACAAGGCTTAAGAAGTCTGATTTAGCAGAGGGTGAGTGTGAATAGCGTTATTTTCTCAATCTTTGTCCGCGATGCTGGTGTCACCTTTAATTCCTCAGTGTAAACTCAAGACGTTTGATGGTTCACACCTGGAGCTCATTACCGACACAAACATCTGTACTGGAGCCTCACTAGAAGCCTTTCATCCTCTATAAATCAAAGTATCTTTCTGTTGCCTGAGCAGATAATTGATTCTGGAACTTGAATTCGCACAAACTTCTGTTTTTATAACACGCGTTGCTTTTGCTCCTCTCTGTTGGGTATCTTGTGTCCCGTATTTATTCTCTTCCTCTGTTACGTCCTAACTGTTCATTGTGTATTTTCATTGTGTCTCTAACAGTAGGAATTTCCACCGGCCGTTTC
Source organism: Isichthys henryi (assembly GCA_026776945.1). Classification (NCBI taxonomy): domain Eukaryota; kingdom Metazoa; phylum Chordata; class Actinopteri; order Osteoglossiformes; family Mormyridae; genus Isichthys; species Isichthys henryi. The sequence goes on along the minus strand of JAODJX010000053.1, from coordinate 5,803,673 downwards.
AAGTACATATCCGGGATACAAATCCTGTCGTTTGAGAAGTTTAGGAAAATGAAATGAAAAGGAGACAGACTGTGCCTCTCTACATCTCTCTCAACCCTGCTAGGTCTCATCAATAGTCTCCCCCACAGTGCGGCTCCCGTGATCTTTGTATCTCCCTGCCTTCCTGTGTGAGATGGATGGGGTATCGGGGAACGTTGTGCTGATTCAGTCCACCTGTTTCTCGTTCTGCTGGCACAGTAAATGTTTGGTTTCTTCTGCGCCTCCTTCCGGCGGTAAACCTGGCCTCGTCCCAGCGCTGCAGACTGCACTCACCGACTCCCACACCTGAGTTACAGATTTACGTCTTTTCTCGCTCTTACCTCGCCTTCATTTTCGGTTGCCTTCGCACTTTGTAATGATCTAGTTCACACCCTGACCTCAGGCTCATGAAACAGGAAACCACACCCCCAGTAAATTACCTGTTTTCTCTCAGGTCCTGTCGTTATGTTTTGTATCCGGACCAGAATACATCAGATATACTGGAAAGAACATGACGGATGTCTAGCTTGCACAGAATGAAACACGTAGATTACAGTGTATATAACCTAGTCAAATATCCTCCAAAATTTTACGCCAGTGAATAACCATCAACTGCAGCTCTCCAGAGCAAATTTTCATTAAATTCCCCCCAGCAGAGGACGTTTCTCCTCTTGCCCTATGTAACTCTCCTGGAGAATTTCCCAACCAGGTCCGTAGGCGGTCAGAGCTACGGTGCCAGAATCTGATTCACTCAGGAATTCCCTGCAGCCTGTAGCGACCGCATATTAACATACATTCAAACGATATACTTCCTTGTGGTGCTGAATGTGCTGAAAGAGCAGGTAGATATTTCCGTGTTGATGGTCATCCATCTCCAGGGCGTTTCTGTTGGCCAAGTGGGTCACCATGACCATGATAATCCACACAGGAAGGGGGCTCAATCTTCAGCATCAACCAGAGCGTGGATAAATGTCCAGACTGTGCAGTCACCCAGAAACGCCAAAGCACCTGCGCTAATTCCCAACTCGTCCGTTTCTGATGCTTAATTATTGACGTGATGTTACTTTAGAATATGATAAGAAAATATGGGGGAGGGACAGTTCATTCTGTTACAGAGCCGGGGGGGGGGCTCGCGAATTCTTGGTCAGAGCTTGAAGCCCCAACGCCTTTCAGAAGCATTGGGGGGGGGGTTAGAGTTGGCAGCAGCTTTTAGTCCTTTACAACGATGACGTGAAAGTTGTATATTTACCATCTGATCTCCGTAGTCAATGTTTTGAAATGTAACTTCATTTAATTGCTTCACTCCTTCAGCAAAGGAGTTGCAAGACACAGTTGCAAAAACTGAAGCATTTTATTTCGTCTGTCCTCCAAAACTTTAGTGAAAATACATTATAGTATCCGGGGGCACTGGTGGTTATGCTCGCCTACAGTGCTGCACTGGGTAGGACCGGTGCTGGACTATGGATGACAGTAGAGCATCATCCAGGGAATTTGAGGCATAATTAGCTACATGCAGACATTACATTTAGAGTTTGTTTTCTGGGTTTCCTGGCTTCGAGTGAGCAGCAGTTATACCCACTGAGCTCACGAACGCAGGCAGCTGGAGCCACATCCGCAGGTGACACAATCAGATTAGTTGCTGGTAGCCAATAACACGCCTATAACACTCATGCAGATACAGACGTAAGGATCTGTTAAACCGGGGCGGCATGGTGGTGCAGTGCTTAGCACTGTTGCCTCACACCTCTGGGACCCGGGTTCGAGTCTCCGCCTTGGTCACATGTATGCGGAGTTTGCATGTTCTCCCCATGTCGTCGTGGGGTTTCCTCCGGGTACTCCGGTTTCCCCAACACAGTCCAAAAACATGCTGAGGCTAATTGGAGTTACTAAATTGCCCGTAGGTGTGCATGTGTGCGTGAATGGTGTGAGTGTGCCCTGCGATGGGCTGGCCCCCCATCCTGGGTTGTTCCCTGCCTCGTGCCCATTGCTTCCGGGATAGGCTCCGGACCCTCCGCGACCCAGAAGGATAAGCAGTTTGGAAAATGGATGGATGGATGGATCTGTTAAACCCACCATTATTACCTTCTTTTCTGCTCAGGGGCCAACAGAATAGCTCGTAAGTGAAAGAACAACTGGCCACTGTCTCCTTTCTAAGCACAGCAACATGGAGAGTTGGACCAGGTTTATGAGGTCAGTGTGGGACATCTACTGACTGCAATGCAACAGGAATACCAATGAATGACACGATCAAGGAGTCCCGCCCATCATAAAGATTCCCTGTGACATCATACGCCGCCAATGAGATTCCTCCATTTGCCGATGGCTGCGCACCATGAAAGCATGCCTGCGGTTTCTCGCCTCTCTTAATGAGTGCCGGAAGAAATCTGTCACCCTACTAAGTGTTCCTGCCACTTGAGTCACAGCAGAGGCACGAGCGAGTCTGAGTGTGGGTGGGAAGCACTGAAGTGTGATTCTGCCAACAGCTCCATCACCTGAGGGAAGGAAGTGCTGGTTTGGAGTCTAATAGCATGACCAACTGCCCTGGTTGGGGCCAAGACTCCTTATGGGGATTCCCCAGTGGGTCTCATCTCCTCCTGTCCTGCTCCAGCTCTGTATCTCCTCACCTATCTCACCAACTTCTCTTCTACAACTGCATGTCCTTAGCTGTCCCACTCTCTCCTCTGCTACTCTGGGCCATAGAAACTAGCTGCCTTCAGACCCTGGAACTGACTCACTTTCCTAGCAACTGAAGTGATGAGCGTCGAAGTTTTATGTACGCTGTCCCGGGAAACAGCCTGTAAGCTAACATGAAGAGACACACTGGATGACCTGCCCAGTAACGGAGACTGCTGGGGTACTTTGGTTCAGCATGGGCTGCCAGGAATCACGGGTGGCACAACCATGCAGGAGAATCTGAAGTTTAGTGACAGCTGGATCTCTCACCAGACGTGCTATAGTGCCGAGTTTTGCATCAAACAAACAAGAGACTGACATAGAATCCCAGACACAAGAAATTCTTGCATAAAATACAATGTACAGGCAGTCCCTGGGTGAAGAATGTCCATCTTACGCACAGGTTATACTTACGAACGGACTGCTATAAAGCCTATTAGATAAAAAATCTGTGTTATTCAATACAATGGTTCTTGGTGGCCACTGCACTCTTTGCGATGCTTGTGAAATTATTGCACGACTTCAACAGTTCTGTTTAAGGTACAGTACAGCACTGTATGTACTTCCTTTTATTATTGCTGTATAATGATTATTATTGCCAAGTGCTGTGTTATTTTTCCAACTTACCTATAAGTTCGACTTAAAGTCAGACTAAGGGAATGGATCTTGTTTGTAACCCAAAGGCTGCCTGCGTATCATGTGACTTGTTTGCGGTAGATTTTCTTATCTGATTATATTTATTTTATTACCCAGGGGGGCATTAAAATATTATTCATTTTCAGTAATTATATTTTTCTATGTGCATTTTAAAGCTTTACTCAGGAATCATAAAATTTGTGGAGTTTTTTTTTTTATTTTTTTGGGAGAAACCTAATTTACAATTGGTCCCAAGCTAAGCGCACATTAAATACACATGAATGAACCCTTTGCACTGAAGAAAAAAAAACTATATAAAAGAAAATGGCAGGGAGAAGATTAGCAGGCACATAAAAAGGAAAGTGTGAGACTGAAAAATGACCCGGATCATCGATCCATTAACCGCAGATATTCCCTTTGTTCGCTTTGGCTCCTCATCGAGTTAATCTGCCAGGCAAAAAATAAATAAATAAATAATAAATTCGATCTGAAAAACATCCAGAGTAAACTTGAGTAAAACATTTGTCTAGCACATCACAGACAGAGATTGATACAAATACCATACAAAATAAAATAATGCACGCAAGTTATCATCCGCTTCATTTGTGATATTGACCTTGAGATGCTGTCCGAGTTATTTGTGTAATTCACTGACTTCAGTGCTATGGTCTGTGTACCGCAGCATTATAGGGCGATTAAGCTGCCAAGCAGGGCTGCGTATCGCCGGGGCGCAGAAGCCTTTTCGGCCTCTCGGTGATATAAGGGATCTGAATAGCAAACTGCTGCATTGCTCGGTCGCACGGCATCGGCTCGTCTCTCATACCCACAGAGGTCGTCAGAAAGGGGTGTGTCATCTGCCAGCAGCTCTTTTAAAAATCAGACCTGCAAATTGCTGCACTTCAGATATTTATTTTTCCCATTTTCAGTCTCCAGTGACGACCTGCTCAGGGAATCGGGGCCGTGGATGCGACCGCGGTGCCGCTTTAAACACCCAAGGGCAAAACGAGGTGAGAAAAAACACCGGTAACCATCAGCGCTAGAATAAAAGCGAGGGCGACGAATCCGACATCTGAAATCCTGAGCGATGGGGGATCGTGGCGCCCAGAAACGCCTCCTGCACCTTTCATAGCGAATAAGGTGGACTATGTGGGTCATTCGCCTAAACACCGAAAGGCTGAAGCTGTAGGCTGAAGGTACCGAGGGGTTGGACTGGACGTAGTATTTAAGGCAGGAAGCAGCACTGCAGGGGATGGGAGGGCCATCGGGAGCAGCATTAATAATTGATTGCTCTGTTTTTTTTAGGACGTGGGACGTTTCGGAGGGGTAACCATCCACGTGCTTCCTCCCCCTTACACTCATTCGCCGTGCAGAAGCCGACAAGGACGTCCTTTATCCCGGAGAAGTCGGGATGCGCAGAGAGAGCCGGCAGACATCCTCAGCCGCTTCGCGCTATTGACTGCAAATTGCAAGAGTAAAAACTGCATTTCCTCAAAAAAATTAAAACAAAAATAAAAAGCGAAAGTCGCCGGAGCAGGTAATCAGCATGGGAAGCGGGTTTCGGCTAAGCCGTGGCTGGGAGTCGGAGTCGGGAGCTGTCCGGTCGGGGACGGTGCTGAAACTGCCCCCCGGACCGCGAAGGAAGCGATTCTGCTTCTTATCTATACATGGGGGTCAACTGAGGTTAAGTGCTGACAGATTTGCGTGCGGTTTGTTTTTTAAATTACACCGCATTTATTATAAGGAATATTGTAACTGGGATTTCAAGTAAATAAATCATCCAGGTTTCCAAGATTTCTGTGCTTATAATTAAACTGGATGACTAGAAGTTTTCACAATGAAAACTAAGCTCACCGGTTACTAAGCTGTTTGGTAAAACTGGAACAAAACACGGGGCTCTGGGACTCAGTGATGTCTCACAGGCAACTTACCTGCTTGCGTAGACATCAGGTACTGAAAAAGCCCGAAATGTCACGTTAATATGCGGAATATCGAGGACCGATTTCTTTAAAACGGCGTTTAAGAGTCTGATTTTGTGCACATTTTCCTTGACATTAATTACACAACTGGGATGTTTCCGCCGGAATGAATGCAAACAGACTACAGTATATGGGACGTGAATATCGTGTCTGCAGCGATATCACAGCTGACTTTCCTTTTAAATAAAACCAGAACCTGCCTTCTATCAGATTTCGTTTACAACATGGAAGTTGTTATAAGCTTATATGCATGTATCGAAGACCTATGTATGAATTTCCATACATTAACCGGGCAGGTATAATAGCGAAAATGCCAATATCCATCAGCGTTTTCTGTAAAGTTGAACTGTTTTGCAGTATGATTATTTGTGTTATTTTTATATTTATATATCCATTGCGATTTTTTTAGATATAGCAACCAAAGACCACTCGTCTCTGAACGACCTGAATGTAACATCGTGAAGTGAAGGAGGGCAGGAATTAAAAGCCATCGCAATGAATTTTCTTATGAAACAAGCCCTGGGAGGTAAGTTTATTTTTTGTTTTTTAAGGGGCATCTGGTTTAGGTTCGATCGAGAAAATCGTGGTGATGTTGCGAGTTCTGGCGGGGGGGATATATATACTGGGACATGTTTCTGCTACCAGTATGCAGGATCTGACTGGTGCGGATGGTGCAGAAATGGTTCCGCGTACGATAAAGGAAGTGATCGCGTTTCATAACGTGAAAAGGGGTTCAGTTGAGGTAATGTGTTAAAATACCGGAAGGTGACATGTGATTTTCGCGTATTCTGCGGTTCACTTTATAACGGACTGTCAAATACTGCTAGTCTTTGGGGTAATTAAACTATTCCGTCTAACCTGCTAACCGCAGACAAATAGGGCGAAAAAAAAAACACTTTTCATGTGAATATGAGTTTATTTACCGTCTTCAGATTTAGACAGGCCTACCTAGATTTCAGGAAGAAAACATCATTGCGTTCGGTTTCACTTTTTAATATGCACACACAACGATATCATCACTGAAGCATGTTTGCTTAGCCTATACGATAGGCATCAGTATTGCATAACATTTAAAGTATATATCCAGAAGTTGTACTTCATGATCAGCATGACTGATTTTAGCGGATTTATGATATAGTTTATTCTGCGGCATTTAGACTACAGCCGTAACATCATTTAGGAAAAGCGTTTAAGTGAATTATCCGGAATTCCGCACAAACACTAGCCGGGAAAACTCAGCAATACCCGCACACATACAGCAATCTAATAGCTGTAATGAACTAGTATACACTGAAACAGGTTCTTTTAGATTATTATTAGGTTATTCACGTCTGTAGCTGATAAACCTCATGCTTGTTTAAACCGCAGACCGTGAGAAGTTGTGTTGCATTGCCACTGAAATATAAAGCACAACAAATTTACTGGTGGAAATGGGCAAAGTTCATAGACTTTGAAAGTCACGATGGAACTCAGGAGTCAGAGAAATTCAGCTGCTCTTGCACCAGCGGACTGCAGGACTGTCCATGACGTGCGATGACGGCTGCGGCAAAGCCGTGCGTGTTTGTATGCGAGGTCTATTAAGCTGCCCGATAGAGGAGGGGTGTAGCTGTGATTGTCCTGCAGTGTACAGACACATTGCTTAAGAAAACACCAGGACACAGTGGAACTGGTTGTTCTTATCTCCTGCTGGTCTACTGTGGGGCACTGGGATGATCTGATAGACATGTATTGCTGGCTTTTCTCTGAGTGCAACGACGTGACGAGTCAAACATGAGTACATCGTATTTGCAGTGCGGGGATGTCGTCATCTTAGGCAGATGTCCTTGAGGAGATTCTTTTTTGGGTGGGTGGGGGGTGACTTTGCATATGAGCAGTTCTCCATGGATTATTGTCAATGGTTGATGATCTATCACCATTAATGCTGTTGTTCTGTGTTATTCCTGCCATCATTACTGAGCTGCCTCCCAGTGCGACAGAGGCAGCGAGAACAGAATATGATACACATCTGTCTTCTTTTTGAGGTATTCTGAGACCTAAATAGTATCCACCGTACCCCAGACTTCAGACAGTTACGTTTCCTGAATCGGAAACATTTCTGTATTTCATCCTGTCCCCTGTTTTGAACCAACCCCATAAATAACCATGCAGAAAAAAACAATCCAGTACAAAAAAGATCTTCCTCGCACATTTTAGCAAAGATAAATGACTCAGGAAAACAAACAATGTAACTTCTGCATAAAGAAAACCTGCAGAGTTGAGTTCCCTCAGTGTACAAGGTCATTTTACAGTCATATAGAAATGTTCGGGGTAAATGCATCCCCCCCTTGTCCGTAACTGTTGCTTTTAGCCCAGTAGCGTAATGATCTGTTGAAGCAAAGCGTGGAAGGCAGGGCGATTTGCCCGGTGGAAAATATCCAGTTGTGTGTGAACACTGGGAAAGAGCACTGAGAGAGAGTTTGATTATGGTTATGGAAATGTCCTGTGGAGACTGCAGTGTCTTTGCTTTCATAGACTGCCTTCACTGCAGTTTCCCTACTCTGTTGCAATCTCTTTCTGATTTGGCAGCTGCCAGTAGCACACGGCCAATCGGCATGACATAGAGCGGTCATGTGACCCTGTCCCTTTGTTCAGTTCTCAGAAGCAGGAATGAACGCGGTGCACTGTGATTATTCTGATGCTACCTCAAAAACACAGACGTATTTCACTGGTGAATGACCGGAAACTTCAAACAGTAAATGTGCTTAAAAAAATGTGCTTTTGGAAAATATTCTTATAGGAATATGTATAGTAAAGTATAACCCAATCTCAGTCATATACCTTTTTATCCTTAAAGGCTGCATATTATCCAGTAAAATGCACAAGATGTAAATCATAACTGCTGCTAAAAGTAAGAAAACAGGAATTCATGTGTGACAAACAAGAATAAGGTATTTTCTAAATTGCCCCTTTGGTTACCTTGGGAACAATTGCTCATATCTCTGGATCAGGGCTGAAAAAGAAGAGATAAATTTTAAAGAATGCCGCAGCACAAATGCTGACAAAAAGTGACGGAGTACTATTGAGAATGGATATTTAAAACCACACGAGAAACCAAAGGTGTACATTTACCAGAAAGCTGAGACCCACCATTCAGAGACATCAAGCTTGGTCCATTCTGAGGAACACATTGACTGGGACTTCTGCACCTAGACGTCCCCCCTGCGTATCTTTTGGGAAGACACTGCGAAGCTGCTCTAGACTGGTGAAGGGCCCATGGCGATCCTGTTCGGCTTCTACACTGGAGTCCTAACTCCAACCTGCCAGCTTCAGCAATCTTTTAACTGTCACTGCAAAGCATCTTCACCTGAAGCTGAGGGGATGATACTCCAGATTCCAGAAGATGTTCAGCAGGTTTGCCTCTCTGCCAGCTGAATTCCCAGAATGCACTGCATACTGCAGAGAATGAGTGTGCATTCTGATGCTGAATTTAGAATGAAACTGAGGGCATCCCTTCACACCAGAGAAAGCCGCCCCAGATGGAGGCCAGTTATAGTTTTGTGCTAATGTTCCTCACTCATTCTAGTGGCGCAATCTGCATGTGTCCTTTGCCCTTTTACCCAAGGACATCGTAATGGATCCGTTTCTAGTGCATCTCCCAGAGATGGGAGCACTCTGCCTAATGAAAAAATGACATGAAAACACCATCCACTCCAAGAGCTACGCAGAAAGATCAGATTCAATAAGACACCAGGACTGTATGCCTGTATGACTGATAAGGAAAAAAGGGGACAGATGAGAGAAATGACAATGAAACACAGAGGCCTTCCGATGCTCTGGTTCATTTGAATGACTTTCATGCTTTCGCCTGACTCTCCCTTTAGCCAAGTTACTGGAAAAGGGACACTTTGTAAAAGGCACATGGGTGAAGAGCGACTGAAATTACAGCTGTGGAGCTGGGCACAGCAGCGCGTAAATGCTTATCCACATCCTCCTGCGAGTGTCAGATTATTGGCAGAATTGAAGTAAAAGCTTTGAAATGCAGACTAAGGACAAAGGAGCAATTTAGCAAATTTCCTTATGAAAGCATTACATGAGAGAGTGTTATGGATTTTTCAAAGCACTGTCTAGTCGACTCTGGTGAATGACATCACTTCCTGCCATAAGCAGGAACAACAATAAAGTTCATCAATGAGAAGCTTTATATCAGATAATGATATATTATATTCAGTGTTGCCTTTCAGAATGGCCTTATACAGCTTTCATTGTCATGCTTTTATTCAGAAAATATCACAAATTTTGAAGACTTTTTTTCATGTACACCATATAGTTGCATGCAGAACTGAACTCCACAGAAACCTTTATGTGTGACGTCTCTGGTATTCGTTAATAAACATCACGTTTCTATGCAAATTTTCCTTATTAATGTCACTTTTGTGGTGAAATTCCTCAGTAAACAGCACATCTCTGTGTGAATTCCTCTGTAAACGTCCCGGTCCGTTTGTGCGATTCGCCCCAGAAGACGGCACACTGAGATCACACTTGGTAATCTTCCAAGGGATAATTATTCTCTGTCGTTTTTTCGCAGTTCCATTTTCCTATGCTAATGTTCACTGGATCTGCAGGATGCACGTTTGCTCGGCCGTGTTCTGACCCAACAGCTTGGCGTCTGGAGACCGTAGCCGGTCAGCCTTGTAGATCGGTCAGGTCTAACGGCTGTGTTCACCCAGAAAAGTCTGTGATGCAGGCAGCTGGCTAAAAATATGCAAAATGCCAAAGGCAAACAGAACAGAGCAAACAGGGAGAAATGAACATGGGAGAGGAGAACAAGGGTTCGAAAGAAGGATGCTAACGCTACAGAATGAAAATAAATCCACAGTATGACTCACGCCTTTGCTTTTTCACCGTCTTTCCCTTGTTGGAGCACTTCTGCGTACGTCAGAGTTGCACTCCAGGTACAGTACGGTGCCGTATGTGGGTACTTTTATTATTACGGTATAATTATTTTCCCAACTTGCATACAAATTTGACGGACTTAGTACCTCATCCCTAACCTGTGCACTGCCTGCATGCAAGTCATCAATGTTATTTTTATGGGTGCAAACTCAAACCTCTTTCCCCCGTTCACTACGCCTGAAACTTGACATTTTATGACTCTTATCTGTACTTAACCTTGCTATCGTGTTCGGGTCGGCACCGACCCGTTTGTAAATTTACAATGCATAAAAGCACCACATAGATTTGTGTACTGCATCAAGACTTCTAGACTTTGTCAGGATCCTCTATTTTAACAAAATAAATTAAAAATCACTAAATTATAAATGCTCTTGTCAAGACTATAACAGCTCAGGTGTTCGGGTCGGCACCGACCCGTTTGAAGATTTACAATGCATAAAAGCACCACATAGATTTATGTACTGCATCAAGGCTTTTAAACCTTGTCAGGAACCTCTATTTAAACAAAATAAATTAAAAAATTTTTTCCACTAGACAAGGCATGTCCAGACATGTAAGGCAAGATAAGAACAATTCCGTTTATTCATATAATTCTCTTGAGGTTTATTTTACCATCATTTTTATTGAAAATGAGAGGTATGCTGTCAAAATAAAGGCCCAGGAAGCCACACCCAAAATATTAAAACCAATCTTTTCTTGGATAAGGAAGCCTAACAAGGTAACCAAGAGGTAAGACACAAACTGGAGGATAAATAATGGCTTTGAGGGTATTTTTTGGCTGATTTAAGACACGGGTCGGCTCCGACCCGTCTAACATAAGAGATAGGAACAGGAAGCTAACACAAGACAAACGTTAAACCCTAAGATCACATACTGTCCGCTGAGGTTTTCCTCACAATCTTTTACATCTTTTCATTATTTTCTTTAAGCGTAGGTCTCTCTAGATTCATAGAACATGGGAATGAAGGCGACTTCTTTAGAAAACAGTAGAGGAGGTTTGTACCACAGATGGACCTATGATGGGAATGAACCTGAGGGACTGAGCTCACATCATGATACTCCTCTATCTTTGCTGTTTGCACAGGTATGAGTATGAGTACACTAGTAGTCTTCACTTAAGCTGCACTGTCTCTCTCTCCATAGCTTGGGGGTCACAGCGCAGGGTCAGCCAACAGGCACCTGAGGCTTAAAGGCCTCATGTGACTCTTCTGACAAACTGTGAGCCACATATTACCACCCTTGAGTTCTTGGTCCTGCAGAGCCTCGTTCCAACTCCCTCCCCAACCATCCTGGCTCCTATCGGACCCCACAACGGCGAGCCCAGATTATTGACTTTAGGAGAGGATCGGATCAATGTTTCCGACAGCTATAAAAACATCAGGAGACCCTATAAAAATTGATCCATTAACCCAATGCGCAAGCGACCTGTGGAGTGTGTCGGCTTCAACCTCGTATAGTAAGACAGGGTCACATTTAATTCACCGTTTGTGCGAGAAAGATTTATAAAGGAAGTTTCCCATAATGCTTCACAGAATTTTTTCAAACTACTCATGACCACGAATCATCAGACTCCGCAATGCAGCCAGACCATCATGCAAATCCTTTGACTGCATTTAGGGTAAATGCCTCACAAGGTGCATTGTAATAAATTGATAAAACAGTACATATAATAAAATGTCTACTGCGCATTCCCTCTGGTGACAATCAGCTGGCAAAGGAGACAACTCTCAACTGCACAGTGAGTTGGCTGAGGGTGCTGTATAAGGCTCCTATGTTCAGTATGACGACATATCGGGTGTATTATAACAGAGGAGAGGTGTGACTGCTTGGTGCAAATTTAGCAGCCCTCCCTGATTAGCACTGGAGCAGAGGAATCACACTGGGGCTCGTCAGCTGTGAGGGAGTCAGTGAAGCCAGGAAAAAGTCACATGGGACATGACTTCCCTTCACCGTCGCCCTTAAAACCTGATCCACATTCTCGTCATGCACTTGCATTTCATTGCAGAGGTTGCTTTAAGAATCACTGTATAGTTATAACTAGAGGCAGACATTTCAGGTCCAGAAAGTAAAAATGCAGACCAGGATTTTGTTTCAACCAACCAGTTGAGTCCTGTGTGACTGTGACTCTTTATACTCAACTGGTTGGTTGAAACAAACTCCTGGTCTGGATTTTTACTTTCTGGACCTGAACTTTCTGCCTCTGGTTATAGTGCTTTATCACACCGTGTTACCAGCCTTTTCCTTCCATCTGGAATAATATTAACTTCCAGCTGGGTCTGACACTGTGAAGGTGGATTAGGCTCTGCAGTGCTTAAGGGCAAGACCCCTGCAGATGTCTTCAGTGCGTCTAGAAAAACCAGGGAGATTCTTCCATTAGCTCTGCTAGTTAACACCCATCCAGAAGAGATGTGACGGCAAAAAAAGGTAGAATGGCACAGCGCTTCTTATTATAATACCTTCAGAGAAGAAGGAATGTACAGAACTGCACACGAAGAGTGCCAAGAATCTTCTTATGGAAATGCACACTGTGAAGATTGTAATTAACAATCAGCCCTGGACACTGTAATGTCCTACACCTTATGTCCAACACCTGCAGTCTTGAACATGTGATTCCCAGTAAGCTAGTGTGCCATTATGAGAACAGACATGTGATTTATTCTTTATACAGACGTGAAATCATTTGCAAAGAAAGGACCTATCTGAAGCTTAACCTCAGCTGACTGAAAGGCTCTGAGAAATGAGTCTGTAATGACTTAAATGAAGCCTGATGCTTGGAAGAATGACTACATATTAGAACGTGGGATTCCCAGTGACCATCATACTGAGCCGATACATGGGTGGGTCACAGGGCCACTGGCTGGCTACAGCTCTGTAAATCACGCGTCCAAAGCCATGCAAAATGGTACTGATGAGGCAGGAATTGCCGCTGAAATCTGTTCAGATGGGGACTTTCACTGCTTAAAGGTTACTTTTCTATGAAAAACCCTTCAAAGGTACAAGCAGCAGATTACTTTTCAAGTAAGTTTTAATGCACCCTTGATGATGCCAACCTCACCTCGTCTTCATGTGCTTCTAGACGACCATGAACGAATCGCTTTTCTCATCTCATTACCTTCAGAGGCAAAAGGCAAAACATTCTCTACACCTGGAATCTCCGCCGCCGTTCCAGCCCACAGGGGATAAACACCCTGGGGTGGAGGACAGGAAGCATCACACTGCACGTTTATTGTTTTGGAACAAATTCAACTGGCTGGCATGACAAACATGCTTCGGAATTAGGAAAAAAATTGCAAAAGCGATCCGAGTTAAATATACGATGCCACGAAAAGATCATATTCACTTAACTTCATAGCAAGCCGAAGCTTTGCAATTGTGTTTGTAGAGACTCGTATTCTCAGAAATTACATTCATAGGAGAATCAGTGTGGCATTTGTTATTCTAAAAATGGTTTCAGTGTCCACACCATGGTAATCTTTCTGCTCAGGCACGAAGAAGGTTTACTTCCCATGCTGCGCTAACAGCTTGTAGCATTTTGGTATCTGCTGTCCGGGCAAAGCTTAAGCTAACATTTGCACAATGCTAACGGTACCGTTCACTTTTCACAAAAACCATCCGATGCGAATGTGTAATTTTAAAAAGCAGCATTATCACTCACATATACAAGGATGCGTTTAAATATAAGGTGTTATGATACACAGCTGCCACAATGATGAGCATATGACCCTGTGGACTAAATCAAGTTAGATGACTTGGGTTTAGCATATCAGCCAGAAAGCTTTTGATGGACTCGTGTAGAATATCAATCAATATACCACCATGCTGCATTCTGCCCTTGTCTGTGGGGCCATCAACAATCTGGTATACAACATTAAAATAGCTGAGATGATATAAGGGCTTTGCACAACACAGCACTTCCACTGAAGTGAAGGAAACTGCACTTGTGCTGTCTGACCGCCGCGGGAAGGTCGACCTTGTGCACTGACACTCTCCCAGGCAGCGGCAGGCACAGGCAGCATGCACTCATCTCATTCCTCTGCGTTGTCGTCCTCCTCCTTTCAGAGCAGGACAGTCCCTACAGCATTTACTGAGGAAGGAACCTGGTACGTTAAAGAGGAATCAGCAGGCTAATTATAGGCACTATTCTCATTGTAGCGAGTGTGAGCCTTCTCAATATGAGCTTAGCCATGGCAAAAGCATGAGTTAATTACCATTATGATATTATTGACCTCAGCATTTGTAATAACACTAGATTAGCATTGATGGCTAAGCTAATATACAACTGTGCTAATTGATAGTATACAGCTGTCTCAGACGTATAAATGGATATTTGCTAAGCATTACATCCATCGTTAATCTCTCCCGATCACATCCATGACTATCACAGGCAGATTGTCTGCCTGGCTTTTTCTCCCAGCAGGTACAGCTTAAGTTTTTCGCCTATTCCCACAAATACCCAGGTCTGTGCTACTAACTACCCTACCAAAATATTTTTCTGCTGGAGGTCTGTTGTGGAGAGAAAATGGAAGGAGAAGGCAGGCCGAGAAGCGGACAGTGAGTGGGAGGCCGCGGAGAGATATAAATCATTAAGACATTCGCACACGCGTCGCCATAATGCCCAGACAGTGTCACCGCTCCATTACGGAAAGCTGAACCATAACAACCAGTAGATACGCACATTGTCACCTTAATCCTTATTGTTATTCTCAAGGCATAAACGCCACCGTCTGACCATGGACACCCCCCCGGTGTTATAGTGGTTCGGCCCGCAGGTCACGTTTCACTGCTGTTGGCAACTTACACCCTTCCTCAGCATGACAGAATCCCCCCCCCCCCACCCCCCCGAAAGACTGCAAGCAGCAAGCTCAGGCAGGATCTTTGAGGAGGTCCTAATATAGCCC
>JAODJX010000053.1:5770682-5783376 GCA_026776945.1 Isichthys henryi | reverse complement strand
CCATTCCTATCGCAGACTCCCCCCCCACCCAGTCTACAGAATTAGTGTGTAGATAAAATTTACAACTTACACATCCTTCAGCTGTTTATTTGTAAATATCCTCTGGTTTAGAGAAACAATTACAATGACGATACATGTACAAACAGCTCAGAGTATAAGCCATACTTTTACCTGATTTTTGCCGTTTATAATATTTATATATAAATATATATATAAATATATAAATATGAACCTCCATTTTGTGCATCAATTGGCCCATAGCTGCCCCCCCCAATCACACATACAGTGGGAAACATGATTGCTCTCCGTGAAACTGTCCAGCAGCCGTCCGGCAGCCATTTTACTCTAAGGTTCCACAAGCAAATGGCACCGACTGGGCCGTTTGTGAACAGCTGAACTCTCCCCCTTAGTTTTTTTTCTATTTTGGGGCAAATTCCAAGAGGACTTAAGGCAATAATTCTGGCCCTGGAAGTCTGTGTCTGATCAGGGCCAGAGTACCGGGGGCAGGTTGCATTAAACACATCCATTAAGGACTGTCCTTCACGTCTCCGACGCGCAAGATTCCTGTCGCAAACACCGTCCTCACTGTCCGTCTTTTAAACGGCTGTCCGAGTGCAAACACAAAGATGCTACTTTAGCAAACAAAAATGACACATTTTACCCCTTTTTCATTTTCATAAATGTAAATAGTTGCTAATTAATAGGAGACCTCTGATTTAGTCTGAAATCTATTTCGACTCAGACGTCACAGAAACAGATGAAAGTGCAATATAATTTCTTCTGAAACTGTCCTTTAGCTTAATTATGAGAGAATGTAACCTTAATCAGCAATAACGGACTGTTTTTTTTGTGCGAGTTAAGCTTGTTACGTAGAAAAATGGGTAATTAGCATTTCAGAGTTGTCTTCCTGTCATGGATGATCGATAAGATGGGACTGTGGGGCTCATTATATACGTCTTCATTAATGGTATAAGTTTCGGACAAACGTCCCTTTGATCATTATAGATTTAGAGTCGGAAATAAAATGAATGTTACTTGCAGTGAATTTATATATGGGAGTCTGCGTGGGTGACGTTTGCGTTCTGGATGAGTGCAGAGAAGACGTTCATGTGTATGACGTCAGCGGGTTTGATGGTGGAAATGCGTTGACCTGTTTGCGTTATTCGGTTGTGCCTCGGTAGCGCTGTTCACGTGTCTCGTTTCTGTTAATCTAGCCATCGTTTGTTAATTTCATACCAAGCACCCTCTTCGTTTTGCGTGATGACGCATGAATAAAATGAATTTGCTCATCATACTTGGGGGAGGCTCTTCCCATATCCATCCCAGTGGATTCTGGTGGACATTTTCCATGTAAGAGCCATCTTCCAGTTTGTACCGAGGTGTTGTACAGTCTTACTGCATGCCAGTGCAAAGCTTCGTCTATCCCCTTAACATCCAGCACTGGAGAAAATGGTGCAGGGTCATTTAAACTCGAAAAAAAATCAAAATTAAAGGAACATTTAGTAAAGCTTTATAATGCCATGACAAGGCAGATTATATGAAATTCTGTTATATTAAATATATGCAGTAGAAAAGAGTGGCAGTGATAGGTAATAATCACAAATTTTCTGTGAAATCGCACCATTAACACGATACCTTTAGGCATAAATCAATGCAAAGTAAAAATGCTGGCAAACATTTTCATTTGTATTTCCAACATTCTGTACGAACCATCATAACATGGGATGTACACACTGATCTATGGAAAGATCTCTCCCCCCTCAAACGGGTGACCGAGCATTCCTTTTCACCCTGTCCCGCTTAGGGTGACCTATTCCCTGTCAGGAGTGACACTATAAGCTACGACAGGGTTTGTAAACTACCGTTTAAGCTTAAAGGATTTCATTTTAGCGCCGAGTTCTTGCTGCGTGCTGATTGGTCAGTCTCCTACAGTCATGCTTGAGTCACTAATGTTAATGTGAAACAGCTGGACAACTCAATCAAGGAAATAAACCAGTAAAAGTACAAGATGAATCAAACAGTTTAGCTGAGTACGGGAGCCTTTCAGTTTTAAAGTAGTTTGTAAAACCTAAAGTAGCTCAGTGTCGCTCCTGACGTGGGTCAGGTGGTCATTCTGGTCCCATCCACTTTCTGCTCGCTTTTAGACTGGTGACTGTGACAAGCGTCGTTTCATCTGAGATCACTAAGCATGCACCTGATTGGTGTTCATGCCATCCAGGGAGGGCTGTGACTCCCGGGGGTGACTTCCTGTTCTGGAAATCAGTCATGGCACATGTATGGATATTTAATGTTAGTCTTTAAATATTTATTACATCCGTTTTAGTTTGCACACAATGCATGAAATTGTGCAGATAAAATCACAGGCACTGACTTTGGTCCTACGTCAATGAATGGCATTGTTTATATCTGATCATCGTTCAGGATTTTCTGTAATCGATTACTTTTGCAGTTATGGAAAATGGTGACTCTATATTATCAGTGGTGTGCGTGTGTGGTCTTCAATGGACTGAGATCCTGTCTAGGTTGCTTCTCTAACTTGTGCCTTGTGATAGGATTCAGGATAGATTGATGGATGTATTATGTGAAAATTCTCTGGAATTATATTGCATAATTTACGAGAGTCTGGCAGTGTAGTCTTCATATACATAATTAAGTTGGCATTTTCATCCATTCATCCATCCATCCATCCATCTTCCAAACACTCATCCTGGTTTTTGCTTATTATAGAAACAAGTTCAGTTATGAGTGGTTCGTATAAACTTCAGGAATTCTTGATGTCATGCGCTGGTCATATTTTTGTTCAGTTTGTCATCGATCTTTTTAATCAACCTCCATAACTCAGATATCGACCAAGAAACATCCTTGTGTTTTGTGCTTTGCACATTACTCACTCGTCTTTTTTTGACACTGAATGGAAAATGAACATTTATTTTAAGTGACTTAAATTAATGAGCAATGTCACAGTGAAGCATAGTACAGTGTGTCCTCGCATCACAAACAGGATTTAACTTTTTTGAGAGAACCTGAAGTTTGTCCCAGCATCTTCCGACTGTTTCTGTGAGGCTTTAAAAGTCTGTTGTCAGTGGGCGGTCATCCGTGTGACATCTTTTTTTTTTTAAGTTTTAAAGCTTCTCCCAAAAACCCTAACAGACATCAACCCACCACAGGCATGACGGTCACTGCCTGCTTTGCCGACGGATGGGAAATGTCACGACAGTGCTTATCCCCGGCTCTTTCACTAGCGGGCGATTCAGTCCATTCCGTCCTTGAGCATCTTACATTTTAAATCAGAACCTAAAGTCCAGATCCCCAAAACCATCGTAACGAAGCAGACCACTGACGCCAAAATGTTCCCTTGCTGTGCCCTGAATGTAACGTCCGCTGTTTCACTGCGATGTCCATAAATGTTCCCCTATATGTTTAGAAGACAGGTGTATTTTTTCCGTGTGTAAATGTTTCTGTCCTTGGTGCCTGTTTGAAAAAAAAAATATATGTGTAGTTTGTGCTTCATTTTTGTATTGCTCTCTCTCTCTCTCTCTCTCTCTCTCTCCTGTTTACACTCACAAGCATGCATGCTGCACTCCTGCGGCCAGTTTTGTAAGATACCTCTGTACGTCTTCTGTGTTTAAACTGCCTGTGAGCTTTCACCGCATGCCATCCAGACAGATCATTCAACGGTGTAATCATCGCACACCAGACAAAAAATAAATAAATAAATAAATAAATAAAGTGATTTTATATGATAAGTCCGTCTGGAGTCTGTGTCACATGTGCAGTGTGCTCACAGGCACTGGGTATCACACCCCTAAACAATCGGCACTGTTAGTTCTCTTGGGATCACTAAGACTGCAAAATCAATGCTGCTATCAGTACAAGATGCCTCATTTAACAGAGTTTCCTGTCTGAGTTTATTACTGCATAGAATGTGCTTGGGATACGAAGTTTATTGCCTGTGTTTAAAACTCATGATTTTAATCACAGTACATGCGCTCGCTTTTGAGGATTCGGTAAGATAAGACAATGGTCCTCTGTGCTGCTAGAGGAGATCATTGTAATGGTTTCATCCTTATTAACCATTAAATCGGAAACAGTGCGATGGACGGATTCAGTATTTTCCATGTACCTGTTCTCATGTAAAACATTCTAGGGAATCAGGATTTTTTTCGCCTTTCAGCAGAAAACAGACCATCCTCGAGTCTTGTTGACTGTGAGCATTTTCAGCATCAAAAGTGAAAATGACTGAGCAAAGAATCCCTCAGAACAAGAACTATTTTTTTTGGCTGAAGACACCCACACAGCAGAGCATGATTACCCCGTGATGCTTGGTGGTGAGAGTTACAAGGCAGCGGATGGACCTGTCTGGTCACGTGACTGCAGCCGTTTGGATCTCCTTCGATGAGTCTGAAACTGGATACTTACACAGTATGTACTGAATTTAGGTAGATATCTACTCACCTGTTAAGGTATTATATGTTGCATGTGTACATGAGAACAGTATACATGTCTTTGGACATACTGTAGTCACTGTATTGCATATTATCTGACTGGGACGTCTACTAAACACGTAGCTTTCCTCCTGTGAAAATTAAAAACTGCTACAAACTATCAACGGAAAAATTACATATTCAAGTCAACTTACATAACCAGGTACTGTTTTCTACTGATGTTTGCACTGAGAAATAAATTCCTCCTGCCATGTGGACACAAATGTATGAGTAAGTGACATTCTTCCTCTCGGGTTGCAGCTCCAGCAGCCTTGTAGGATAGCATAGGTACATCGGTGGCACACCTTGGAATTTTGCAGAATGAACAATGTCATCTGAGTATGGGTTGCCTACTGTCTTATCCATACTGAGGATTCAGACATACTGCTCACGTCGCATACTATGTTTTGCCTACTACATAGCAAACAAGTATGCAATTTTGGACACAGTCTTAGTCGTGGCTTGTGAGCAACAACTTGACAGAAAGGGCCAGAATGTGTAAGTAAGTATGAGCATTGTAGACTGCAGGAAGACACTGGGCAAGGGCCTTAATGCAAGGTAAAGCCATTTATAGTTGTGCCCATTTAGGTTTAAAAAAAAGTCTCTGAGGAGGTGACAGGAAGCAGACCTAACCCTAAGTCACAAGTGGAAACCACTTCAGATGTATTACAACAGATCCTTCTCTTGTCCTCTGCCTGAATAAGGAGAAAGTCCACTTTCATAGCTTATCGCGTCGAAACACTAAATCCAGAACAAGGCACCAAGTCCATCTCCAATTTAAATGGTTTTCATCCGGTTTTCCAACTTCCCCAAATTTGTGTCTTTAATTAGCGGATGGTAATTTAACAGAGCGCCCGTTTCAATCTGATCACAAAGCAAGTAATTGTCTCGCTGTGAGTGATTCATCTTTGAACATCACTGGGATATTTTTCTGCCATAGGAGAGACGCTCACAGACAGACCATTTATTAATCATCCCAGCTATCCAATGTAGAGTATTTGTCTACACTGGCGTCTACAGGCATAAAGTCCAAACTAAGGATGTTCTCATAGTTTCTCAGCTGGTCCTCTATTCCCCAACTTTAGAAGATGAAAAGTAATAATGAGTCTATTAAGAACATCCATCCGTCCATCCGTCCGTCCATCCATCCATCTTCTGTACCTTCTTATCCTATTCAGGGGGGGTCTGAGGGAAATCTAGTAACACCACAAATATGCTATTTTTACAATGACTGCCATTTTTTAATTATCCAGGCTCTCTTTAATAACTCTAATATGCTTGCAAATTGCACATAAATTGCTCCCATTTAAATAAACTGTAGGAGCAACTACATTTATATTAATTAATAAATGGATGCAGAATAGTCATGAGTTCATGAAATACATTTTTGTCCCGAAATGTTCAGTTTGTCATAGCAGTTTCAGCCAGATTTCTTGGAGCACGAGTTTAGATAAATTAATAATAGAATATAAATAGCTTTAGGTTTTTGGACGCAGAGGAACAGCAAGATAGTCATGATCCAACAGACCGAGCTGAATGGGGTCATGCTTTTGGTCTGGAAGAGTGAAGGTCAGTGCAGACTTTACTTTGAAGAATTTAATCATTTAATATGAACGTGCACTTGCACCCTGCCTCTGTAAATACAGGCACTAAGACGAAGGAAAGCATCTTCCATCCAGGAAGCCACCATTTTCAGGTATATTAGTCCCATAAAGCGAGCAAACACTCCTCAAAACACTCCCATCTTCCCCAAATCCACAAAAAGGGGTCAGACGTTCAGTTTATTTTTCCGATATGAGAAAACGTGAATCCATATTGGGAGATACTTTTAGGGAGAAGACGACTGCGAGTGTCTGTAGAATCAGGCCGTTGACTGCTAAAAGATTCTCAGTATGTTACTGAAAGAGGTCAGTAGCAGTGAAGCTCTTCAGCCGTATGTTACCATACAATCTCAGACATCTAAAGCGGTAACAAGTGGCGAAGCATAGGGAAGGTGTTATTTTTCTTTATAAATGACCATTCAGGTGTAATCAGCAGCCAGTGAGCGCGTTTAGCAAGCCGAGAGTATAGCATTGATTCACTGCCTGAATCCTGTAAACTTAGATATGCGGCATTGAGGAACGTGCAAATGCGAGAACGCTGCAGTGATCAGATCCATCCTTTCTCCATCCTGGAGAAACATAGGCATGCAACACTAAGGTAAGGCTGGCCCTCTTTTCCAGGGCCTGGAGGGAGCACAGCACGGACTGCCGCAGGAACGAGGAAAGATCCTACGATGTGACCTGAGAATTAAAGCCAAAAGCAATTCAGCTCTGTTTATCTGCTGTAGCGTAATTCCCGTCCTATTACTTTTGGGAGGACTGTGTGCAGTTACATGCATTTTCACGTCACTGCAAATTGGGCAGGATATCCCAGCGATGATGAGAAATTATACGACCTTGGGGACATAAGAACGCAGCCAGCAATTAAACACCCACGCCAGGGTAATTGGTTACCATCTATTATTGTGTGTCGGTTCTTCAGGCTGGCATCTTCGTCATGACAAGAGTGCCAGCAATTATTAAGCAAAAAAAAACAACAGTCTGACTGAAATACAAAATCATGGAGACCTTCCTCACTTCAGGGACTGGAGCGGATCTCAGACGTAGGCAGGGGTGATGAAATCCGGAGTCTGGTCTGGCCTTGCACAGCATTTCATTTCTCCAGATCCCCTTGAGATCATTTCCCTGTGACACGGAGAGTAATGGAAGACTGTGAAATATTAATAAATGCCCTACTGCAAAGATTTTCTCTTAACCCCACTAGCAGAATATCTTTTGAAGGCTTTATCTGTCTGTTCTGACAGGAGGACTAACTGGATTCATTCTCGATTCACACAAAGGCTCCGTTGTTCGTGAAATCTCAGTGTGAGAGTGTGAGGTACAAAAAGTAGGAACCAACACCTGGCAAAAAGGCGTGTAAGAGACTCAGTAAACATAAAGCATGTCAATGTGCAAGACATTATCAAAGCATCTCTAAGCAAAGCAGTAATCGAAACGTCATGGTTGAAAATGAACTGAAATTGAATATAAATTAAATAAATGCAGTCTGACATAAAAAAAAAAGAAATGGTGACACTAAGTGTGTTACCATGATCCAGGGGTGTCTATAAGAAATTTTGAACACATTCATAACACATTATCATACATTCATAAAGCATTATAAACATGGTTATAAATATATGTAAAAAGGCATAACATTTTATAGCCATGTTTATTATGCAATATGGATGCTTTATGAAGCTGTCAGCTGTAATGCACTATAGATACGAGGTCCTTTTATAATGCAGTACAAAGCATCCTTAATGCTTATACTGACCATTATAATGCATTGTGAGGGTATCTATAGTGCATTATAGATGAGAGCTAAATTGGAGCTTATGAAGTATTATAATCAACACTATAATGTCTTATGACAGTCAATAGAAGATGCTGTAATGCTTGATTAATTGTCATGCTGACCGTTATAATGCTTAATGAAGGTATCTACAGTATAGTGCATTACAGATGAGAGCTTTAAGTAAAGTGTTGTGATAAAAATTTCAGGTGGATATAGATTGAGCAGTCAATCCCCTGAGCAGTCAGTAGAGCATCACTCTTTGGGCTGTGTGGCTCAGTGGATTAAGACTCTGTGCCTGAGAGTGGATGGTTGCGACTTCAGATTCTGCGGCTGACAGATTGATTTCACTGGAGTCTTTAAGCAAGACCCCTTATCATTGAGCTACTCAAGGGACTGGCGGACCTTACTGTCTCAACCGTACATCCCTTTGGACTAAAGCATGTGCTAAATAACACGTTTTTTAATAATGAGTTTATGGTGTGGCTGATACAGGGAGCAGCCCACACACACACACACACACACGTCAGGTAAACATATCTTTATGGGGACCGCTCATTCACTTCTATGGGAAAAATGCGAACACTAACTATGACAACCTTAACCCCTACTTAGCCCTAACCATAAGTAACCAAGCAAAATACAAGAGTTTTTGCATTGTTAGTTTTTTCATAGCAGTCACCGATTTTTATAAAATAGAGTTTTCCCTTATGGGGACCAGGAAACCGGTCCCCGTAAGGGAAAAAAAAACGGATACTTATGTTATGGGGACATTGTCTCTCCATAAGGATGGGTATACCCGCTCACACGCACGCACGCACGCACGCACGCACACACACACACGCACACGTACACACACACACACAATGTGTAACCTAGATACACCAGTCAGACAACTTTGGACAGCAGGAGGAAGACAGAACCTCCAGGAAATCCACATATAACAGAGGAGAACATCCACACATGTCAAAGAGACAGCAGGGCTTGGGTTCAAGTCCCCAGCTCTGAATATGAATAAAGTCAGACAACTACAAAAAACTTAACAATATGCACAATTTTCTTTTTAACCATAGAAATAGCACCAGTCATTAATTAAATGTCAATAGATGGTCATTATTTTATCATCATTTTAACATTAAAATGTGTGTCATTGCCTTTCTTCGTAATCATTTATAACCGAAAATAGTTATAGAAAAAGAGTTACGTGCAATTGTCAGGATATGTAGCAATCTGACAATTTTATTTCCAACTTCCCCTTAATGACATTCAGTAGGAGTGCAGTTAATTGTTATAATAACGCAAGTATTCACTTTGTCCCTTTATAAAGTTTTAGCTCCACAGGATTCTTATTGAATCATCTTTTTAAAAATGACTCAATGAGAGTTTTATTTTCCCTTTTATTGGCAAATTAGATTTTTAAATACTTTCTTCGAGTTTTCCTTGAGAAATGCACCGTTCCACAATTCGTTCTACACTCCATATGCAGCAGCATGGAACAAGGCCTGCTTTTCCGGAACCTTCTTTCGCTCTCTTCCATCCGGCTCAGCTGGGCTACGGAGTCGGGCAGCCAGACGTGTGATGAGTTGTGTCAAAACCCCAACCCAGACAGTGACACCCTTCTCGAGAAGTTATTGTTTGCACAGTCGAGTAAATCACGTTTTGCCAGGCTATTAGGCTTGGAATGTGCCGGTAATGTATAAACGCCAGAAGAACCAATAGCGCATCTCCTTTCCTTCAGGTCCAATAATCCAGAAGCCAGGAGACCCATCAATCCCATGAGCCTCCCACACGCCTCAGTCTGGCCTCCCATTCGGTCCAATCAGAACCTAATCACATATTCTGAAAATCCAATTGCCTAAGATTCAAAGTGAAGCCTTCATTTGTTTTGAAGACTGAGATTGATATATATACTGCAGAGAATTAAACTGAAAAGGAAATGATATTCAGATATGCAATAAAACCCTGCCATTATCCAGGAGTATAAGGGGGAACTAGGTGCATAACACCGAAAAGGTATCAGTGTTAGTGTGCAAGCATGATGCTTTTCTTTCCCATCATCATAATTCAACACAATAGGGTGTGGGGTTGCGTGAAAGGCGCCAACCAATGATTAGTCATGAATTGGTGAGTGACAGGCGCAGGGCACTCCAGGGGCCAATCAGCTTTCAGCTGGGCCCATGCCCCTGTGGCCCCGCCCCTGGCTTCAAAAGGCATCAAGTGTAAAATTTAGAAGACGAGACAATGACAATCACATGTCCCCCCCCCATCAATCCAGCAATTACCTCATTAAGAAGCCGCCTAACAAAGAACATGGACTGAAATAAAAACCTAAACCTTAACTTCTCAGCTGGTGGCCGCAGATGCTTCCCGGGTGCAAAGTCCAAGATGTGTTACAGGAGGTCAAAGGTTATTCAGCCCAGAATCAGCACATGAGCAGCAGTAAGGAAGCGTTACGGAGGATGAAGACGCTGATCCAGAACGCGCCATGGATCTTCAGAAAAAATCCCAGATTCTGTGCTTTCAGAGCCATTTTGAAAGTGTCATTGCTTAGAGGACACATTCTCCTAAAGTCGTCTGCTACTTCAATCCAGATATGGTAATCCGTTGATAAAGATAGGTAGTCTTTCGGGTTTATACTTCACTCAGTGGTACATCAGAACGTCCTGCACCCTCCTTCAGTTAGCTTACATATCTTTGCACTTTGAAGGTCCTGTTCACCATACAAATGGACACGGCTCCATCAGCCCTGACTAACCTTTCACTGTGGACACAAATCTCAGTCACTCAGAGCTTTCCCAACTAAGAGGGAACGTTCCCAGAACCGTAGCCAATGTTACGTGAAGGTCTTCTCAACACTGGCAGAAGCCGCTCTTACTGTAACGTTAATGGAATGTTATTTCCACTTTAAAAAAGTTCTATCAATACTAGCACAGTAGCATTATTACCCGAACACCCTTTTAACATAATTAATGTTGAAAAACATTATTTTATAATAGTGCTATATGTGTATAATGCAAACATGCCAGGCAGTGTTGAGCTCATGTGGGTGTAAAGCTGCAAAGTCACAGTGCTCTCCACTGCCCTGCCGAACCCTTTATTTGATTCCACATTATTAGTGTCACTTGTATTGGTGATTGTAGTAGTGGGATAATGTTCTGGGAGCATCGGGAAAACTGGACACCTTGAACGTTTCCATACCGTAACCGTAACGTTCCTAGAAGGAAGAACCGTTAGCGGGGATTTACTTCGCTTTCACGCGAACCTTCAGCAACTCTCATAAATCACCATCTGATTTCAGATTTCAGTTTCATTGTCTTGCTCTTTTTTCATAAGAAATGTGTGCTCATATTCGGTGACTGTCTCAGCCTGCATTTCTGCTTTTAGACACGGAGTGTAAACATAGTTAATCTTTTATAACCAAGATCATCTGACACAGGGCCAATAAAATCTGGATGAAAACAGGTCAATTTATATCAGAAATGAATGATACACTCTACTTTAAGGAAAGCTAGAAATGTCAATATCTAGTCCATGAGTTTGTAAGAAATACAACATTCCCTGCGTTGTATGACCCTGAATGAATGCAATGGATGTTGATGGACATTGGGGCAAGGCAAGGCTCTTCAAATCAGGTCCTTAATTTGAAATACAGGCCACGTTTTCAGTTCTCCGGGGAAGTTAGTTTAATAATTACTGATTCTGATTGGCTGGAGGCTTCACACCTGACTCACAGGTAAAGGAAGTCTGGAAAATCAGCAGGGCTCAACCTTCGAGGACTGGGAGTTGAAAAGCTCTGGGGCAGGATTATGCACCTAATCCATGTCAGTGAGGACACTGAGGTAGGACAGGATTTGTAAACTATCATTTCAGTCTAAAGGTCCTGGATTTCACTTTTATTGCCCAGTCTCCTATTATCATGCATGTGTCATTACTGTTACCAGAAGTGGAAATTTCTGGTCTAGAAAGCAACAGTCTAGACCAAGATTTTTTTTCAACCAACTAGTTGAGGACCTGAACTTTCCAACTCTGAGTGTTAATGTGAAACAGCAGTATGAGTCTTTCAGTCAAGGATACAAATCAGTCAAAGCACAAGAGGAACTGAATTACTTAGCCAAACAGGAGTATTTCAGATTCTGAGCAGCTTGTAAAACCTGAAGTAGCTCAAAGTGTCCTTTCTGACATGGGTTAGGTGGTCACCCTACACTGAGGTACAGTCAGATGACAAACCCATACTCACTCCTGCTGTCAGCTGCCGGTTCGTGATGGAACAAAATGTTTTTCTGTTTTACCATTCTTGAGGGCTCGTGGCAGTTTTCCTTGCGCAAAAATGTTCTGAGGACAGAAGGAAAAATGATTGGTTCTGAAAGATAATCAAGTCTGCACACGCATTTACGTGAGTTTTATTACCTTGTAAATAGTCTGCAGGGTTTGCAAACTACCCCAACGCTTATGATGTAGCTAATTTTATGGTCATAATGGAATAATATAGATTTACTGTAAGATTTCTTGCGTGAGAGTCCGGAAGCGTGAGAGTCACGTCAGATGCATGACAGTTGGCAGCCCTGTGACAGTTCTTTGCTTGTTACATCTTATTTGACTCCCTTGTACCTGACTGTGGACAAAATTTGCATACACATTATGCATCATCCATCCATCTTCCAACCAAGTATCTTAAAACTGCTTATGTTATTGCAGATTGTGGACTGACGTTCCCTCAGTAAATAGATACACCAGCTAATGTAAGAGTCCACAGGGGCTGGAGATAGTGATGGTAAATGCTAGGGGTCAACTGCCGTGCCTTTGTCACGAAGTATAATACGCCGAACCACAGTATC
>JAODJX010000053.1:5739206-5759876 GCA_026776945.1 Isichthys henryi | reverse complement strand
TGATTCTTTTTGTTTTTATTATGTGTGATTTGCACCCGTAAAGAACTTTGAGCTTCATTCAGATGTATGAAAGGTGCTATATAAATAAAGCTATTAATAATAATAATAATAATAATAATAATAATAATAATAATAATAATATACTCATAAATGTTTTTTATGAATAAAACAAGTGCTTATACTCTAAAATTATTCAATAATCTCATTCAAACATCGTTCGACAGCATCAAATATGTTGAAATTGCATGGAAATGCAATGGATTTACTGAAGTTACATTTTTACATGCAGAATTTGAAACCCTCAACACGCACAGCACATGATCAGGGACTGGGCTGGGTATGAGCAAATGAATGCTGACGCTCAAAGGAGTTATTGGCGGCTAAAGGCTGGTGTGGAATATATTTACTTGACTGTCTGTGTCTTATTTGGCAAGAATCACAAGAAAATGAGGCTCATTGCAGCAAAACACAACAAAACAATGATAAGTACATTGAATATGACTCATAATGCAGAGAACAGCCGCCACAATTATGTAGGGCAGGAATAGAAGGGCAGAAAAGCCATCGTCTGACTCTGATGGCTTACAGCTACCGCTCAGGGTGCAGACTATGCATTTGCAAAGCAAGAAATGTTTGCCAAATCGACAGAAAATATAGGAATGGTAGTTTATAGTGGGATGCTGAACAGGAACGCAAAGACAGAGGTACGGTATTGGGGTTCTGCATCCCTGAACGCATTTCCAGAGAGGAGCATGGAGGCGGAGAGTCAGAATAGCGCAAACGCCTTTAGCTCCACCCGAGGAACCATGCAGATTCGTCCAAGCATTGAACACTGGGACTTTTTAAACGGCAAATAAAACTGGGACAGCCTTAGAAACCTCAGTCTGTTTTGCCTGCTGAAATCAGCCAAATGTCTCAGAAGTATTACGGCCAAAAGAGAGAGACGCAGAAGGAGATTCTGTCCTCAGGCCATGAGACTTTTTAGCCAAGACATGCTACTACAGATGTAACGCTATTTCATAATACAGCCTGAACTCGTAATACGGAACCATCTGCTGACACTCACTAGCCTCAGACTATGGTTCAATACACAATACTGTACATTGCACTTATTTAAGCACTTAATATACACGGATTAAGGTACATAATATATATGTACACTGTACAGGAAGGTATACTATTACACATATGCACACTGTATACCTTCTACACCTTCTATATTTTCTATGTTTAAGCACAGCCTTCAGAGTGACAAGGTCTACATTTCACTACATGTTGTACTTCTATAACTATGTACGTGACAAATTAAGGAATCTTAGTCTTGAATCTTGAATCTTAGACCATGAGTCTCAGGCCATG
Source organism: Isichthys henryi (assembly GCA_026776945.1). Lineage (NCBI taxonomy): Eukaryota > Metazoa > Chordata > Actinopteri > Osteoglossiformes > Mormyridae > Isichthys > Isichthys henryi. The sequence goes on along the minus strand of JAODJX010000053.1, from coordinate 5,758,517 downwards.
AGAAATCACAGATAAATAGCTAGCGTAGAGTCTCACTTCTACAAGTATAGTTGTACAAATATAACAGACCAATCAGATTCACGAACCAAGTAGTTGAAGCTGTAACCATCCTCCTAGCTTGCAAGACCAGTCAGTCACCCAGACAGCAGCTGAAAATGAACTTGCAAACCTTAGTTCAGACAACATGCTGACTAAGTTAGTGAAGGTGTTAATGAGAAGGTATCGATCCACGCTGAAGTTTGAAAGGGTTTCACACTCCCTTTGGTGTAACAGTCATGTGTGACATGCTGTTGTGATGCCTCATTGAGGTCTGATTGTTTAACAAACAGTCACATTATTTCCCCATTTCACTTTGTCTCCAGCTGTGTGCCCATTTTTGCCCATTTATCTTCATACTCCTTCCTACTGCGATTCAAGGACCCTCGAGTCTGAAAAGGATCTTCATGACATAGTACAGAAAGCACCCGACAGGGTGGCATTTAAACAAGATTAAATCTGTGTTCTGGTTAATTTTGCATTACCTACCCTTTTAGAGAGCCAATACATCGGTCTGTACTCAGTCCTTACCTCTAACACATTAACTGTGATTCAAACCTGGTCTCAGTCAGGTGGGCTAGGAATCAGACCTCATTTCCACCTAATCAGCCAAGTCTCAAATCTCTCACCCACCCATTTCATCAGGATTCAGATCTTGCCTCCTCCTGTTCAGCCAAGGCTCAATATTTACAAAACATCCACCGAACGACAAACAGCAGTGCCCAGTAGCGACAAACAGCAGTGCCCAGTAGCGACAAACAGCAGTGCCCAGTAGCGACAAAGAGCAATGCCCAGTAGCGACAAACAGCAGTCAACATGCCATTGGGGAAGCTGATGTACCAGACAGAAGATAGAACAGACAGAAGACAGAAGATAGAGGAATGTCATCTATATAGTTTCCCGGGGTCGATATCTACAGTTACAGGAAACCGTGTGGGACATTCCCAAACCAGTAAAACAGCAAGGTGGGGCGGGGAGGCATCGCCAGCAGATCGATCAGTGGTTTCACCTTTAATCACGTCCATTTTTTTCAGAACGTGCAATGCGAATAGTCAAAAAAAAAAAGTAACATATATAATTTATTTTAGGAAATTATCAAACCCCTCCACAAAACACACAGCCTCCCGCGGCCTGATGGAATTTTGACCATGGATTGGGGGTTGGGAACCCCTAATCTAAGCAATAATTAGGGGGTCACACCCTTATGATATACACTGTACTGTAGGTTCTGCAATGACTACCATTAAACCAAAGGAAGGTCTTGATTCTTCAGACTCCAGGCTTTAATTGGGTCTCCTGACATATAAAACAGATACTGATTCTCATGCTGTAGGCTGTACCCTTTTAGTACATTCTTATTGACTTAAACATCGAGTCACACTCAGCTCCAAACATATTCCTGTAAAGTTCTTCAGAAGTACACAACACTCAAAGTTGACCTTGTTCCAACCAAGAGAACACATCTGTAAGCATTTTTTTTTTGTCTCAAACTTGACGTCAGAAATGTGTGTCATATCAAACCTGCCGACCCAAAGCAAAATATAAGAACCCAGGACCGAGAGGAACCGATCCAAGCCAGTGTGAGATTACGTGTACCGTTTGAGAATATGCTTAATGCAGCACATTTCAGGACCCTGTAAGAGCAGCAAAAAGTTGGTTGTATATTCAGTGCAATGCAAGAAAATGGCCGGATTTTTACATTTCTGTATGACAGTATGACAAGCACATATATTATATTATGAACCAACGGTAAACTTGACCATTTGGGATCATACACGTTGGTCCTCAGCTGCTAGCAGATGCTTCACCTTCACAAAGAAAGACTTAAAATCCCAGCAAGCCACTATCGAATCACGTTTACTGACGATTAACCGGAGGACACGCCAGATGTTCATGCAGAGAATCTGAAATCGACAGTAGTCAGAGCAGAAATCAAACGGTGAGCCACTGAACGGAGAACTGGAGAACATGGACTCGGTGAGTCTAGAAGCTCAGGCTGCAGTCAGCTGACTAAGTGCTGGAGGTCCCCGGTACAGTGTGCTAGCTGAGCACTCAGCTGTCATTTCATTGCCACAATTAGGTGTCTTACACAATACCCTAATCGGCATGAATCACTCAGCTCTGGCACAGCTGTATAATGACACCACTGAGAAGCTCTGAAGAGGCGATACATATACACTCTTTGATATAGACGATCCTCATCTCCATGTCATGTATTATTTAAAGGTGCTGGTTCATGAATATGTTCATTAATAACTTGAGAGGTTCTCTTTGGTCTGGTGGGTTGGGAACAAGAACCCGAGAGCTGCTACTTTGGCCTTCCTTAATCCCCCTGAGCAGGTAGCGAAATTAGATTGCTCTACTTAAACACACTGCTGTCAAATGGGCAAAAAAAATGCACCAGCTAATCAACTAGAGGTAAATGAACTCATCAGAGCGATGGGAGGAACCTGAGCTACATGTCATATTCAGGGGGGCAGAGTGTAGAGACATTCGCTTGTACATATGTCAGAGTCCATGGGATGTCATCATTCTTACAGCACCCCCTGGAGGCACCAAAGGAGAAGGATCAGTTCCCTGACTGGAGTTCTTACCTGGTGAGTTTTGCTGGCCATGGTGATTCTGGTTGGAACCTTGGTTGAATGAGACCCAGGTTACTCCTAAGCACTGGGAATCCCTGCCCTTCCAATCAGCATAAGAAGAGATTATTATGGTACTTGTTTTAGGAAAGGGGTGCCACAATGGTGCAGTTGTTAGCAATGGTGCCTCATACCTCTGGAACCAGGATTCCACATGTGGAGTCTGCATGTTCTCTCTGGAATATCAGAGGGTTTCTGGCAGCTACTCTGGTTTCTCCCCAGAATGCCCAAATATGCTGAGACTAATTAGAGTTACCCATCTACCCGTAGGTGTGAGTGTGCTCTTTAGTTGGTTGGCACCCCATCCTGGGTTGTTCCCTGTCTAGTTCCCTAAAGGCTCCTGACCCCCTGCACTCCAGAAGAGGCCAATCAATTACAAAAAATAAATGTCTTAGGAACTGTTACCTTTACTGCTAGCTGAACTGTGCAAACCCTACCTCATAATCTGCACAAAATAAAATGTAAACACTATGTAGTGTAACATGAAGTCAGTGGGGTTGGCATTCTGCATTACGCAGAATTTGTAGGGTCTGCAGAGTCCACTTTGCTTCGCTACTGCACATTTGAAATGTGGCTGCTTTTATCCAACTGTGGAAGCCGGAGGCTGAAATGACCCCAGCTTCGGCTCGGAGCTGAGGTCCTCCGAGAGCCGGAACGCCAGACCCAGACGTGAGGTGAATGCCGATGTGACAAAACAGCTACATCAGCTCCCAGCCCTATGCTCCACTTCTCCACGATTAGGGGCTTAGCACGCTCCAAAGCGCAGAAACAGAAAACTCACCAAATTGTGCTCCAGTGTAAAGTGCAAAGCCAGTTTGCAGCGTGCCTCCCACCCTGAATTCTGTAGCATTAAACCTCAGCCTCGATCTGCATAGAAAAATCCATCCGTGGATTTCCTTAAGCTCGGGGGTGAAAGTGTAGCTCTGCATGTTACCCTGGGACTCAGAGAGCGAGGGCCAGCGGCTACGCGTTCCCCCATGACGGGTAGGCGGGATCACACAGAGCATCAGCAGGCAGGCCAGCAACGTCTGACCCCGGGTCCGAAAGACAAAACACACCTGTCATGCGCACGTCGGGAGTGGTACGCGGATCGACGTGGAACAGGGGGCTGAGGTTCACGCCACCACCACTGGGGACTTAGGGGCTGTCAGAAATGTACAACACTGGCAGAACGCAGCACCGAAAACAATGCATGGCTTTCACTCACAAATATGAAGGCATGAAAATTGATTCATTCTTTCCACATAGATAGGAAACATACAGAAGAGGATGTGAACGGATAGGAGAGGATGTGAACAGATAAGAGAGGATAGTATGGATGGATGGATGGACATAGATAGACAGAAATAGACAGATAGAGACATAAATGCATACATATATACATTCCAGAATAGTGACTGTAATGCGGTATGAGTTATCATAGATTGAACTGAATGTTATCTTTCTGGTCATCTTCTGTACAGACAAACCAGACTGGCATTATGTATCTTCATAAACACACTAGGGAAAGGAGAATGAGATTTCATCTTTAACCTCATTTGAGAGATATGGGGCTTGGCTCTGTTAGGAGACACAGAAACGAAGGTGGCAAAAGCTCATGCAAAGGAGGACAGCTGGCATAGGGACCAAGGGCTGTACATCAAAACAACGTGTGAGACATCATGAAGCTAGATAACAATCTAGCGTAACATTACTGCCCGTGTAATCAAAGTTAACATGTCAAGATGGACAGTTAAATCAGCAATAATGCTTCAGATGCCTGAGCTTTAGAAAATGTGCCTGGCTCCACAGCAGGGGCGTCACGTGTGGGAGGTGCGAGCGGCCAGCCCTCCAGAGATGACTTTTCTCTTTGATGTCGCTCCACTCCACGCTCCTTCCAGGTCGAACATGGGCCAGCTGTCCCGGGGAACCCGCAGACTGATGTTTTCAGATTAATATTCTGTCCATACATCACTGCAGCAAAGAAGGACTCTATAAAATTCACCAAGGTTGCTGTAGCAGCATTCGAGGGGGGAGGCAGCCTAATTAGTAATACTTTCTCTGGTGGAATTCTCTAGATGGAAGCATCTAAGATGTATTTCTGCAGTTGCCACCCATGCCTAAAAAGCTACTATTTTGGTAGAGCCTGGAGAATTTTGGTAGAGCCAGAGTTCCTGGAGAATGTCCAAGAGGCATGCTAAGACTTCACAGTATGTCAGTAGTGGGTTATTGCAGGCCAGTGAGTGATACTGTTTGCAAATCGATGAAAGAAAATGAACATGACAACAGCAATGAGATCGCCACATGTGGGCTGCAGAGTTTACACAGGGAATTATGGGTATGCAAACAAAGTCCTTGCTTAGCTGTGCACATCAAAGAGAATGCGTTTTTAAATTATTCATGCAGGCTCGGGCACCCTGAAAATCCTAAGCAGCAGGGATAGATTTTCAGTGATTTAGCCAGAAAAAATAATAAAACTGTGACTAAAAATCAGCATGATAGCATGGTAGCAGCCCAAAAGAATGATAGTTTGTCCATAAAAATTCAGGGCCATGTTATTTTAGCAGTTTGTTTGGCCCGGGGCAGTTAGCTTTTTGTGGGTGATGTCCATCTGTTAAATGCCCATTAGCAGGAGCCCCAGTTGGCATTTTTGACCCCAAAGAATAAAATAATAAACAGACAGACTGGGATTCGAGGTCCTTGGTACATATATGACACACTGACATCTCCTGATAGACTCTGAAACCGTAACGAAACAGAGGCACAAACAGCCCAGATGTGCAATAATAAATAAACTGTAAAGAGCAACCAAACTGCAGAGAACATCAAACAATGCAGAACATTTATAAAATGCCCTAAAGCACCCGCAGCAGATACATCACCCATGCTGATATAAACAAAAAACACACGAAATTTCCACAAGATGAAGCTGGCCCTTAAACCAGAGGCCAAACGCAATCCTCAGCACAGCAAACCTAAGTACCATACTGACAGAAAACATGGCTGAAGAAACATTCGAACACAAACAAACAGGCCAACAAACAAATTTTTAACTGACCTGATTTTGGGTGTTAATGACACCCCAGCATCCAGTAAATCCATTTTTGAGGTAGACGTGAAAAGCAAGGGTCAGATAAAACTGAAAATCCTTCATTTTTTTTTGCAAGCAACTAAATTATTATGGTTAACAGTTCAGGCCAAATGGAAACAAGAAGCACCCAACTAACCCAGCCATATTTGAACTTCTCATTATATGACATCACTTCCTGTTTACGTCTCGCTTCTTAGAGGAATTCCTTTTTTGAAAGGTATACATCAAAATTTGCATTTCTCTTCTATTACAGCTATTGCTTGTGGTTGCAATTTTTTGGATCTTGAGTTTATATTGCAAATATTTTACATAAGCTGAAATATACTAATGTTAGTGGGTAGCAATGGCTTAATGGTTAGAGAAACACGCTTGTAATTTAAATGATTGAGATCCAAGGAGGGAAAGACCACGATCCGGAGACAGGGTGTGGGGCGCTGACGGTCAGCATTGGGGAGTACATGCATTCTTTCCAAATTTATGTAAAGCACTTTGAGGGCAGTGTAGTGGTTAGCACTGTTGCCTCACAGCAAGAAGGTCCTGAGTTCTTTCTGTGTGGAGTTCACATGCTCTCCCTGTGTTCACATGGGTTTCCTCCCACAGTCCAAAAGCGTGCGTCCTGTGGTGTGTTGGCACCCACCCAGGGTTGGTTCCTCCCTGTCCCTGTTGTTCCTGGAATAGGCTCCGGGCCCCCTGTGACACCACTGGGGATTAAGCAGTCACGATAATGGATGGATGGATAGATGTAAAGCACTTTGTAAACTGTGTGGTTAAAACAGCGCTGTATGAATAAAGACTGAGTGATTGATTGAGAATGAAGGCTGTCCCATGTGATACTGTACAAACCAGCAGAAAGGCTACTGCGGTTTAAATGGTACATAATTTTGGTGATGATCAGGAGAGTGATGAGTCATGACACTCAACAGCCCTGTTGCGTGTTTTTACGAGATAATCATCTGATTTGATTACGGTGTACATTAACAAACTGCATTATTCATCTCCACATATTCAACATTATTTGCTTTGTATGGTGGGTGTTCATAATGTTTGGGCTCAGCAGTATACGTAACTGACATGCTTTGAACAATTAATGTAAGACAAAAATGCCTGGGATTCAGTTAAACCAGTCTCTTTATACCCGAATTTGTATAACCTAATACATATAAATCTAAAATAAACCATTAATGTTGTATAAGTGAGGTTGCAGCACCATTGACTGAGAAGAAAGCTCAATTTTTGCCTTTTATTGGCTATATTCAGTGCTATAGAAGAGTTTACCTAAATGTGCCCCTGATTATGGGGGTGGGGCCGTCCATCTTGGCTGCTGGGATTTTCATCAAGACAATGTCTTCTCTTTAAGGTACCAGTGAGTGAACAGTGTCCATTTTATGGTCAATGCCAACCGAGCCCCTTGACGCAGAAGAATGAGACAGTGCGTCATCAGCACTGTCGTTATGGGATGTGAATGTGAGCAGCTCTCTGCCCCGGACCGGGTGACCCCGCGGTGCCGTCGGTCAGGGTTTGCAGCTGAAGCAGCTCGTTTGCTCATCACATCATTAAACAGCCCCAGGGCTGCAGTGCTAATCATTCATCTCGCCATAGCGATGGCCAGGTCGCATTGAGGAATGCCGTCGTGGAAGATACAGCTCTTTGTGCCCTAATACTATGAAAAGTTATTCATCTTTGGCGATGTATCGTTTCTCAATGTACAAGATAACACTCCACACAGTAGTTTCCCAAGCATCAAACCTGCAGATAAATAGTACAACGTACAGAAACAATAACTGCACCTTTATAATGCTGTTATAATGCATTCATAAGCAGTATGTAAGTATATCTTAACAGTTTTAATATACATGAGTAACAAATATTATATGATTACAACAATACGTAATACAACAATCAAAGTTAATCACCTGAAAGATCAGGACTAAATGTTGAGGTCTGCTTATATACTGCACTGTACAGTGTATCTGGATAAACCCTGTTTTACGCCACCAATTATTTTACACACTCTGCAAATAGGTACTACAGATAGGTGGAGCCTGGCAGGAAACAGATGAGATTTATTCTGCAGCACTACAGCTGCGATCTGCAGTTCACCCAAGGGACACAAGAGCAGGGCTGCCTATTGGGAGAGGGTCACATGTCATTGTTCAGGCAGTTCTATTGGCTGTCCTTGTCCAGTATGAATAACTCACCTGTCAGGAACACAGGAAGTACATGAAGCTTCATGATAGATGTATCGTTGTGTGGTAAGGTGATAGCTGGTGCTGAGAAGGTCTAGCAGATGACACTACCGACAACATCAGATGTAGCCTGCAGGCTTGTATTTCATCACCACTGTGGAGCCCAAGTGCTCACATACATTATCATATGCAGTGAAAAAGTCCCAAAATAGGTGAGAAACGTATCAAATCTGCAAGGAACCTAATGATAGACCAACGAAGAATTCACAAATTCTTCATAATGTAAGTGTTGAATATATGGTGTTACATGTTAAGAGCTGATAGAAGGCATTTTTTTTTAAATAAAAAAACAAATCATATTTCTGCTTTGCGGATGTAGGGAATAAGTGAGACACATTTAAGGAAGCAGCCTTTTGCTTTACGCTTTCATCTTTGAAAATGTATTTGATAATGAAATAGATGTTCCCGTAAAGGGTAACTAATGGTGACAAATAAAGTCACAATATGAAAAAAGAAACATTGTGATACTTTGTAGCCATTAATTATGATCTATTATGCCATATTCTTGTAATGTACTAGTTGCCTCGCTTGTACATTGCTCTGGAAGAATGCATCTTCTCAATAAATGTAAATGCAAATGTGAATGTGCTTAGACTGCATTTTCTCTCATATTAAGACAGCTGTAGAGGAATGAGGTTCTTCTCCGGAGATTAAAGAATTTAGTTTTAAAAAGAAACAAAGCTGGTAATGGGAGTGAAGGCAAGACGGGGCTCTGCTTGGCTTTTACAAGCTGTTAGACATGTAAGGCATTAATGCAGAGCTCTCTGTGATGGGGAGGCAGCGCGCCTCTCGTGCCGAGCGGCTGCCGGTAATTGGGTTGATCGTTTCAAACACGTGAAGAGAGGATAATTTGTCCGGAAGCCCATGGGGGAGGAAGTTGGGTTAACAGACTTATGATGCACAAAAATAAAATTCACAGGCAACGCAAGGCTTCCAGTTACCCCTAGACAGCGAGAGTTTCTCTGGGTCACTGCTTAGAGACCACAGTCTGACATTCAGTTGGGTTAGCATAGTACACATTACAGTTCTGTTGTGATGAAGTTAGACATACGCCAGTTTTTACGGTGCTGGATGTCTTTTAAGGAACACCGTGGCTGTAAGACTCTGTAACCCTCTCTCACCCCGACCCTGACATTGACAGACATGGAGGGATGCGTCCTTCATTTGTGTGGGAAATCCCTCAAAGGTCTGTTCACCAAGTGTCACGTCGGTCTAAAATATTTATATGTCCTGTTATTCATATTTGTCCTGCGTGCTGCAACATGCTAAGTGGATTTTAATAGCCACTCTTAACTGTAATGTACCTTAACTCTTAGTGGCGACATAGTGTTTGCCTTCCTTTGTTTGTACGGCCATTTTGTTTTTATCGCTTGGGTGAAAGCGCTCTTGCGTCGCACCTGCATCGTCGTGGGTTTAAAAGCTACCTCTGCTCTGCGTGGGTGGAATTTGCATGTTCATCCTGAGTTGCGTGGGTCTCCTCCCACAGTCCAAAGACATGCAGTTAGACTAATTAGTGTCCCTAAACTGCGCGAGCTTATAGGAGCCCTGGAATGCACTGACGTCCTGTCCAGCGTGTCCTCCGGCGTTCTGCCTCATACTGCTTGGGACAGACTCCAGGCAACCACAACCAGGCGAAGTGGTTAGAAGATGAATGGATTTTTATAACATTGTTTTTAATTGCATAACAAGACGTTTGCACCTCAGTGCATTTTAAATGGATGACAGTTCTGTAAATGACAGCTGTAATCCATAATATTTTCAAGCTATGATGATACATTAGGAGAAAGACATTAACTGGCATAACTGAGCGCACTTGAATATACAAAGTAATCTGCATATTGGATTTGTCTATATCGTATGGTGTGTATATTCTGCTGCAGTGGATAGAGTGAGCACCTCAAAATGTGTCACGTGTGACATGGAAAACCGATTATCTTTCTGCTTCCATACTTGAAGTATAAATAAATGTAATTAAAACTGGTTTATTTCATCTGATTTGATTACGGTGTACATTAACAAACTGCATTATTCATCTCCACATATTCACACATTTTTTTTTTTTGCTCTACGCTTCCCTCTTCACACAGCTCTAATCTGCAGCAAATCAGCTCACACATTCTGTGAGTGATCACAGGATTAGGGATTTAAGCTTTTCCACCATTTGGCCAATGACAGCAGAGTATGAGGCTGATTGATGGGTGGGACCCGTCTCTAGGTGGACCTGTTATGTAACCATGTCAGTGTGACTGGTGTCTTTAATTAGCTTCGCAGGTCCACAATATCAAGATAAATCAAAATCCTTCTTTTCACCAGCAATTCGTTTGCAAGGAGCACAGCTGAGCCAAGTAGCTCTTGAGTTTTGCTTGCATAAAAATGTTCTGTGGGCAGAAGGACAAATGATTGGTTCAGAGAGATAATTATAAAGGAGGTGAGTCCAAGCAATTAGAGGAGGCGGGAGCAGGACATCTGATTGGCTGGTATACCCTCGTCTAGTTACTTGGACCAACCTCCTCTACAAACTGATTGGTTATGTATCTGAACCAATATTTCTTCTTTCTGCCCTGAGACCATTTTTGTGTAAGTAAAACTCCCACGAGTAGCAAAACAGGCAGAGACCCAGAAATCTAACTGCCCAGCCATTACAGCTAAAGTACAAATTCATATAATGTGTTACTGTGTTCAACAGGAACGTCATAGCTACAGGACCTAAGTGGCAAACAGCGGCCTAATTCAGAGTAATATACTGAGATTGCTGGGTTTGAAACCTCCAGGATCTTTTTCTCAGTGCAAACTGAAGATGCATGAATGTTTGTATGCTTTCCATTGGGGATGGTGGGGGTAGCAAACTAATAAACTAATATTCTTAGTAATCCAAAGAAGAGGTCGAGGTCATGCAGACAATATTGGCTCTATGTTCAATATTACCTTCCGTCATACATCGAATGATTATCCATCCATCTTCTGCACCACTTACAGTATCTTGTCCAGGGTTGCACTGGGCCTGGAGTCTATTCCAGGAGCACAAGGCAAGGGGCACTCTGGGTGCAGTGCCAGGTACACAAGGCAAGGGGCGGTCTGGGTGCAGTGCCAGTCTAATGCAGGGCACGTGCACACACGGACCCATATAGTGTGATCAATTTGTGATAATTTTTGTGGATCCTGTATCTCTCAGAAAGACCAAGAGAAGTGCAGAGCAGCATTGCTCGAAAGAACCTTATAAACTAGGTAGAAGACATGAGATATGAATCATTTGTGAAACCATATAATGTGAAATTGGTGCATGATATTATCTGGTGAGACTATGAAAAAGAAATAGTGGTTTGAGATGCAGACCTTCTCTGACAGAACTCGTTTGCGGAGTATTGGATTCCTAAATAAGTAGATAAATTCCAAATTTCGCAAAAGTATTTTCAATACCTCAAAGCAGTGAAACTTTTAGGGGTGGTGTCCCAAAACGTAGAACCCAACCTCTGCTCTCTGGATGGTGCTAATTCGGGGAAAGAGTCCTGCTATTTTGTGGGGTGCCTCAGAACACAGAAGATCTCTCCTGTTCTCCAGAGACAGAACCCGACCGCTGTTCTCTGGAGTGTCCTAATTCGGGGAAAGAATCTAGTTTGTCGAGGAATTTCCCAAAACAGAACTTGGTTCCCGTTGTAAGCCAAAGCAAGATGACCTGGTGCAGTGATGTTCACTGGGAATATTATGTCCTTCACTCTTCCATGTTATCTTGCCCCATCCCATGATTGACTGGTCACTCCCAGATCCAGACTTCCTTGGTTGAGTCACCCTCCCCAGGCACTCCCACCCCCCCCCACTGATCCAATATCGACACACCCCTACACTCCTGGTGAACTGCCGCTGTGCTCTCAGCGGCCACCCCGCTCCGGACATAAACACAGGCCTGCGGACCAGCGTGTCGGCAAGCGTGACTCACCGTGAAGATGTCACATGACCAGGTGCGGAGGGGCTCCAGGGTGAATCCATTCATTAATGTGGCGCCTCGTCGCACATTACAACCTGCATCGTCACCTTGTTCTGAAAAATCGCATAACGCTCATCTTAGATTGGCATCGCAAATGGCACGTGGGCCAAAAAAGGCGGATAACTCACCTGGCTTGGCCAGATTAGCTTTGTATTTCTGCATGGGGCCTCTCAGTAACGCTAAGCCTTCACTGGCAACATTAGGCAACTGGTTCTTCTGGTGCAAACATTGGTAGCAAAGCTCTTTATTAACACACTAAAAAGCTGTGAATACTAACAAACATTCAACTGCAATGAAAAGCCGGAGAGATGGAGAGCTGGAAGAGCGAAGTGGATTTGGTCAGACATACATTTCTGAGTCCTTTAATTCAGCCTGAATTTACTTTTTGGTTGGAATTTATAATAACATTAAATTTATATTATTACTCCTCATTCCAATTCTTGATTCCATCCAAATGTCACCAGTAAATGTAACCAGCAGCAGTTCTGTTAAAATCCACAAACATTTCATTAGTAAAAAAACACAATGTCCCACTGAAGGTAATTTAAAGCTTTCATTAAATGACAGACAATAAACCTGTTGTGTAACCTAAACCATAATATACTATCCATCCATCTATCCATCCATCCATCCCCACTATTCCACCTGAATTCACCAATCTGGCTCTTATCCCAGTCTGGGAAAATCTGTCCCCTTTGGACCAGCTGGGTTGCAACACCTGAGGCATCTGTTGCAGATTAATCACCATGGCGATGTGAGAACCAGTGTTCCCAGGAGTGCCGTTCAGCCTCCCACTGGCCCGCAGTGTGAGAAACTTCATCCAATCTGGGAGTTCTGGGGAGAAAATGGGGTCATTTTATTAGCAGGATGTAACAGCAGCTCAGATAAATAATATAGAAAATTAATAACAAATATATAATATAAACAAAATATAAATCCACAATAGTGAGCAGAAATCATTCATTATGTGTAATTATGCATTATATATATGCAATTATCTCTTTAATTCATTCTTTTGTATCATTAAACATCACCATTATCCTCACAGCCCACACACGAAGTGGGCTGTCGATTCAGCATTTTTCTTAATACAAAAAAATATTTTCAAACTTGAAAACACTCATAAAGAATGTTCTGCTCTGTACGCATTTTACAAGCTACACATCATGCAAAGTGGATCCGTCTTCCTGTCAGCGTGAAACAGCAGCTCAGTGCTGAACCTTACTTGCACTTAAATAAAATCAATAAATCGATCATTTTAATATTAATAATCATTATAACTATTAGTGTGGTTGAGCTGCTGTGCAGACCTAATCCATTACCAATGTCAATGTGCTGAGTACTGATATGTCTTTACGTACTTCCACAAACATGATTTAAAAATGATATTGGAATGAACAAGATGCCTTATGCTGGTTGTCCTCTTAAAGATCCCCGTGTTAGAGTTACAGTGTGTTAGCGATCACCTTCTCTGTAAACATGCATATCTCCTTGAAGCCTGTTAGTTAAATCCATGATTTCTTTTGCCTGAGTCCTGCTTCTGTTTTAGACGTTTTTCCATTTAACCTTTTCCAAGCTACCAAATAGCCACCAAAGTGCCCGGGGTTCAAGGCTGCGATTTCACAGACAGACAGGCTCACTGCAGTAGCAGGGACAGGGACCACTGAGCAGAAGTGGGCGGAGCTGATCTGGAGGGCACTGCACCACCGGGGGGGGGGGGGGGGCTAAGCTGTCGATTCAGAATTGCCTTTTAAAGAGGAAGCGATGTAGCTTTGTATCAAACGTTTATTCCAGTTTCATCACCCTCATCGATGTGAAGGAACAAGGAGGCATAAAGCGACTCGATGTGTGTTGACTGTCATTTTTAGTTTGAAACCATCTTCTCAATCTTAACAAGCCTGTAAAAGCAACTAAGAAAAGTTAAGCTGTGAATGTAGCAGCAGCTCGAATAACCTACAATAGGAGCCACACTGCTGTTAGTCTAATTAATCTTCGGTTACGAGGGATTTATTGTCAATCATTAATAATTCGGAGATTGCAGAAACTTTGAAAAATGAACCGTATCTGGTAATTTTAAGCTCAAACATTAAACAATTTCACTTATAAAAGGCCAGAAGATTTATGCTATTTACATATATACAATGCTACTTCAGTTTAATCGGGTTGAATATCTTATTGTTGCATTGGCTGGTTTGTACTGTAATAATGTGGGTGGGGTTTGTTTACTCAGCCATCTTAGAACTACTACACTTGAGCAGGAATTGGGAAGACCTAGCTGAGCCAGGCAAAGCCTTCTTTGGGGGAGAGGTCTCTAAAATGTGCATTTGTTGATCAGGGAGGGTTTTCCTTGGTAAATTTTGTTGACTGGGGGGGAGGGTCGACTGTTGGTTGATTTTGCCAAGGGGGGGGCACTCCCCCCCATAAATTTCATCTGGGTCATACAGCCTTTTCCAGATAGCATAGGGCGCCAGATTGGAGTAAGGAGCACACCCTGATGAGGGGCCTACGCACAGACTCACACACTGCTCTTACTTTAGAGATGTTCTATGTCTTTGGACTGCAGTAAGAGACCTAGACAATGCCTTCACAACAGCACATAAGTTACTGAGACATATTTTGATAAATGCACACCGATAACTAGCTGACAGCAGGTCAGTTGGTGGCATGGAGGTTAAGGACACTGTTTGGTAACATGAAGGTTATGTGTTTGAGTCCCAGCTGAAGCTCTGTATTGACCTTGAGAGGGACAGACAGCCCAGACTGCTCCAGTTACACATGCTGACCGTACGCATGCTGGCAAAAAATAGTCACTGCGGACAGAAGGCTCAGTTCAGCAATTTTACACTAATTTCAACTCCCCTTGCACTTTTATGACCTGATGTTTACTCATTAGAAGTACGGCCCCTCATTTTTCACTGCTACATTTTGTTCCTCCAAATTTTTTATTTATTTTGGCCTTTCTGATGTTGTCCTGGATACAGTGTTCATGCCTGTACAGTAATTTATCCTTATCTTGGGAATCGCCATTAGTGTGGGAGAAAAACACTGGAGAATACATACTGCTTCTTCACCCAGGGATACCTCCACGAGCGCTCGGAAGAAGCATCTGCCATCGGCTAACATTGTGCTTTTATTTCCCCCTCGAAAAGAATGGATTTGAAAAGCCGAACCATTTCCCGAAGCACCACCAAGATGGTGCACGGTACTTCACCTGTAAGTTTCAGCTGACATGAAACCTTTCGACTCGCTGAGGCGAGCCTGATTTAACACGCCAGTATAAACATCTCCTCAAGACTCTGATACTCTTTTCTCACCACGAGATGGAACTCACTATCAGGGTGGAGGTTAATGAGGCCGCTCCTCACTATGAGATGCTAAACAGATGGATAAGAGATATCATCTATATTTAACACCTCCTGTTCTCTGGGCATGTTTTGCCTGTAAATTGACTGTTGTGCCCATACTCCCACTGAGTGAAAAAAACATAGACTTCTTCCCAGAAGAGAGGGTATCGATCGTTTGAAGCTTCTCAGGTCCAAAAATGTGGGAGCTTAATATGGGTCAGGGCTTGGTTCAGACTGCCTGTATACTGCATCCCAGAATACTGAAGAAAGTAGATAACTGCCACCAGTAAACTGTGCTACAAAAGTTCAATACTGGTTGGGAAAAAAAAAGTCTGATGCCATCTTCATTGTTTACTTGTGTCTGTGTTAAAAGGGGTTAGTCTTAGTTGTTGGTCTTGGTCTAGAATCTTGAACTTGTTTTTGCCCCAAATGCGTTTTGGACTTTGTAAGGGCGTTTGGCTGTTTTGGGTCTTGACTTCATCTCCTCTTAAGTCTCTTTCAGTTCTTTCAAAGATACTGAGAAACCAGGTGGTCCACATCCTCCAAGACACATGGAGGGAAAATGATGTGGGCGATTGAACTTGCCAGAATACATCTGCCCCTGAAACCGCAAGACAGGCAATTCACAACCGCAACGTTCCTCTCATATTCCATCAGTTTATGATTCCCTGTAAAATCAAAGGATGTTTTCTGGAGTTACATAAAATAAGCAATTTAGTTAACCGAGGTGCATAACATCCTTGTCATCAGTTTTAAAATTAACAACACTCTGCTAATTGTAGAATAGAAAAACAAATGGGAGGTATTTGGTGGCTGTTTACCCAAAAGGTATCATGACACTAATAAATAAATGCAGAACTGTGACAGAAAGACACGCAAACTGGAATTAATATGCATGCTATTACACGTATGTAAAAATGGCTAATGTTCTCTTCTGATGGACTGAGTTACCTGGAATTCCTCTTCATCCAAAATATCCTTCTCTTTTGGCAAGACGTAAATACCAACTCCTGATACATAGATCATTACATTACTGCCCTTACATTTCAAAACTGCACGTTGATAGAAGAATCGTCTCCAACGTGTGTGTGTCATGTCCCGCTTCCAGGGCAGCTCGATTCATTAGTTCAGTTTCCTGCAGAGCTTCACACGTGATGAACGCAGCGTCTATAAGAAAAATGTAAATGAAAGCGAATGAGTGATCTCAGTTTAGCCTAAATCCATCTACCAGCTGGGTTTAGAAGATGGCGACTCTTCGAGAGCTGGCAGAAAGTCCCTATTGGTCATAATAACGGCTGCTACTAAAAGGTTTAACTACTGCACAACATCCATTTCTGGTGTAATAATCAGGCGACCAGTGGAGTGAGAAACAAAGCATGTGATTATCAAGTTCTCCTCTGTGATAATATGACACATCATCCGCATGAGACTGTCCTTAGCTACTGACAGTGACACAGGGTAAGAAAACTAACAATGTCTATCAGGTATGAATCTAAATTAATTATTTAAAGGCTAAGGGTTTTTGTAAAATATTCAAATTTACTATTATCTTGGAGGTTTTTTTAAAACCTTATTATAATATGTTCTGATGTCTTTTTTATTTTTAAATCTTTTTATAATTAGATATGGAAGCCAATTATTTTATAAAGTTTTTGCCATAAGTGTTAACGCACCAAAAAATGGAAAACACAAACGCAGTAATTCTGATATTAGTTATTGTTTTAGAATTAGCTTAGAGTACATTTTATACTCTGCTGCATTCTGCCGTGAGTTAGTAGTCACGCGCACGTCAGGCCCTTTTGACGGTGTGGTTATGGTGGGACACAAATGGGTGTGTCTGGTTTTGGGAAACATCCACCTAGGATTGTAGACGTCCTGGCAGGCAAATCGAACAGCCGTCATTGGTTATTCAGACCCTTTCAGGAAATACCATGTTTTGTATATAATTCTTAAAGCTTTTGAAGGCATGAAATGGCTTTTTGATGAAATACTGCAGGGAACCCTGGAGAAAAAGCACATAGTACAATGTACTGTAACAATCCTCAAGTACATGGTTGTGCGAAGACTGTGGAAAACACAATGTGACACTCATGTATTATAAACGGAAGTGGGTAATTCAGGTCCGGAGAGTAAAAATCCAGACCGGGATTTTGTTTCAACCAATGAGTTGAATACACTGTGACTGTGACTCTTTATGCTCAGCTGGTTGGTTGAAACAAAATCTCGGTCTGGACTTCTACTCTCCGGACCTGAATTACTCACTTCTGTTTATAATCCAGCGACACAGACATTCTTCTGTACTGACATATCGCTGCTAAATCTATGGCTGCATTTTTAGTCTTTACCTTTATAACCCAGAATACCTTGCTGTCTGCTATTTATTGTGCAAGATAAGCAAAACCAATTCAGCACCTCCGTCTTCAGTGCCTGCGCTCCGCTCTCAGTCCCCTAACCGCTGTTCAGACACAGACTGTATTAAAGCCCTAAAACAAATCAGATCATTATAATGAAATGCTTCTCTGCCTGATATGCCCACCAAACAGAATTATATCCTTGTTTCTGTTTGGTGGGCGGATTAGAAAGATCAAAATAAGCATTTTTTTTATATCTCGAGTAAACCAGGCTGAATCTATTAATTGGAGGTATGGAAGGCATGAGAGCAAATACAATCTGGGCTTAGACATCCATCTATATTCCATAACTGTTCATCCTGTAGAGGGTCATGAAGAACCTGCAGTTTATCCCAGAAACCACACTGCACAAGGTAGGGGACACTTTGGATAGTGGAGTTGTACATTCTCACTTTGGGGGTGGGGGCTTGCAGGGTCCTCGAGGGCTGGGTTGGGAAACACTGCTGTAGGCACTATAGGAGGAAATCTCTACAAATAGGGGCATGCATATGCTTGGCATATACCACGGCTCTGGGGGAGTGAGGGACCGCTCATAAGATTGGCGTTAAAAGAAGCATCGCAAGCCGCATTACCAGATGCTAAAGACAGGTGTTTAACTATGAGCAAATCAGTGTGGTAAGGCTTTAGCTTAGCTCTGGGGCTGTGTGTGAGTACACCGGAACATCCAGGATTAGGAGGTCCAGCACAAACAGCATCCATAGCTTGTAGAGGTTCACACAGACTGTCATTCGATGCATCAGATCTAATGTCAGGGCAATACGATCTTTTGTGTGAAATATCCCATTCGCTTCACAGCTGGGCTGATATGAAGTCTCCCAGAAGGGGGCACATTACCCTCGGTGTCACATGACAGGCACTTGTCACTGCTGAAGCCAGAAAGCTGCATCTCATTCTGCGGGGGTGAGTGTGGGGCCGCTCAGCCCCGTGCGATGGCTCTGACCCCCCCCCTCCCCCTGTCCAGAGCTGCTCTCACTTGTGAGACACAGGAAAACCTGCCTAATCACGAACACAGAAAGACACCGAACTGGAATCTCACAAAATCCCAGCCAAACCATTTTTTTTAATACTGCACATGCTTTTTCCGGCTCAGGTAATTGTTAATATTAAAGAAAACTTCATGCAGGTGATTTATGAACGTTTCCTTTAGGTTATGTTATATCTCACTGCACAACTTCACAAGACTAATTGGAATATTATCTGTAATCATACGATCTTCCTACTGCAGCATCCAGGTGCTGAAAACTGTCACTCAAACATGGTCCAGTCCTGCATGCATTCTTTGCATGACACACTGGATAACACAATACAAATCAGACACTTAAGGATCATGCAATACTACATGTTTCTGAACCACCACTTTGGAAACCCATGCAATAGCATATAACATTCTCTGCATTGTTACTGTATATTATAGTTTAAA
Organism: Isichthys henryi; assembly: GCA_026776945.1. NCBI lineage: Eukaryota > Metazoa > Chordata > Actinopteri > Osteoglossiformes > Mormyridae > Isichthys > Isichthys henryi. The sequence goes on along the minus strand of JAODJX010000053.1, from coordinate 5,739,369 downwards.
TGTATTTTATAGGGGCGGCATGGTGGTGCAGTGCTTAGCACTGTTGTTTCACACCTCTGGGACAAGTTCAAGTCCCTGCCTGGGTTACATGTGTGCGGAGTTTGCATGTTCTCCCCATGTCGTCGTGGGGTTTCCTCCGGGTACTCTGGTTTCCCCCCACAGT
>JAODJX010000053.1:5724479-5739106 GCA_026776945.1 Isichthys henryi | reverse complement strand
GGCTGGCCCCCCATCCTGGGTTGTTCTCTGCCTCGTGCCCATTGCTTCCGGGATAGGCTCCGGACCCCCCGCGACCCGGTAGGATAAGCGGCTTGGAAAATGGATGGATGGATGGATGTATTTTATATTATCTAAATGTGTATGTCTATCTATCTGTCCATTGGACAATGCAACTATATTACTGTGTAATAGACATATTGAATAAAAATTGTCAGAAATGTTTTAGACTAGCTGAGAAAGATTTATTGATCGATTACAGGAACATGACATGTAACACGATTATCTCATTGAAACACACGAAACAGTGTAATGTTCGCGTAATAAGAATAATCAGTCATGGGGTTGCTTATATATAATTGTTACAATTTAAGAAAGCAACACAAAGAAGTTTGCACAGTGGCTTGATGGGTAACATTCTGGCCTCAGACCCCAGTTGCGGGTTCAATGCCTGTCCCTAATTATGGAGATCAATACATATTAATCAGCATTGTTTTATTTCTGTTTTATTTGTTATATGGTCTTCCAGCAGTTCTTCCTCCTAATTGGCTTTCTTGCAAAATGAGGGTGGGGTGAAAACATTGGGGTCTTCAATTCCATAAACGAAGTCAATGTAACTGGAGGCGGAAGAGAAAGAGGTCAAGATGCAGCACGATGACACTCACGACGCCTGCAACCGCGCAACATCCTGAACCGCCACTCCTCTGCGCCAGCAATGCGACGACTGCAACCGCGCAACATCCTGAACCGCCACTCCTCTGCGCCAGCAATGCGACATTTTAAACTGACACAGTTACTCGAGAAACACTCTGTTACAGTTATTGTGGTCCCCACAATGTAATGTAAACCTAATTCACACACACGCACCAAATAACCAGTAGAGAAACATTTCAAGGACCCTCAAAGCTATTAATAAAAAAAGAAAGATAACCTAACTTACGAAGCTACCAGGTTGCCGATAGGTTCTACGTTGAATACACTGCTGATGGGAAGGCATCCGGTGGATGTGGTGGTTATGAAGTATGGACCTCGAGAGGAGAATCACACTCATATTACTACAGCACAATGAAATGTAATATAATGATCACCTCGATTTAGATTATTCACATACAGAAATACAGACACATATGCAGGTGACAGTAAGCTGGGCAGTGACAGAAGATCCACCTTTAATCATAGGGTGGGTTCCAGTCCAGACGTCCACCAGCACTCCTTCCCCAGGGAGAGAAGATCCGACGTACACCTGATTCAAATACTGGGCGTTGGGCGGGAGCTCCATAGGGTGCAGATCGATGTCGAGGGGCAGGGAGACGCAGGTGGAGTTGGTGTATGAGATCATATACATGACTTTCTGAGGAGAGAGACAAGTTCATTGCTGTGGGCCGGTTCCTCTAGCAGCATCTTGGACTGTTCGTCTGTGTCTGTGTTCGGGAACGTTACTCTGCACCTATGTGCGGAAGTCAAACCTCAGAAAAGAGCATCAGAATGTCCTCAAACACGGTGAAGCCGTTTCCATGAACCTCCTCCCTCAAGTAGAACCGTCGGCCGGGCAGATCACTGGAGAATGATCCAAGGATGTTCAAGTTCTGCTGGCTGGTGAACTGTAGAAGTACAAACAAGGTAAGCAGTGGAGGTCCTTCTCATGTAGAAGCTTTTCTTCATATAACTGAACAACCGGAAAAGAAGTAGGCAGGAATGCAGGCAGCTAAACTCACCGAAACCCATTACCTTATGAAGATTAGGGTTAGGATGAAGAACAGATACTCACGGCAGTAAATTGCCCTTCAAGGAGAGGTGGGGGATCTAGGGAAAAGGGTGGTTTAGCAGCCGGGATTAGCATGAACAGGACTAGGCATTGTCACAGCTGCTTTTATGGTCATCTAAGCATTTAACTGTCTCCAGAAAGACATTACTGGGGACTTCAGAGCTAAAATGGTCAGTAATTTAAAGACTCAAAATCTGCATCCCTAGAAATTTAATCTGCCCAGCACTGTAACAGCACCAACTCAGGTACAGAATCCAATGGACTCTCCTCAACAGTCACGGAGAAAACATTAAGTAAAATACACACAAGACATTACTTCAGAATACTGATAAGCAATTTCTTTTTAGGTTACAGTTCCTAAAAACGATGACTGAATTCAACCTTGTGACACAATCTTAACTGTTTTCCAGTCGTGGTAGTCTGGTGAGTCCGCCTGAACACCTCAGTCCTGGTTTGAATTATTCTTTAATAACCTGCTATCTCAATTCAGCAGATGTGATCGATTTAATTGGAGCAAGGTTACCTATTCCAGCCCATCAGAACCAGACTTACAAATGACTTCTCAAATCTAGTTCATGGAACAGTTACTTCTATCCTACATGCATCAATAATCCATGTTATTAAGCAGAGATAAGTATAAATATTAGAGACTTACGACAAGGTTCTTTGGCCAAGACATTCAGAGCCAGGAAAAGGGAGACTGAAATCGCAAGGAGGACCTTCATCTTGTTACGCAGTAAATATTTAAATGCTGCTAAAGTTGAGACTTGTCCAGTTGCTACCTTTGCTAGATGAGCACTGCATATATATATATGTATATATACACACACACACACTACCCAGCCAATATATGACATAATCACTCCTTCATTTGTCTTGTGCAGTTAAACCCCCCCTTTGTCAGATGCAGTCCAAAAGTCGAGCTTTCTTTAAAAGTCATGTGCTGTTTGAGTTTAAACAACATTTCTTTGTTAGAAATATGAAGATAATGGAGTACGTATGACTCAAGTTCACCTTCACAATGGCGCGAATGGTCCTTATCAGGATCGTGCTCGCGAAACCTGGAAAGGTAAAATGAACGTGGGCAGCACGCCGCTGAGGGACTGAAACACAAGACGATGAATGTCTCGTCATAGTGAAGAGACAAAGTTATCAATGCCTTTGAATGATCGCTAATCACATGTTAACATTAGAAAACAATACATGGCACCTGTGCTTCGTGGTACAGACTCCAGTTTCTCTGTGACGCTATACTGCAGCGTTTACCAATCCGGTCCGGTCCGGTCCGGAGCACAGGACTGACTTGGAGCTGGCAGGGAGCACGGAGGGAGCAAAAACGTGGACCGTCTGTGGGTCCCCGAGGACCGGATTGGGAAGTACTGCTATACCGGATGAACAGATGGCTGTATATTGAACATTGACTTCAATGACCACCTTCTTTATGCTTTCTACAAGCTGCTAGTTGACCTCGCCTGAAACCTTCAGAGAGGTAGTAATATGCATTCTATATGTACCTCCTGCATTTTCCGATATTCCACAGCTTACTGTTACTTTCGGTTAAAGACGTTATTCTACCCGGACACTTGTAGGTAACTGGATAACCCTGATCTACTTGACACCGTCAAGCGCAGGAATCTCTCCGTGGGGGATCTCGTAAATTGTTCTCGGTTCCGCAACTTGTTGAAACGACACAGTTAGCAAGGGTGTGGATGGACGTCACACGTGCAGAGCGGCAGAAGCTGAGCGCTTTAGTTCCTGCTGGGTCCTGTGCTTCACGCCGCCACAGGCTTCATAGCAGCCAAATTAATCTCAGAAAGTATAACAACGGCAGCTGATGACAACTGAAGCCAGATTGTGACTGATGGATTATATCAAACCTCTGGCAAATATTTGATGTTTGCGGTACAATGCCGCCTGGAGTTACAGTAGATGTGGTCCTTCACAATGGGCTTCCACCCACTTTGGCCCCATAAAAATGCATCCAGCACACAATCAATCACTTAGCTGTCGAACATTTGATTTGAATAACAAAAATTTTACGTGTTATGCAAATTACCTTATGCAATGGACACGCCTTTTAGCTGTTGGCAAAATGCTTAGTTTTACAATGGATATGGTACCAGACTATTGAATGATTAGATACTGATCTAACATGACATAGTACTTATCTGGCACAGTGACGGTTGGTTTCGGTGACATTTTTAGTCTGTGGGAGCATTCGATATCTTATCTAACACTTGTTTTTCTCTATTTTGAACTGTATTTGAGGATTATTGAATCAAGGCAGCCCAGTTCTAGTCCTGGGATGAAAAAAATGTGTGGTAAATAATAGTTGACGCACAGAGGTTTAATATCACATATGTCACTATAAGAGCAAAGGCACAAAAATGCTTAATGACCCAAGTATAACATGGGTAATTATCTACTGACAATAGCTGTTGCATGCTGGTATAACATGTGGAAAGCATAGCCTGGCTTCAGGGCTACGATGCAAATTCTTTTGTGCAACTGACAGCCGATGCTGGAATTAACCTTATTTGTTTTCCAGCGGCCAAGGTGACCATTGTGCTGGTGTTAATCAGTGGTGATGTGCCGGAAATCCACAGCTTTACAGCGCTGGTGTGCCCCCCCGCACGTGGTGTGCGGCCTGATACGGGAGGGAAGTCATTTCTGTCCAGAAAAAGGTTGAAGCTGACGACTTGGATAAACATGGAGGAGCGCAGGGACTCGCTCACTGTCCAGGAGAGTTTGCCAGAGTCACGCTGGCGGACAGCGTTAATGTGTCAGCGAGTGTGATCGCAACCTGCTAACTGTCTCCGTTTTTGTGTGACCTGCAGTCACACAGCGCCCTGTGGATAGCAAAGCGGTGCTTCAATCCAGCCAATCCTTCCTTGGATCACTAGGTTAATCCATGACTTTTGTGGAAAGCTACAATCAACACTTTCAGTAAGAGGATGGGCACTAAGTCAGTGATGTTGTCCAGTCAAAGATTCTGCCAGTGTTTAAACTGGTATTCCGGTGCTCTCCCACAGTCTGCAAATCTGATTTACACAAAAAGCTCAACGTGTCATTCTGTTTGTGGTTGTTGCACATCAGACCCCTCTAATGCACGGGCATTCTATTCAAGATCTACCTTGCTTTATGCCTCCCTGTACTGGTTTGGGTCCTCCTGATGTAGCAGGACTTAAAACTTGAATTGATGAATGGGTGGACTTTCTCATTGCGTGAAAGGGGGTGCCTGAATTTGCCGCTCGTAGGAGTTCAACCTATACAAAAATGTTCTGAGGGCAGAATGAAAAAGAGAGATTCAGAGAGATAACCAATCAGATTGTAGAGGAGGTGGGACCAACCAATCAGATGTCTTATAATTTCAGCGTGGATATGTAGACTTCATCCATTCACCAGACAGTGGCAGCGGTAGCCTACATCCTCTGAAAGAAACCACCAAGCGATCAAGAGTTTGCTCAGATGTATAAATGGATCTGGATACGTGTAAAGATCTGTTCCCTAATATCATCCCGGACAGCATCCTGGCGTGTTTGTTCAGGCTCTGCTTAAGTGTGCAACTGGTGATAATTTGATAAACCGCTCATCCGAGAGGGCAGTATAATGCCATTTGTTGTTTGTTCAGCTAGTTTCCCCCTTTAGTTTGTTGATGTTGCCCGACACAGTGATTAATGGTTTCCATTTACCATTGTAATTTTAAAAGCCTTTCTCCAAGTGATGCCCCTTTGAATAAATAAGAGAAGAAAGATTCCTTTCATTTCGATTTCAGGATAAACAACTTCAATGCGGCCGTCCTGCTGACCTAATTAACAGGTGGCTTGTAGACTGGGATACATGAGAGTGAAACGTAAATAATGGATTCACCATATGCTGTAAACACTATAATATCTGCAACTGAATAACACTGTAAGGACGGTAGAAAGCTTGGATCTCTGGGGGGTAAATTCAGGTGACACCCTCTGTTCCCTCTCAGCAGGCCTACTTCCGTATTCCACACTTTTGAAGTTCAGCTTGGTCTTACTCCCTTTCTGTGAGCTCCAAAGTCAGCCCTGTGTTCTCTAGCAGGTTCACCTTTGTGAATCGCTATCTCCCGTCTGAATTTTGAAGCTCATCACCACAAATAAGGTCTCATTCCTTCTTCAGTCTCCAAAAATTGGACAAATCACCTCATTACTCATAGCCTCCCCAATCACAATTTCCACATGGTGAAAGGTAAGCATAGGCCTGCTCTGATGTATGTGTGCTTAGCTGCCTCATTCGAAGTCAATGTGTTATTGGCCTGAATTAGTATGTAGATAAGAACTGTTAGACTAAATCCATGTGATGTGCTCCTCCTCCCAGCAAACCAGAACGCCCATTTTCACTTCGTTTTGAATGGAGTGCGCGCAGTTTGCCGCCTATGTCACATATAGCAGTGTTTCCCAATCCTCTCCTTGGGGACCCACAGACAGTCCACGTTTCTACTCCCTCCCTCCAGTGTCTGTGGGCCCTCAAGGACTGGATTGGGAAACACTGGTCTATAGGACTGGCGAGCCCTGCCACAAAAATTAAGAACAAGTTTCACTCCCCAGCTGCCATCCACTTATCTAGGCAGCCTAGGGCACAAGGTGGGGGTGCACCCTGGCTGGGATGCCAGTCCATCACAGGGCACAAGGTGGGGGTGCACCCTGGCTTGGATGCCAGTCCATCACAGGGCACAAGGTGGGGGTGCACCCTGGCTGGGATGCCAGTCCATCACAGAGCACAAGGTGGAGGTGCACCCTGGCTGGGATGCCAGTCCATCACAGGGCACAAGGTGGGGGTGCACCCTGGCTGGGATGCCAGTCCATCACAGGGCACAAGGTGGGGGTGTACCCTGGCTGGGATGCCAGTCCATCACAGGGCACAAGGTGGGGGTGCACCCTGGCTGAGATGCTAGTCCGTCACTGGAGACACACTATATGGCCAATTTACAGAACCCTGGATGCGTGACGCCACAGTACTAATCACTGCACAACCGTGACCATCAAGTCTGAAACATCAAAAGCTTTGAAGACATTCAAATCCATGTATTTTTCCCGGCACCGTCCCTTTCATCTCAGCCAACTGAAAATGCACAAAATTAGGAACAGCTGAAAGGAAATAAACCGCGAATCAGTCACTGAAGGCTGAATTTAAAGGCTCGTCTGTCTACATGGATGATATACTTGTGTTAATTACCTTTACTCACCCTCTCTACAGTAATGGAGTTTCTATCAATGATCTATGACTTTGCCAATACATAAAATAGGGATGGAAAAGCAATAGAGAGAGAATGTCATATTTGCAGCCTGCCAGGACTGGAATTACACAGTGTTCTGCACTAGCTGAGGAATAATAAGACACTTAAGGGTATATGGGCAGCAAAGCATTCTGGGAATAGACATGTGATTGTAACATAGAAGAGAAGACACTTTGACGCCCACAATAAAGTCTGCCAGGCAACAGCATCAAAACCCATCCCATAATTGGCTGATTTTAGTAAACCTCCTCAAATGCCTACACTATTTTACTGCCTAATGAAACGCAATCCAGTTGGTCACCGCGATGGGGAGGAGTTATTTTGCAGTGACACACAGCTGGAGTCTAGAAGCCGTTAACTTGAGTGCTTCGTACTTGGAAACTGAATACTGAGAGACAAAAGGTGGTAACAGATAAAACAGTGATGTTAAGGTACAGTAAGAAAACAGGGGGATGAGGAGAGAATTCCGTTCCTCTCCCAGCAGGAGCTACGTTGTAATCCCCTTAAGCAAAATAATCGTATTTGCTCCAGTAAGATCTACAGCTGTAAAATAAGTAAAATTGTAAGCTACTTTGGATAGAAGAGTCGGCTGAGAAAAGCTAATAATAGGGTTTTGCGACTTTTTGGGCAGTGTGTTCACAGAATAACGACAAGAACGTGATATTTTTTTAAATCAAACAGCTCCTTACGGGTTTCTCCTCTTACCCTTGATCAACTTGTCAATGAAACGATGGCACAGACTGTTGACCACGTTGTTAGCCCTGCCTTTCATTACTGAGATGACAGGAGGCTTATGCAAGAAGGACCCACAGCCATTACCCATAATCCATTGGGAGTGCTGGCCAGCTATATACTTTAGTAAACAGGAGTCTTACCCATTCAGTGAGCTTCCAATCTTTTCACTGCATTCGTTCACCAAAAAAAGAAAACAACCCCCCTCATTTCAGTCCAATTAAACTAATTTAGCGCAAATGTCCATCCGTTCAGTTCCTTTATTTAACCTACAGGAGGCACAATACAGAACCACCATTTAACTGCATTAATTACACAACGCGGGCACATGTTTCCGCCGTTAAACCCCACAGAACAGCCCCCCCGACACCGAGATAACGGGGGCCTTGCCGAAAGACGGTGCCTTTAATGATGTGGACCACCGGGCTGCCTCTTCCTCATAAAATTCCTGTAATTTAGTTTCGCGTCGGCTGACCAGTGCATTTTACCAACAGCCCGGTTGCATTTGGATAGAGAAAAGCTGATAGTTCCACGCCTGAACATGTGATCCGAAGGGGCTGAAACAATGTTAAGATTTCAGGTGTCATATTTCACGCTGTCAGAATAGCTAGAATTATGGAAGGAAGGAGCTATGGTCAGTTCAAATTTAGAAAAACTCCATCCCTCCACGCATCCATCCATCATTAATGCAATCTACACCCACGTATGTCCCTAAATAGAAACAGATGCAGCAGTCTCTCTGCTCGCCTTAACGTGAATTTTTCCTCTTGAGCCATTTTATTAGTATGCGCGACTGATAAATGTCGCATTTCTGTACAAACTGGACCTCCTTCAACCTTCAAATGTAATCATTCACGTATCTCCCAATGAATCTCCCCAGGCAGCTCCTTAATACTGGATTCTGTCACAATTTGCCACTAAAGATCCTCACCATGGCTGGAGACTGCAGGCATCTTCCAAACAGCAGCATCGATTCTGCACAAACGACGGGCTGCTTAATCAGGACTGCAGAGTCCATCGAGGGCCTGGACTAAACGCCATGATCATAGCAGATTGCTGAGGTCATTTTTTATTACATTTTCAGCTGTGCATTCACATATTTTTCTAGAAATGGAAAAAATCCTCTGAAGGTATTTTTCAAGATTATAAATGTTTAAATATAAAGCTTCATAGATGCTGACAAACACTCCCTGAAAGTCTCTTTTGCCGTCAGAAACTGGTTGAGCTTGAGAAAAATCGATGCTGGGTAAGGCCTTGAAATGGTGCAAATATTTAATTAAAGTAACAAATAACTTTAATGATCACTCTTCTTGGGTGGCTAATTACCTACATTATTCGATTAGACATGACCATAGTTTTAATTACATTTCCTGTTTGTAGCAGCTGATGCCTTTTCCTCTAACATTGGCGGAGAGAGACGCGAAATCCGCTCCGTCCCTCGGTGAGTGATAACCGCGGTAAATCCGTCAAACCCTGTTAATTTGTGGTGCCCGCGAGTAAACACTGAACAGTCCGCCATTCGCTTTACCGGTTTGGAAAATAAGTGGGAGGCGGAAGGAAAACAAAAGTCAGCTCACCTGAGCGACACCATGCGATCCGTGCGGGGTGTGAATCAGAGACAGGAATTGACACGGGATGCATCTACAGGTAGGTGGGCTATGCTGGAGTGAGGGGCACAGCCTGCTGTTGAATTAGAAATTATTAAATCATTGGGGGGTTTCATGAAATGCTGGGAAAAGGTATAAAAAATTTTCCATCCTCTAACACCGTGTCCAGTACAGGTTGACAGCCAGTCTGTAGCAGGGGCTGCCAAACACACGCATAGCAGTTATAATATTAGCATGAAATCTTATTTAGCCTACATAAGACGAAAGGTACTGGTTCATATATGCTAACCTATAGCTACTGATACAAGTCTGCAACATCTGGTAAGAATAGCGGGCCATCGATAAACGTGGGGTCTCCTGGGGGGGTGAGGTTTCGGTTCGGGAGCACGAGGTGGCAAAATGAGCTAAAATGTGTGTGTGGGGGTGGGGGGTCCAGAGCCTATCCTGGAAGCTATGGGTTCAAGACAGGGAGTAACTCAAGATGGGGCAGCAAACCTTCACTGGGCACACACCCGTCACATCTACCGGCAATCTGCCATGCAACAATTCACCTCAGCATGTTTTTGGACTGCGGGGGGAAACCTGAGTACCCAGAAGAGACCCCACGACGACACGGGGACAGCATGCAAACTCCACACACATGGAGCCACGCAGAGACTCAGTCCCTGGTGCCAGAGACGTGAGGCAACAGTGCGAACCACCGTGACACTGCACTGTCACACCTTTGTGAACGGTCTTATGTAAACACAAAAACAAGGTAAATAAACGGATTAAATACAAATATCTACTTCTGGTCATTATAGTTGGATTATTATATTAAATAAAAAAGTCAAAAGAGAAATGGCTATTTAAAAGGCATTTATTTATTGATGAAAGACATCTCTTACTCCTCAACAGAACATTTTCTTAGTAATATTCAGAAGAAAAAATAAAAAATCGACCCCATCTTTTTCCATGGTAATGAAAACATCTGTGCAATAAATAATCACAATAGAAAAGTAAACAATAATAGGACCAGACACTGGAACAAGTGCCCAATTTTAATATTAATCTCATCACAACACAATTTGACAGGGAAGAAGAAGAGGAGAGAAAAATCGACCATTTCATACATGACTGCATTAGTGTGATCTGATTCTCCCGGTCGCCTGTACAACAGAGGACTAAGGCGGCTAATTGTAACCTGAGGAAAAACAGCACGAGAAAAACAACAACAACATCTTGGTCTCAACTCTGAACCCTCTGAGAAAGTGAATATTGCACATTTCTTTCTTGCAAGACGTACGAAGCAGCAGTGCTCTTCCGACTCCATGCGCAGATTTAAAAAGTTTGCAGCACGAGACATTTACATGATTAAAATTTCAGAGCCGTCAAACAAAAACAAGAAAAATATGCCCAACGTAAGACTATTTTCAGGCAGGCGGAATGTAGTGTAACTGAACCTTGTTCCTGTCGATGATTAACACCTACCCTTGGGGTCAAATTCACCCCAAAGGCAATGAGTTAAATCCGCCGACTACAAAAATAAACCAGAAAACCAATAATATTACAACGGTGAACCATTAATTGAGTATCTTTGAAGAGGGATGAAGGAGCAACGTTATCTTCACACTGCTGGGGCACTAGTCAGACCGTACAGCATCCAGACTAACCAATCACTGCCCCTTTGGTCGATAGCGGACTGGGCTGTGGGAGTCCGTCACGGCAGATACTGGCCTCTGCACGCTGCACTGACACCTGCAGCAGTGAGAGCTCGTGATGGGTCAAAGCTTCCCTGCCTGGCTGATAGCTGTTTGGTTATTCTGTCAGAGCACCTTCTGTGGCTGCACTTCACGGCCTATGAACCGCGTCGCCTTCCACTGAGCGCAAAGGCGTCAAAGTTCACAGGCCAGAAACAGCGAACCCTAAAATACCGAAAGCAATGCTGGTTTGGTGCGTCCAAATCTGCCAAAAATGTAGCACCAGCAGAACAGCAGAAGTCTGTGTACTCAGATCTTCTCAGAAGCACCGTGACACAATTGGAACCATGTGAAGGTCAAACACAACGTCGTCAGATAACCTGATTGGCCAAGATCCCCCAGTAGCTAATTTTACAGCTTACAAGAATATCAAATATGGCAACATAGACAACTACGGTAGGGGAACCCAAGAGAACTGACCAATAGGAAAGCCACAGCTCTCTTTCAGAGAAAGACAGATGTGGTTATTACAAGGGACCGGTGAACATCTGCATGGAGCAACTCATGGTGCTCCATACGTTAAACAAGTCCTTGGTATGACGAGTGACGTCATTCCATACATACTACATTGTTTAATCCACAGTAAATTGCACCAGTAGCTGTTCCATAAACTGAAGGCAAGACCACACACAATAAGCCGCTAACAGGACAGAGGTATATAAAAATTCACAAAGGAAGGACAGAGCCCCCTTTTAAAATAACCACGAGATGAAACGAATGTTTCCGAAGAAGCGAAACACAGCCTCCCCCTATTCCTGTGTCATCATTGTTGGTTCCAGGTTCCGGAGAGATGGAGTCTCCATTCAAAAGCTCTGATAGATGCAACTTGCCAAAGAACGGATGTTGGTTCCGCCTGTAGGGTATGGACAGGCGTCCTCACGATCGACGGCTCGGCCTCGACGGAGACATCCTGCGCCAGTTACGCAGGCGAAACATTAGCACCGTTGAAAACTTTAGCGATTAAACGGAGCTGCCAAGTACTGACAAAGTTTTACCACAAAATCTGACCCAAAGTTCGACTATAGATTTTACATACTTGTGTTCTTTAACAGTTTTAACAGAGGATTTACAAAATATAAATATATATGTATATATACTAAAAAACATATTTACTTTATTTAATGATGTCACCTCTTGAGACACATTCACTATATCTCTTTAAAGAACAAACAAATGATACGGCTACCGTAAATACAAAGGTCACCTCTGAAAAATAAGAGGACGAAACCAAAACACTGGCTATTTCTACACCTTTTACCTGCTGGATGATATCTTGGCTTTTGTGAGACTAAACAGCTAGAAGGGGCTTCACTGGATTCTCAATCTCAAAAGCTCAGCACATAGCAGGACAGCTGTCCATTCACAAGAGACGATGCGGACTAGTGAGGTGTTTCGCATGAAGGTCACCAAAGGGTGGAAATGTAAGCGAGCAGTTCGCACCATTATGAGTTTTGAGATCAAAAATCTTCCAGTTATGGTGGATTGGACGGGCAGATCTGCAGGGTGACCGATACACAGAAGAGGTAGCTGTATGGTCAGTCTGTCCGACTCGCCATGTATTACCAGCGAGTAGATTTCTCAGGATATCAGTGAGACGATAATTTGCAGCTCCGCTTGCTGGTGTGTGTGAGGGGATGCAAATAAGAAAAGTAATAGATGAGAAGAAATGCGAACTGAAAGAGGGGAAACAGGCAAACACACACACACACAGACACACATGCACAGACACACACACACACACATGCACAGACACACACACACACACGCACACAGACACACACACACGCACATACACACAGACACACACACACACACACACACGCACATACACACAGACACACACATGCACAGACACACACACACACACATGCACAGACACACACACGCACACACACGCACATACACACAGACACACACACGCACACACACACAGACACACACATTTCATAAAACAAACCAGAAGGTAAAGCGACAGATAATTAAATATTATTATCATCTAATCAGCCAATAGAAACTCAGTAACTGGGTCAGGTGACAGACAATCACAGTTAATGTTCTACTGTATTTCCTGATCTATAGTAGGGGAAAAGCTCACTTTTCATTCTAATAGGAGTAGCTAATTAAATTAAATATGGATATTTATCATTTTTCAACTTCAGACAAAAAATGTACAATTCCCTTTGGTCAATATCATACGTTTTTCTATAATAAACATAGCAGACTCCTGTGAGGTGAAGAAGCCTTGCACAAACAAACACTGCATATCCCTGTGGTGCTGTGAGTATTTCCTGTTAATCTTTTGCCAAGAACCCTGAAACAGAGAAATTTAAAACCACTTCCTAAATATATATATATATATATTTTTTTTTATAAATGGCTGTTTGTTGCAGAAGGTTACATTGAGTGGACGGTCATTCTCACAAGCTGCAGGTCCTCTGGAGTCATTAGTTCAGAATTGACGTTTTTGAGGGACAGCGGACTGGGTCCAGAAGAGCACTAGAGGAGACCCTGAACTCTGCATGGGAGGTGGGCAACAGAGAGGCCTTAGAGGGGAAGGGGGGGCCAGGCTGGGTGCCTCTGTGTCGGCCCTGCACAGCAGGAACAGCCCCTGACTTTGCACGGCTGGTGACTGCTACATGCTTCAGCCATTTAGAATTTTAAAAAAGCCAGATTTCTGCTCTAAGCTGTCAGTAAATATCACATCCGTCTCTGGTGGCTGAAGAAAGTCGCCTGTTGTGGCCGAAACCCTCACCACACATTTGACCCACGATGGCAGAGAGACACCAGAACCACATCATCACCTGTGCACCGGAGGATTCTGGGAACTGCCCCTTCATCTGTGCATGCTATCAATCCACAGGCAAATGCTGTATAGAGCTGTGGCATTTTAATTAGTAATTTCTTATTTATTGTTAGGAATTTCTTTTATGCAGTGACCAGTTTTAAGGACCAGCATTTTAAGGACCATTTATAGCATTATAAAATTTAAGAAACTTTATACATACCCACTGACCACAACCACACGAAAAATAATTTGCCCAGTGGAGATAAGACAATGAATTAGAAAAAAGGGGACACTTACAAGATGCACTTGGAAGATGTGCTTGGAACGAAACTATGGAAGATGTGCACCTTAAGGTGATGTGAATGAGAACGGTGAGCTGGCCATGTGGCACATCCCCATGAGACCACACCCCATCAGGGAGGGGGCAACTGGGAGGAGAGGGGAGTGGCAGGGCTTGATCATGTGACCGCTCGGCGGGGCTTGATCATGTGACCGCTCGGCGGGGCTTGATCATGTGACCGCTCGGCAGGGCTTGATCATGTGACCACTGAACTTCTTGATCACGTGTAAACAGGGTTCCTGGAGGATTTTGAATGGCTCTCCCCATTATCTCATCAGTGCAGAGAGAATAAATACATACTTTATGTCGTTGGGTGGCCTGTAACTGTGCGTTACGTGTGAGTGGTCCAGTCACGGTCGCAGTCACCGCAGGTGAGGCAGACACCAGCTCAGATCA
>JAODJX010000053.1:5709680-5720112 GCA_026776945.1 Isichthys henryi | reverse complement strand
AGTGCTGTCGCTTTGTTTACACCAGCTATACGTGGTGCATTGTGGGTATTATAAGGTAGATAGGCTATGTGCTGTACTATTACACGGTAGGTAGTGCAGTCGTTTTGTTTACGCCGCCTAAACGTGGTGCATTATGGGTATTATAACTTAGACAGGCTATGTACCGTACCACCATATGGCTGGTAGGGCAGTCGCTTTGTTTATACCAGCTACACATGGTGCATTATGGGTATTATAACTTAGACAGGCTATGTACCGTACCACCATATGGCTGGTAGGGCAGTTGCTTTGTTTATACCAGCTACACATGGTGCATTATGGGTATTATAACTTAGACCGGCTATGTACCGTACCACCATATGGCTGGTAGGGCAGTCACTTTGTTTATACCAGTTTCACATGGTGCATTGTGGATATTATAACTTAGACAGGCTATATACCGTACCAGCATATGACCCAGGACTGCCTCTTGTCACTGATTCTGTTCATAACTTTTATGGACAGAACTTCTAGGTGAAGCCTAGGGGCAAAGGGGATCCAATTTGGAAGAAGCTGTTACTCCACATCAAAAGGAGCCAGTTAAGGTGTTTCGGGCATCTGACTAGGACGCCTCCTGGACGGCTCTCTGGGGAAGTGTGTCCAACCGGGAGGAGACCCTGGGGCAGACCCAGGACACGTGGGAGAGATTATGTCTCTCGGTTGGCCTGGGAACGCCTTGGTATTCCCCAGGAGGAGCTGGAGGGGGTGGCTGGGGAGAGGGAGGTCTGGGCATCGCTGTTTAGACTGCTGCCCCCACGACCCGACCCCGGATAAGCAGTGGAAAAAGGATGGATGGATGGATGGATGGAAGGATCCAGCCTTGTTATTACAGGATACATTATGTCATTTATAAACTGTCTGCCAAAATACAACATAAACAAAAATTAAATTTAAACTTAAGTTAAAATGCAGTTTTTTTCCCCGCCTTTGTGTAGCCGTGTACTAAGGTTTGCCTGCATTTTGGTCAGTCTGTGCTCTCTCTCGCCTCCACTCTCCTACTGTCTTCCGCAACGTCAGCACATGCAAGCAGAGCACAAATGCTGCAAATAGTCGCTCAGACTTTGAGGAACACCAGCTATTTCAACTTCCCAGGTTTTTTCTTCTTCTCAAATGCAAATAAAAAAAAAATCACTACAAAATAAATATTTGTAGAAACCCACTATTTGTGCTGGCCTGAATACCATATTTCGATGCGGCTCCTCCCCTGCCGACCACGACACCAAAGCTCTGCCTTCAGAGTCCGAGAAGCCATATCCTTTTTGCGTTCTTTCTATCTTACAGTATTTACAAACAATCACAGCACTGGACAGAGCCTCCTTCACGTAAAAGAAGGTGAGGTCACTCATCTGCCCTCTCCATCCCTAAAAGAAGAGTAGAATAGAGTAGAAGGCTGAGAGTCCGATCTCATGCACTTATGTAAGATGTACGAAGCGGTAGGGTGCTGGCAGCAGCGTCGCCCCCTACTGGGCGGTATGCATCACAGCCTCGTCTGTGCGTGGATGTACATTAGTGCGGATACAGGTTTCAGGCTCTCATTATTAAGTACAGAAAGCCGCCACCCTCCCAGCCTCTTACTGGCCCCTCCTGTTCACCACCCCAGCCTCTTAGTGGCCCCTCCTGTTCACCCCCCCAGCCTCTTACTGGCCCCTCCTGCTCACACCATGCAAATGCAAAACCGCCTTAAGATCAGATGCTAAGCCACAGCAGTGCAGCTGTCTTCTTGTATTCATGGGACAAGGGGGCGTGTCTTAGTGATATAACTAAAATAGACCCCCCCCCATTTCTTTTATATCCTGAGGAGTGATATCACCCAGGTTCTCATGGGGGTCCCAACTAGCCCATACCCCTGACAAACACCAAAATGTCAACCCTCCCCACCCCGGAAAACACTCTCTCAGAACAATCCGGAGATTCCTTATCTGAACGGCACTCCCTGGCTCCCGTCAATAAAACCTGCGTCTGAGTGTTCATTCCACCCTGCAGCGTAAACATCACTGCGCGACTGTGTGGCGCCGGCGGCAAGGCTGCCATGTTTCTTGTGTGGCTTTCAAATCTATTGCGTTTGCAATATTCATACGGCTGCAGCTGCCATGCCAGGAATACCAACGACTCTGAGGGGCTCCCCTGGGAGGGAGGCCGGCAGGAACAAACGCCAGCAGCTTCCGAAGGTCCCGAAAACATTTTTCATGCCACACATTTCAAGGACATGCTTATCTGCTTATTATAACATCCTTTACAAATCTATGCATTTATGCCATACGCTTTATGCCATACTCCCTATGTCATACTCCCTATGTAATACACTTTACGCCATACTCCCGATGTCATACTCCCTATGTCATACTCCCTATGTCATACATTTTATGCCGTACTCTTTATGCCATACTCCCTATGTTCTACTCCCTATGTCATACTCCCTATGTCATACTCCCTATGTCATACGTTTTATGCCGTACTCTTTATGCCATACTCCCTATGTTCTACTCCCTATGTCATACTCCCTATGTCATACGCTTTACGCCATACTCTTTATGCCATACTCCCTATGTCATACTCCCTATGTAATACGCTTTACGCCATACTCCCTATGTCATACTCCCTATGTCATACGCTTTACGCCGTACTCTTTACGCCATACTCCCTATGTCATACTCCCTATGTCATACTCTCTATGTTATACTCAATATGTCATGATCCCTATGTCATACCCTTTACGCCGTACTATTTATGCCGTATGCTTTGTGCCGTACTCCTTACGCCATACTCCTTACGCCATACTCCTTACGCCATACTCCTTACGCCATACTCCTTACGCAATACTCTTCACGCAATACTCTTCACGCAATACTCCTACTCCAATCCCAGGAGAATAAACCTGAACATTGATAAAAAGGTAAATAACCTCACACAGGTTCAGGGGCGATTCTAGGATTTTTTTAAAGTAGGGGGAATAAGAGGGGCCAAACTTATCACTAGCCAATGATATGTCTTGAATTGGTGAATGACAGGAATTCCGGGGGCCATCTGGCTTTCAATGCCCCCATAGCTCTGCCCCTGATTACACCCCTGCACAGGTTTATTGCATCTATTTCACAGGTGCATTTGCCTAAAGAAAAGTGAGGAATGCTTGGTGTCAGTTGGGGGGATATTTATCACTTGGGGTTAAGGGCCTTTGCTCAATGGCCCAGCGATGACATGATTACACTGCTGACCACAGGATTCAAACCCACTACCTTTCACAAACAGAAGTACAGGGCCAGTAAAAAGTTTGGACACACCTGCTTTCAATGCACTGGTCTCATTTAAGCTATGTTATTCACCTTATAGTAAAGGGCCTTGAGGAAATTAAGTAATACATATCAAATATTGCAATGATGAAGAGAAGTGGTAATCCATCCATCCATCCATCCTTCCTCCATTTTGTGAAACCACTTATCCAATTCAGGATCACATCACAGGGCACTGCCCTGCAATGGGCTGGCCCCCCGTCCTGGGCTGTTCCCTGCCTCGTGCCCATTGCTTCCGGGATAGGCTCCGGACCCCCCGCGACCCAGTAAGGATAAGCGGTTTGGAAAATGGATGGATGGATGGATCACAGGGCACACTCGCACACCATTCACTCACTCCTGCGGGTAATTTGGTAACTTGCATGTTTTTTGGACCGGAGTACCTGGAGGAAACCCCGCAACACGGGGAGAACATGCACACACATGGAGCCCTGGCAGACACTTGAACCCTGGTCACAGAGGTTGAGGTGATACTGCTAACCACTGCACCACCGTGCCACTCCAAGAAGTGCTCAACATGTCTAAAATTTGAGAAAATTGTGAGCTTTCAAAAGAGCCCTCTTTTGCTAAGACGACAGCACTGCAGAATTGTGGCTATCATGCTGTTACTCTTTGATCCAAGTCATCCCAAACCAGCTCTGCAGGGTTTAGGTCGGGAAATTGTGGGGGCCAGATCAACTATCACAGCAATCCTCCATCTCTTTCCTTGTTTACAGAATAATACATAACCTGGAGATGTGCTTAGGGTCTTTATCTACTGGAAAAAATAGGTGTGTCCAGACTATTTACTGGTTTTGCAGATCCCAGACCCACTGAACCACAGTGGCCCTAAAAGCTGTCGACTCACCTGCTCGTCGCTCCGGTGGTAATCCTCATCTCCCTCGCCCCTCTCCTCTCCTGCCTCCTTGTTGCCCTTGTCCTCTGACTTAATGTCACCTGAAGGCACCGCAGATGGACAAGAAGGTTATGTTACCCACTGGCACTATGAGTATCAGGGCTTACTTGATGTGGACCAAACTTATGTGCACTGTAACCTCTGAGAAGAGTAGCTTCCAGTATGTTTTGCAATGTCACAGTCACAGTCGGCCTTAACTGCTGTTATTTCTCCATGTTAGAATACTGAGCAGCAAATATGTGTTGCACATCGTCTTAGGGCACTTTTCCACCTCACAAAGTATGGTACTTTCCGTACTTTTGCTTTTCCATTGACTTCCGGTTGAGTAGCAGTACCGAAAGTTTCAGTACCGAAAGTGCCAAACTAGCTGGGGTACTTCTTTGGTACTTCGGTACTTTGGGGTGGGACTTGCAAACATATTTGCTGTCTATTGGTTATGCAAATAGCCTGCCGTTGAAACACAAAATACAACCAGCATCCTTTGAAACACACAGCGAACAGTGAGAAACGAAATAAAAAGCAGTAGATACAAACATATAAAAAAAATCAAATGGAAGGATGGACAAACGAGGAAACACAGGCTTTAATCGCCATATGGTCAGATGAACAGATCAAGTGGGATTTCGGTGGCACGTTTTTACTCCAGTGGAAAAACCGACACAAAAGAAGTACCATACTTTTGGTACTTTATGGAAGTACCGAAAGTACCAAAAAGTACAGTACCTGCTGTGGTGGAAAAGCGCCCTTAGATCAGGGTAGGGAAGCTTCTTCAAATGAAGGGCCATTTAAATGTTTATATCATCCTTCAAGGGCCATATGAAATTACTGAACTTATATCACACTAACCTTATGCAAAATTACATAGCGTGATACTGTATCGGTTCTAAAAAACACTGTATCAGTTTTTAAGTAATAAGATTCAGGGCAGACGGGGGTTTATTTAGTGTTATGTTTAAACCCCCAAACGCTAGACAGGAGTGTTCTAATCTTTTTATCTGCCATCTGACTTCCCCACTCCAACGTAACAATACGAACACAAACAGGAAGTATCGCAAAGGAACACAGGTAATGTTAGCATTAGCACGCCTAACTGACTAGTAATGTTACTGACGGCCGAGTCTGAAAGAGTTAGCAGTCTCCATGGCATACGCAGCCGAGGTGGGGGCTCATTTTGGCAAGTACTATTTTATTTTATTTTTTTTACTCATAATATAGGGAAATGTTAATTCCTTTGCCAAGGTGGCACCAAAAGTTATGCTACATGAGATGTTACCGGGACTGTGATAAACGCAAATGCAGATCCCACTGTTGTCATTACATTTAAAAATGCTTTTTTAAATGTTACGCATATGCTGCTGTGTTCTTTATACTATGACCTTTTTTGTAAAATTAGATTTAAAAAATCGGAATGTATTGCCATACAGTATCGCAATATATTGAATTGCAACCTCTGTATCATGATACAAATCATATCGTGAAATTCTTGCCAAATTTTATTTTTCTTTTTGTATTTTTCAGTTGCCTTTTTGTATTTATGAAATGCCTCGTGGGCCGGATCATACTGTCCCGTCTTAGAAGGACACACCCATCAACAACATCCATCAACAAAATTTGGCTGGAATGGAACCTTCAGAACCTGCACCACCATCTCAGACAGTTTCAAATGTATCATCGACTTCTTCTGAGTCCAAAGGACTGACGTTCAGCTGAGGGAGGCCGGAGTAGGAATGGGATTCATAGAAATAAAAACGCCAAACCCAATCCCCCAGTCAGCCGGGGTCCACAGCTCTGTGCATCGGGGACATGAACGTGTATTTCTCTAAGGCTTTTATGAATCAAACTATTGCACTATTTCCGATGAAGCCCCTCCCTCCCATGAATGATGCCAGTTTCCCTCTCACAATCTGCAGCCTGTTGGGCTCACTTCCTTGAGCACTATGCCCCCTGTTGATCTAACCAGGAATGAATGACTCAGGCCTGTAGCATAGACAGGTGGTTGACAGATGGAAGGATACTACGCCTCTCTCTCTCATACACACACACACGCAGACACACACACACACGCAGACACACACACACACACTTTGTATTCATATCTTTCATTTCTATGGGCATAACCCTGATCCCAACATGGCAACCTTATCCCCCACCCAGCGTTAACCTGAACAATAAGTAACCAAATAGAATTTGAGACTTTTGGCATTTTTAGTTTTTTGATCACAGTCACAGATTTTTATAAACTGAGTTTTTTTTGGTCCCCACAACGTTAAAATGACAGGTTTTTATCATATTGTGGGGACAGTGTAATATATATATAACCCACCCACCCATTCTCTCACACACACACATACTCACACACACACCCACTCACACACACGCAGACACACACACACACACGCAGACACACACGGAAGGGGTGGTGTGTTTAACACAGTACAAAGAAAATCACCTCTAATAACTTATTAAGAAATACTAAGAGCACCATCCACAACACAAAGCCAAGGACCACAGCCGCTGGTATAATTTTCCATGTTGGGACGGGTA
The DNA here is from genome assembly GCA_026776945.1 of Isichthys henryi. Classification (NCBI taxonomy): domain Eukaryota; kingdom Metazoa; phylum Chordata; class Actinopteri; order Osteoglossiformes; family Mormyridae; genus Isichthys; species Isichthys henryi. Next base: position 5,713,347 of record JAODJX010000053.1, on the reverse strand, counting down.
TGAAATTCCATTTCAGTTTTTCAGTTCGAATGTGGACCTGTGTCTGCCTACTGAGTATATGTGACCTACAGACTGTGATATGTACTCAGCCATGTGTCCTGCCTAATGCTGAGATAGATATCGAGGGACATCTTACACATTAAAAGCAGCATTATGTATGATGGCACGTGACACGGAGATGTGGTACCATTATGCTGCGGCTCCAGCTGCGTCTTCAGACCACAGAGCTCCGCCTTGACGTCTCCAGGAACCTCCATGCCCAGCTTCTGGTAGAAGTCTCTCTGTTTCTTCATCTCCGCTGTGGGCCAGAACAGCAGTTAGATCCAGGCGGAACGGGGTCAAAGGTCAAAGAGTGTACAGGGTTAAAGGTTAAATGGGACACGCACCATCTTGAAGCCCCGGGACCAGTTTGTAGACTATATCTTGCATTGTGCGGTCATGTCTGAAACACCAGACAAAACAAATGCACTTTCAGCACAAGAAATGGCCTCGTAATTTCAAAAAGCTCCCTGGAGTCTTTAAGAGCAACACAGAATAATATAGAGTCATACTTGTTCTGGTCCTCACAAAAGCTGTCGTGATACAGAGCACTTACAAAACAAAGACTGAGTCAGGGAAGCAAACGGCAGAAGCGGAAACCATCAATGATATTCAGCACCCTAATCAAGTTTCCATAGGCAATAAATACACCACCTGTTGAATCTGTTGAAATAATTTGCTGAGATACCCTAAAATAAATAAAAAATCTAGAGAGGCATAATACCGCTGAGCAGAAACTAATTTTGCAGCTGACATGATCTCGCTGTTCAGCGCCCCCCACACCCCCCGCACCCCTGCTAGATTTACATCCACAGCACCTCCTGCATTCATGCCAGGCAGCTTGTGGTACGTAGACACTGCACAGTATCCGCAAATCGCCAGGCAGATACTAGCCACTGAGTCGTGGGAGAATCTCGGCCAATTTCCCAACATCACTGTGTGAGAGGAAGGTTGAATTCTGCCCTTCTCATCAAAATCCCCTTCTGACACTGCCATTGTCTTTGTGTCCCTTTTGCACTGATGTACAGATGGTATTTCATCCAACATGTGTACATATACATTGAAGGGTTGACAAAAACGATCTTTTGAATTTTCAATCCTCCAATTTAAAAAATTTGAAAAGCTAACTAACTAAGTGCTATTGTCTGGTATCTTATGTGCAGCTATTTTGACGTACAGCAGCTTTTCAAACATGGTCCGCATTTCAGGAGACTGAAATGCACCTCCAGGGCCAGAGGTCATACCATTTTGACAGGGACCGAAGTGTGGGTGGTTGGGGGGCAATCCAATTAGCACCTGCCTGCAGGGGGGATGGGGCGTGGGTGCAACTGTGGCATGTGTGAATTCCAACACCTCCGCAGGTGACGAGAAAGGACAGAAGGCGGAGAGGGTCTGTGTGCCTTGTCACAGGCAACAGGTAGCCTACAGATGGAGTCGTGCGTTCATTTAGGGGGGGTCCGACTGTTATTTATGCCTCTTCCGTCGACACAGAGAGGAAGACAGAGATGCGATGAGCCTTACATTCAGAAATCTGACCAAAGCATGACCGTCGATACTTTTTGTGCACTGAATGTTTAATATAATGATTCTTGGCTTGCATTAGGGTAAGTTAATGGAAGAAGGTGCAGTGAAATCATTCTGGAAACTCTGGCGTTAGAACTGGTGACCTTCTGATCACAAGTACAGCATCCAATCCCACTGAGCCACTCATCGCGTCCTCCATGCCTGGCTTGGATGTGTAACTTTGCGAGGGTGCAGGTTTGTTTTGAATACTGGTGGGGACCAATTCAGTCCCTCACCCCTCACCCCACTAAACACATATGGTACCTCCGCGATATTGGTAGGGACATGGTCCCTATCATCCATGCCCAAATCTATGTGACCTTGTAACCATGCCAAATAAAATTATTTCCATCTTTTTGTAAACCGGTAAACCAGTGCTCTGACCGGTCACTCCAGTTACTATGTCGAGCAGTTATACAATATTAATCTGAATTTTAACTCTGGCCATGGGAGAGAAAACAAACTTTCCCATTTAGGATGTCGTGAAACAAACTTTCCCATTTAGGGAATGTTGTGACCTGGATGCAGATGGTATTTCTCCTCATTAGGGGGCAGTGTGGAGCGTTGACTGTAATTGTTAATATCGAGTAGTCAGGTTTTTCTTTCTTTCTTTGTTTTTGTTGGTCACTCAGTGCAATACAATAAGAGAATAAAAGACACGAAAACATACAAAAGGTATGCCATTTCAGTTTTGGTCACAGCAGTATACTGGTTTCACGATATGTTAATTTGCTTTTCACCAGTATCGAATAAAAATGCAACCGAATGGAGAATCTCACTTGCGCCTGCGCATCTCCTTCCCTCCTGGACTGCCTGTCAGACTCGGCAACTAGCGCTGCCAAGCGAAATCTCTCCCACGTGCCACTACCCTACCTGTTCCAGGTGCCGGATTTGTACCTCGCGTGTCTGCGCATACACAGCATTTAATTACGTAGCTCCCGATCCGTGTAAACGACAGTGATCGTCTAAGGATTCCACTTTGCGTGTCATCTTAACACCCGTTACCTAAATACCCCATATCTGAAACATTAGATCTAGTTTATAATTACATCAGTTGATGCTATTGTCCAGCAACATGGTATTTTGGCCTGCTTTGGTTTACTCTGATTTTGCCGTATAATGAATTTTCTAATTGCTGCATAATGTATGGGGGGGTAGTCGAATATTCGATTTTAACGGCCGAATTCATGCATGGAATTCTATATTCGACTGACAAAATTCGGATTTCATTTCATTTTCAAAAACCAAAGTAAACTTTCCTACGGGATCAATAATATATAGCGTTCGGTTGCCTCAGCGTAAGCCAACATTGGAGCGCCCCCTAGGGACGTCAGGCTCTGACCCGATGTACTGCAGCGGGTGGCTCTGGTGGATCACGATCCTGCAGGTGGGGCAGGTGTTGTTCTCTTCCAGGTACTTTACCAGACAGCTCCTGCAGACTGCGGGGGAGGGAGGAGAGAAAAAAAATGGAGGGGTTATTAACCATCCTGACACCCCCTCCGTCTTAAAACGCTTCACTCTCTACCAGCGATATCTCATCAATTTATAAAGCCGCGACTGTCAGCAGAACATCTCCACGGACACGCGGGGACAGTGACCGCGTGACAGGCAGCACCGAAATCCTCCGCGAGCTTTCAAGCTTTGGACGGAGCCGCTGACCGGCGGCTAAACGTTACGTAGCGGAATGTCTCCCTCTACTGTGCAATTTAAAAACTGCAACTTTTAAAAACTGAAAATTCCATGAACATCCATTGCCTTGATACATTTAACAAATCCAGTGCTCACCACTAACATTGTCAAAATTTTCTCACAAGTGATTCAAATTCACAAAGAATAACAGATTTTTTTAAATAAAAACCTTTATTATTTGGCATAAATGCTGCTCAATGTCCAGAAAAACACTATATAAAGGTGTGGGAAGAGACTATGCTATACTTATGCAAATAAAAGAGGCTTTATTAAATATATAATGTATATTGGATTATGTAGCCCTGCGATGGGCTGGCCCCCCGTCCTGGGTTGTTCCCTGCCTCGTGCCCATTGCTTCCGGGATAGGCTCCGGACC
>JAODJX010000053.1:5629169-5649781 GCA_026776945.1 Isichthys henryi | reverse complement strand
TGGTACGACAGGGTCACAGACCATTTTCTTGAAAAGGAACGTAGGGCAGAATTTACTTTTAAATAAATAGACAATTTGATGATGTAGGCCGAAAATGAGCTTCCCCTATTTGACAGACCAGTAGCCGCCACTGCTGTAGTCTGTATTCGTGTACTAAACTAGTTTACGTCTTTGCCTGAACTGTATATTGTTATACCGCACTTGAACACCAGGTTGTGCTCTTTCACCATAAAGTAGCTGTCTTTCACTTATCAGTTACTCTCAGCTTAGAATTTTATAGAGATACTTGATTAATCACCGTGGGAAATTCTCGTTTTGCCTACCCCATCTTTCTCTTCATGAAACACACTGTAGTTCTGGTTACTCCTATTCAGTCTGTTCTCAAACCTCTGCGAATGCCTGTTTAATGCTACTTCTGAGTGCAGGAATTTGGCCTATTTGTCAGTGTTCGCAATCTATTTGTCAGATTTGCTGAACACACAGACTAACCAACACTGAAAAGCACAAAATATATACACCTTCCAGAGCCTTGTTTAGCTGAAATCCCGCATTATTCAGTGTCTGACTGATTTGTCCGTGTGTGTCCTGTCCTGTAAAAACCCATCAGAATTCATACGCTACACTCACACATATTTCTGTGACCAAAGGACATATTTCAAATGTAATGAAAGTGGACTCATTTATCAGTGATTAAATACTGGATCAAATTGCTGCAATGTGGATAAATAATTAAACGAAAGGCAGAAGCACAAAACAGCAGGAATTAAACCAGACAGGAATTAAACCAGACAGGAATTAAAACTCGCGCCGAATGAGTGACCATTACGACATGGCAGCTTAGCCTACATCTTGTAGTTAAATCTACAGTTTTTAATGGAATGAAATGTGGACATCGGTCCATTTATATTAATGTGCAAATCAGACAATCGTGACTATAATATCTATTCCAATTAACTCTGTGCAATATATTCAATTCCTGAATTATCTCTACAGAAATCGTAATGGTAACACCTTACTTTAAGCTGTCACCTATAGCGCACTATAGATACCTTCATAATGCATTACAGTTCTCAGTATAACAATTAATAATTTCAGCATTTTCTATTGACAGTTATAAGGCATTATATTGTTGATTATAATACTTTATAAGCTCAAATGAAGCTCTCATTTATAATGCACTATAGATACCTCCATAATGCATTATAATGGTCAGTATTAGAAGTAATAAAGCATTTCAGTATCTGCTATTCATAAGATATTCTTTAGTCTTCAGTCAAAAGACATTATATTGTCAACTATAATACTTTATAAGTTCCAATGAAGTTGTCATCTATAATGCACTATAGATACCTTCATAATGCATTATAGTTGTCCTTATAAGCATTAAGGATGCTTTGTACTGATTATGAGGGTATCTATAGTGCATTAAAAATGACAGCTTCATAAAGCATTCAAAATGCACAATAAACATGGTTATAATTCCTTATGCCTTTTGATAAATATTTATAGCCTTGTTCATAATGCTTTATGATGTGTTACGAATGTGTTAATAGATTCTTATAGACATGGCGTTCATAGAAATCGTTATTGTCATTACAATGTTTAATGTGCTTAAGAGAATTTGGGGAAGACCTGGGGAGTCAAATAACAGAAATAGAGAAGCAATAGAGAAGAATTGTGGCCAATTCTTGCAGTATAAGTTTCCATCTCCCAATTCCATACTCCACTGTACCTGCCAGCACGGTGTTTAATGCTGTTTCCAAGAGAACAGGGCAACAAACATGCTGCTGTTGATCATCTATATTTAAACTCGCAATCTCCCATGCAGATTAGCTCTGACATACTTTGGTATGTCTGACAGTAACATGTAGTGAACAAAGTGGCATCTCCATCAGACCAATGTCACTGTCTCTGTCATTTTTCCTCCTTTGTGTGCAGTATTTTGTCTGACATACTTTATACAGGGGTTTGCTTAGAGTCAGTGTATAATGTGGTATTGTTTCAGGTAGATGTGACTGAAGAAACTAAATATAGAAAGATAATTTAAACTATTCTAGAATGTAACTTCATGTTCAATGCACCCTGCAATCTACTTAAAGTTACTCTAAAAGTTTTCTTGCAATTTAGCCACAAATTGGAGCTTCCAAGTTAACAGATGCATTCTAACATCAACGCTGATTCTAACAGATACATATTAACATCAACGCTGATTCTTATAGCAGATGCATACTAACATCAACGCTGATTCTAACAGATACATACTAACATCAACGCTGATTCTAACAGATACATACTAACATCAACGCTGATTCTAACAGATACATATTAACATCAACGCTGATTCTTATAGCAGATGCATTCTAACATCAACGCTGATTCTAACAGATACATATTAACATCAACGCTGATTCTTATAACAGATACATACTAACATCAACACTGATTCTTATAATAGATACATACTAACATCAACACTGATTCTTATAACAGATGCATTCTAACATCAACACTGTTGAATCTTAACATTGCTCTATCAAAAAGAATCTGAAGTTGTATTTTCTAAACCTGGACCATACAGAGATGACCTTGTTGAAGGACTAAGAGTCTGATATCAGGATTTGAAAAGACTATGTTGTTAGAAGCTGAATATTATGATTCCCGAGCCCATAAACTGTACTCAGCTCCATGTTTCTAGTCTTCCGTACTTCTCTGTGTCGTCATTCCCCTTTACCCCAGGAAACCAAGTGCATTTTCTATCTAGGCTACGGCTCTCAGCAGAGGCGGAATCGATCTCTGTTACGTGGCCCCTCCTACTCTCCCCAGACCAGGAGCTGCCCAGGCTGCCCTTTAGGGTCAACTAATCATTCCACTATCTAAACTTGCTTTATCATCAGGGACATTTCCATCATTGCTTTCTACAAACTGGAACACCCTCCATCCAGAGAACAAACCAAGTTACCACTAGCAGAAGTAACCACTGTCATTTGACTTTTTGCGAACTAATTCCACTAACATATGAATATCGACTATGGGTTTTAGGTGCTTCGTAATAAGATAATAAGAAACCAGTAGGTCCCTATAATTGTGATACTGTTAGGTCATGTTTGGGTGTTAATAGGATTTGGTATTAGCCAAATGCAGCACAGCACTGGTGACTGGCATGTGAGCAGGAGAGAGACCCCAACTTACTGCTCCCACTTCCAAACAGCTCCTGATTCGGACCGGACCGCCTCATGTACGTACACCGAGCAGTTTTCCAGATGCTGCTGTCCACCCCAGGGACCTGCTCTGGCTTATATAAAACCCATATAATCATCCCCTTCGCCAAAATCTACACAAGACCGGGGCAGTGTGAGTGGGGGTCCAGCAAAGGGGGTGCTGGATTTATTATCAGGGGAGTCCCAAAATGGATACGGAGGACTGTTCTGCTGGCCTCCCCAAAGGCATTGTGGACTTACCCACGTTCAGAGTAACAAATATATGGCCATTGCCTTCTGGGCCTGAGGCCGGCGGTTTGGACATCCTGGGACAGGAAGCCTCTGAGAAGCAACCAGGAGTGATTCATGTTTCCAGAAGACAGAGCGAGTGGCTACGGTAACCAAGAGCTAGTCAGGACACAGCTCAAGCATGTCAAACCGAATGTAAACAATCACATAACCAGATCCCGGAATATAGTCACGCACTTAATTAGCTCACCATAACTGATCTGTTTGACGTTTCAACGGTCCTGACATATTTGTGTGGCAGGAAAGCCAAAGGGAGAAGGGTGTCCCACAACATATCAAGATGATCTACATATCCTCACGAGTGTCATGTCTCAGGCTGGTTCTGTGTGATTAATCACTGTCCTCTTCTCAGGGGCAGATTAGTTTATTCAAGGCCCTAGGTTCACATCAGCAAGGACACTCAGGTTTAACTAACCCAGGGGTCTCAAACTTAAATAACCTTTGAGCTACTGGCTTGGTCTTCTCCCACACGGGACACTTATGCTACTTTTCGGAGTTGAAAGAAAAAAGGGAGAATTAAAAAATGATACAATGCAAATAATCTGACAATGTGCAGGCAGGGTTGCCGCCAGATTAATTTGCAGGCCGGATTGAATAAGTTTCCCCATTTCACTCTTCCTGAGATGGGGCAAGGCCCTATGATAGAAGCCCGGATATGCATGAAGCCACCACTGTCTGTGCTGTAAACAAGTTCTCAACTTACCTAAGAGTAAAATCGACATGTCCTGCTGTTACCGCTGCATGAAGTAATCATACTGTACTTATAACTTGCAGAGGATTGTAACCAATGACACGCTTTTGTTTATTAATCATATTGTGCAGGACAATTTCTTAAAATTAATAAAAAATTAAGGGCATTAATACACTAGTGGCATATACTACACACCACCCTGCGGTGCGTTGGTGCCTGACCAGGGTTGGTTCCCGCCTGTGCCCAGTGTTCCCGGGATAGGCTCTGGTCCCCCCTGCGACCTCAATTGGGATTAAACGGTTTCAGGAAATGGATGGATATACTACACACACACACGCGCGCACACACACACAGGTTTCTAATTATATCTTTGTGAGGACTCTCCATTAATTTCTATGGGGAAAACTCTAATCAAAACATGACGACCTTCACCCCTACCCAGCCCTAACCTTAACCATAAGTAACCAAACAAAATACGAGACTTTTGGCGTTTTTACTTTTTTTGTTTGCATTCACAGATGTTTTAGGGGACCTGAAAAATGGTTCACACAACGTCAAAATAAAAGGTGTTTATTACATCGTGTAGAACATTTAGTCCCCACAATGTAAGATAAACATAATCCACACACACGTAGGGTATACCTATCCTTATGGGGCCCGCTCATTCGGTTCTATGGGAAAAATGCTAACGTTAACTATGACAACCTTAACCCCCACCCTGCCCTAACCATAACCGTAAGTAACCAAGCAAAATACAAGAGTTTTTGCATTTTTAGTTTTTTCTTAGCAGTCACTAATTTTTATAAAATAGAGTTTTCCATTATGGGGACCAGGAAACCGGTTTGGCTTATTTTGCCGAGCACCATGATGGACAACTAAGAATTTGGGCGTAAAGAGATGAAATACAAAACATTATGTACAGCAGAGAGTCATAAATGCAGGGGGTGTGACGAAAAACGGTGGTTTGTGCTAATTGATATACATAGTGCAAAGCAGAAAGTTGGAGAAGGGACAATACAGACACACATGCGTCCATAGGACTACATGCAGTACATAAAGTACATCATGCACAATGTATAGGTCGCTGCGAACACTTTCCTGGTTCAGCATGATGGACTAACGATCTACCAGCGGCTCTTTACAAGTGCATCGTCTGAAATCTCATAGCTTTTATATCACCGACTAAATATTGCCACAGACAAGAAGAGGGAGGAGAACCGTAGATCTTATCTGCCGTTTGCACGGCGTGTTTTACTCCTATTTCATTCTGTTAGAAACAGTAACTAGACCTGATATTTCCTAGGAGTGACTCCCGCCTGTCAGCCGTATTTTCGCTCCTTGTTCCGCAGTTTGTCGCTGTTTGACTCGCAGAACACGGCCGTCAGTCAGCGGAGTGCAAATCATCCAAAGTAAGCATCCTGCTACAAATCAGGCACCCGAGGCATGGCTTCGGCTCGAAAAGGCGAGGATGAGATGGCGAATATGCATCTGGCCGAGGATCAGATCCGTGTTCTGGAAGAAAATTTCAGCAAAGTCACCAAGCATCCGGATAAGGCGACGCTGACGCTGATCGCAGCCGAGTGCGGACTGTCGGAGGAGCGCACCGCCGTGAGTATCTCCGCTTTGGGGCTGTCAAACAGTGAAACAGGGGCTGAAGTAATGTAATATCCATCCGTATGCATTCTGCAGTTTAACTACATTTGGGGCACATGTGCATTAAACTTGTTTTAAAACACTGAAGATGTATTATCCCATATTCATATGAACAAATCAGAATAAATTATAAAAGGGAATATCTATTATAATACGAAACTCAAAATATGGTAAGAAAATGGCGTTTCGGGGATAGTCTTACGATGTTACTCGAATCAGGCATTTGATCGATAAAATCAATGTAGTTAGACGTTGACCTGTTGAAGTGATATAGTTTAACTGTATAGATCAACTTTATTAGGAAGTTGCTTGTGCTCTTTTGTTATTAAACTGCATTAGTTTGCATTATATATAGTTAGAGTAGAGCTAGCAGAAGTGTCTGGAGGGGTGGATAGTTAATAAATAGTTATTTTGATGGGTGGCTTTGGCAGAGCGCCTCTCGCCTCCTGTCCAGCCGCCGCTGTCGCGCTGCGCTCCAGTCCGGGACTCGTCGTCTAACTGTTCACATCCTACAGTATGTGGCTGATATACCGGTGCGCTATAAGCAGTGATGCACTGAGGTTAAATGTCACCTTTCCCCGTGATTTTGTGTTTCACGCATTGTAGTGTTTCACCATGTAAGTTTACCATCTTCCTGAAGCGCAGTGTTTAGGTGAAAAGGTATACAGCCTGTACATACATACGCACATTCATGCATACATATATACCTACATACATACATACATACACATGCATGCGTATATATACGTGCAAACATACTTATATACATCCCAACTTCTAACTGTCTATTTCGAGAGGTTTACCCTGTAATACCATATGAATTAAAATGCTTTTGACAGGGGTGAAATATGCACGTATGACCCTGAAAGGACTATAGGCTGTATGGGTCTCGTGTTGAACTGAGACTATTTTAGTACGCAGCTATATTAACAACAGATAAACAAACAGTACAGTAACGCGGTATAATACAGTTTACATAACGTTTACTATTGTACTGAGAATTCTGTTATTTTACCATGTAGACCCATTTTAAGTATAAGGAAATGAATGGGACCTTATCTAAAAAGAAAAATAGGTTTCTAATTTGATATCTAACACTGAACCGGTAAAGTACTCAAGAAAGTAAGGCTGGAGTTATTTTCTTGTTTTGGGGAGATTACTGGAGAGCACCCTTAGCCCAGGGCAGGCTGCCATCCCGAATGATCAGCCTGTTTCTGTCAGGTGAAGAGAAGATACCAAACACCGCCTTACTCTTAGCACACAAACCGGTTCTGCCCTCTTTTAGGTCCCCGTGTACAAAAGCGGACATTGTGCCCTGAGCGAGACATAAACAGTTTACTGGCAAATTAATTCGGGATTAATATTTCAATATTTAGGCGCTTTCTTACACCCATGTATTATGTTTCTCTCGTTTTAACCGATGATAGAAACACACCCGGGATTTTCCGGGGGCCCTGGTTTATCCCCAAGAGGCAGTTTTTCCTTGCATGCCTGACGAGAGGCCGCGTTTGCCAGCCGCACCATGGTGTCCCTGTAAGGCCGCTATTCTTCAGCCGATTCTATGGAGTTGAATGTGGGTCTCGGCGCTGCCCGGCTAAGTGATCCTGGCTCCGGCAGCATGTACTGCCAAAGAGTCAATCAGGCTTTTGACCACTGTGTTGAAGGGCGGAGGTCGCGCCATGGCGAGTAAGAAAGAGCAGATCTGAACTCCCGCCGCGGACTATTGTGGGACGATTGGCAGATCTTTAAGGTTTAAAGCACATACGGTCACAGTGAATATGCCAGTCTATGTTCCCACAACTGAAACTTGCCAGAATAGGTTCATCAAAATAAAATGACAACTGTTGTGAAACTGCTATTTAGTTAATTTGGGTGAGGATCTGTTTAATTTTTGACGAGTGAATGAAAGTACTGTGCAATAAAGAATGGTTAACAAGTTATATATGATTCGGATTAGACATTTTTAGTGTTAACCAGACGCGATCTCCTTACAGACACAGCATTTTAAGTTCCCTGAAACTGTGTGCTTGCAGGATGTCTTGGGCTCTAATTCTCCACCCTATGAAGTAAATTGACCTGTCACATCGGCGCCGCGGCTCACGCCCCGCAGATCGATACCCGCTGACGCCGCTTTTTCTTGCAGAGATGGTTCCGACTCCGCAATGTGCAGTGGCGACGCTCCGAGGGTCTGCCCCCCGAGCCCGGGTTCGTCACAGACTGACTCCCTGCTGACCACGCGCCCCCCCCCCCCCCGGCCGGCCACAGCTCCCAATTACACCGCCTGACCGCAGTGGGTGAAACGAACGGACTTTCTGTCCTTTTTGTCCTTTATATTTTCTCTTTGCTCAGCTAATCTGAATATGGAAAGTGGTCTATATTTAGTCTATATTTAGTCTATATTTAGTTTTGCTAATGTAACCATTTTAACAGTGAACTGTATGTCTGATCCACGTTATCAGTATTGGGTGTGAAAATGTGATATAAAATGAAGGGACCAGAGGGAGAAACAAGTAAATCATACACTGTAAACATGGTAACTGAGTATAATTAAAGGAGGTTCCTCCTGATCTTGGAGGTTTTGTGTGTGAGTGTGTGTGTGTGTGTGTGTGTGTGTGCAGGTTCTTATCCTACTGAAGCACCTGAGCATTCAATTCATTGAATGTTTTACTGTGATCTAGACTCAGTTTCTCTGTGCTGAGTTCGTTTGTTTTTGAAGTACAACTGAAACGTACAGACCTTCACCGCCGGGTCCTGCTGAGCTGACACTTAGGGATTACATGACCCCGCGGGGATCATATGACTGCATGGTCTTCAGTTAGAGTATGTGCTGGCTTTGAAGAAGAATAGGAGTCACACCCCATTTTACTAAATATAACCTCGCACAAAAAGCTTCTCAGTCAGTACACTGGAATTTGACACATCTCTCTGATACTGTAGGTCTCCTGTTTCTTTGTTTTCACTGAAGCCATTTGTCAAACCTCTATTAAAAATAATTAAAATGAAACTGCTATTGATTGCTTGAGTGTGTGAACGTCGCTGTCATTCTCCAAGCTCAAGGATGGCGTTGCAAGGGTGAGTAAAACTCTTTAATCCCGACGAACATTGTCAGATTACACTGGTGAGAAACACGGGGCAGGTTATTAAAGAGTGGAAGACGGGTAACATGATACATTAACTGAAACTTCATAATGCATTCAAAATGAATTCATAATGCATTCATAATGCATTCATAGAACATTCATAAGAAGCATGTAAGTATACCGTAACATCCTAACATACCTTAACAGCTTTAATGTACATTAATAAAAAACATTATATGATTATACAATTACAGTATTTGTTATTAATGTAGACTTTGTACCTTGTCACTGGGGCTGTACCCTCAAGGGTAATTGTACCTTTTAAGGTTCAGAAATGTTCTATGAGGAACTTTTTCGTACTATTGGGGGTACATTAATGTTGTTTGTACCTTAGGGTTGTCCATAGGGAGTCCATTTCTGTACCTTAATAGGTACAATTACCTACAGTTAAGGGTACAGTTGGCAGACCCTTGAAGTTACAGCTCCAGTGACAAGCAAAGGTACAAATTGACTTTTTTTTGTCTGACAGTATAAATGCTGCTCATGAATGTTCTATGAATGCATTATGAAGGCAAAGCATTAGAACTAGAATTTAATGATCAGTGGTCATTGTTGACACACCACAGCACACAGTGCACAACAATGAAACATGTCCTCTGCATTTAACTCATATGTGACATCGTGACATAGCAGGGGGCAGCTAATTCAGCGCCCGGGGAGCAGTGCTTGGGGGTGGTACCTCGCTCAGGGTACCTCAGTGGTGCCTTGCTGGTCGGGGATTCGAACCTGCAATCTTACAGGAAGGTGTTTACCGGAAGATGTTTGTGTGTAGGTTTAATCTATAGTGGGGATCCTGATTAGGTGATATTTGTGGGCAGGTTAATTGTATAATACGGCTTTTCAGACAATGTTTCTCCTGGTATAAACTACAGTAAAGGTCCAGTGTGGACCGTTAATGTGTCTCTGGCTTGGTAACTGTCCAGGCATGTGACAGGAGTGGTATGTCACTTAGAATAATCAGCGCCTGAGTGTGACATTTCTCAGCGTACTACTATAGCAAGCCGGGCCCGTTCTGCCCCTCAAACCAGCAGCCAATCAGTATTTGCGTAATAAAGTTGCCATTATGTCAATTGCTTTGGCCGACTAGCATGGGCTTATGTCATTGGTCAAAATAGATGATTACTATAAAATCAGCACCAGTGGTGCCTTCCAGACACCGTAGGAGACACTTTCATAGACCTGAACTGGCTTAAGCAAATGTCAGACCATGACAGTCAATTCCTATGTAGCATTACAATAAATATTCTACATTTATTCCCCTTAACACATCTTTTTGATGGCTAATTAAACAGCAAACACCCATCTATTAATGACTGCTGGTCCTATTCAGGGGAACTGAAGGGGGTCTGGAGTCTATCCCAGAAGATATGGGCACAAGGCAGGGAACAACCCAGTATGGGGCGCCAACCTGTCACAGGGCACAAGGCAGGGAACAACCCAGGATGGGGCACCAACCCCTCACAGGGCACAAGGCAGGGAACAACCCAGGATGGGGCACTAACCCCTCACAGGGCACAAGGCAGGGAACAACCCAGGATGGGGCGCCAACCCCTCACAGGGCACAAGGCGGGGAACAACCCAGGATGGGGCGCCAACCTGTGACAGGGCACACTCACATCTACAGGCAGGGAGTAACTCTTGTAGTCTTCGTAGAGCCACAGACATTGTAGGTGATGCATCACGGCCTGGACACCATTCATTTGAACTGCTCCCATCAGGCATATGGCACAGGGCAGTTACAGCCCACACTACTAGACTTAATACCCCAGTGTGGTAACCAGGCTGAACCAGCCACTAAAGGACTCTTACACATCACCCCCATGCACTACATCACCACTATTTATCACATTTGCACTTTTGTATAAACTTATTGCCAATTTTCTCCATATTGTTTACATGCCATGTCTCGTCTTGTGTTTGCATTTGTGTTTGCACTGTTCAGCGAGTCGCTATCACAGTCTCGTTGAGCTGTTGTGTACGATGACAATGATGAATTGACTCAGGATCTGATGAACATCAAGCCCTTTGTGGACCCCATACTTCAATCGACACACCGGCGACATTTAAGTCACTAATTCACCTAAATGCATGTTCTGGCCTATAGAAGGAAACCGAGGGGAATTTGTTACAGCACAGGAGATCATGCGTAGTCCGTACAGACAGAAGCGGAGCAGGAATGTGAGCCGTCAGTTCCGGAGGTGTGAGGCTTTGGAGCAAGCCTTATGGCAATTATATCTCTTTGGCTAATTACCGGAGCGGATCAGGGAATTTCATTTGAAAGGCAGCCCAATGAGACCCCAAATACAAAATGGTAAACGAGTCCCCTTCTACGTGCTTTATAACTAACACATACTTTCAGTTCTGTGGTATATTTTGACCGGCACATGCGGAGACGTAGGGACAAGAGGTCCGACGCCAAGACTAATAGGAAACGAACTATTTTCCACACGGATTGTTATTGAACCAGAGTGCTTCCGTTCACACTCGCGGGCCACTCTCCAATTTCTATGTGGAAACTGGCTCTCTGCTCCCAGATAACGTACACGTGGTGTGGGGGCGGGCTGGAGTGGGGAGAAACATTTACCACACCTACACAAGTGGTGTAGCACTGCAATATGACCAATAACAAAGCCTTTGAATTTCCTGCATTTAGCACGTCTGCATCAAAGACCAGAGTTTACATTCAAATTATTTTCATCTGATTAGGTTTACAGAGTGAGGATTTTCCTCAGGGAATCATATTATATTTATTATAATTTATTATAATTACATACTATAATTATATTTGTTAAACCTGATTTGCTTTATTAAAATGGCTTTTTTTCTAATATGAAAATGGACCGGTTCCTCTCAAGGTTAGACACACTTAACACATCATTTTTGATCATATAGTAGATGTTAAAATTAGTACATGGAATTGAGGGACCCAGGAGGATGACATGAAGCTTTTCCTCTTGAATTTTTGTTCATTATTGTGCCGTTAGCTTAAGGCCGCTTGTTTTTATTTGTTTGGCCATGTGATTCCCTGCTATCTTTGGCTAAGCACGCTGTGTTGTTTGAGACCAGTCTGAGCAGTAAAAGATAGCTCAGATATCTTAAGTCGGTCATATCCTTAGTACATTTTAAGTGCTTTATATGTATCATACTTCACAATAGTAACTAGCTTTGGGTGTTTTACGCTACTTCGAGAAAGTACCAAAAGTGTGGTGCTTGAAGGTGTTGGTTTCCCACTGCCGTTAAAACTGGTACTGGTGCCAAATGACATCATAACAGCAGGTGGGGTATTTTGTACTGAATTCAAAAAATAGCTTTAGTGTATTATAGGGCTGGAGGATGTGCAATATTAATACCAACATCACGTGTTATGCACATCCAATTCATGAATTTCTTTTTTGCTTTATAAATACCCCAATATTTATCACATCCTATTTATATAATACACAGCCTATTTATAACAAAACCACATCAGTAGGACAGCACGCTATACGTCTGCTGTATTAGTATATTCAACAAAATACTCTCTCGTTTCTTGTCATGCCATCCACATCTTTTTGTTGCAGCTGTTCCTACGACCGAATCGTATTTTTTTTTTTTTTATTTCATTTATCATTATTTTCTGAGCTCTGAGTTTTCAGGGTGGTAGTCGTATTGTGTTTCAGAGGTGGGCTGTTTGCATAAGCAATTGGCCTTTCAAGTTCCACCCCAAAGTACCAAAGAATTACCCCAGCTGGTTGGGCACTTTAGGTACTGGAACGTCTGGTACTGGTACTCGACCGGAAGTCAATGGAAAAGCGGAAGTATGGAAAGTACCATACTTGGTGTGGTGGAAAAGCACCTTTTGTCATGAATGTATTGGCTGTCCCAATAAATACTTTTCCTATCGCTGCGTAAGCACAGGTGCACTGGAATGAAGCTGTGCTCGTAAGCACAGGTGCACTGGAATGAAGATGTGCTCGTAAGCACAGGTGCACTGGAATGAAGCTGTGCTCGTAAGCACAGGTGCACTGGAATGAAGCTGTGCTCGTAAGCACAGGTGCACTGGAATGAAGATGTGCACGTAAGCACAGGTGCACTGGAATGAAGATGTGCTTGTAAGCACAGGTGCACTGGAATGAAGCTGTGCTTGTAAGCACAGGTGCACTGGAATGAAGCTGTGCTTGTAAGCACAGGTGCACTGGAATGAAGCTGTGCTTGTAAGCACAGGTGCATTGGAATGCTTCTGGTTATATAACCCATGTTCCTCTCTTCTGAGACACACATAGAGGTGAGAGTGAAGTTTGGGCTCTAAGCACATAAACCATTTATCTGGAGCACCCCCTGGAGCATTTCAGGGGATTAAGGGCCCAACAGAGATGTGACTGT
Organism: Isichthys henryi; assembly: GCA_026776945.1. Classification (NCBI taxonomy): domain Eukaryota; kingdom Metazoa; phylum Chordata; class Actinopteri; order Osteoglossiformes; family Mormyridae; genus Isichthys; species Isichthys henryi. The sequence continues at coordinate 5,636,429 of JAODJX010000053.1, read as the reverse complement.
TCTATCGAGGTCAGGGTTTGAACCCATGACCTTCTGATCAAAGGCACAGAGAGAGAAGCACTGGGCAGAGCGAAGCACTGGCACACAAAAAAATAAAAAAAATACAAAAACACCGGGGCAAAACCAGGAGGAAACCCATGCACAGACCACAAGCGGGATTCAACCCCCCCTCTCTCTCACTCACTCTCACACACACATACACACACAAAAGGGAATTTATAGGCACCAGCACATTCTTTGAAGCAAGAGCAGAAGCTGGAGACCTTGGAGGAAACAAACAAAGAAAAAATAAACAAGCTCCACCCACACAGTGATAGATGTGGGATTTAAACCCATAACCACGGCAGTGTGATGCCAGGAGGCCTGCAGTTCATGGAGCCACCAAGCTGCCGTCCCTCGATGAACATTTACCACCATTAACAATTACAGAGTAATGACACACAGTCTAACGCTTAATAAAAAGTTACTACAGAGGTAATCGAGTAACAGGAATCCATGACATGGCAGCTTGAAAAGGTATCCAAAAAAAGGTTTATTTCTCTTCAAAATATTCCCAGTTCAACACAACATCGTTCAGGGCATTTTACATATACATCCTCATAAATAAACAAAACCTACATAATGGCTTCAAAATTAAGAAACTGACAAAAAGTGTAAAGTGACATAGAAAACAACCAAAAAAAGTTTTATATGCATATCGACTTCATCAGCTGTAACAAACCTGCACGACTTCATGCCCTTTCATGAATCACTTCACTAATTTCCGGCATACGTTAAAGGATACAGAGATACCGGTTTAACACAAAATGAAGACAGGATCATCCTCAGCCTACTCTACACACAGACCGACCATCTCGCAAAACCATGTGCTAAACATATATTCACAGTGAGGCAAAGTATTTTACATTTTGGATCAACTGTGCAGCATTCAGATGGTCTTATAGTGTATATACAAGAAGATTACTGTTGAATGGACTTGATTTTACTTCAGTTATCAAACAAGCCACTTGCATCAGAATAATCAGATTATATGTCGGATAACATCAAGATGCAACTGCTTTAAACGTGTCTTCATATTTCAAGGGTTGCATCATGGGATACATGCAGACCATGTAGTCCAAAATAAATAAAAACTAAAAAAGTGCAAAACAATAGCTTATATAAATAATGCAAATAATTCAATGACATGGCAAAACTCAAACACAAAGGATGTAAGAACAGACTCCTCCTGTTAGCACGCTGTGAACCATAATACCATGAGATTTTGGAAGCATCGCATGAATAAACTGTACCGGAAAACTGCCGTAGTGAACGCTGGAATGAGGGAAATTAAAATATGCCATGATGCAGTGGGATAGATTTTCGTACATGAGCAAAGGGAACTTATATAGAGATCCAACCAATCTGAAAACACAAGCTAAACAATAGTGACACATGGAAACCACTGATTCCTTAGAGTTTCAGAAATTATGCAAGCGACTTGCATCATCGTGTGTTTGATAACTTTTATGCCAGTGTAGTTATATTTTAACCATGTGTGAAGCTCAGTTATCTATAGGCATAGTCAATTTATAATGAGATTAAATGAAAACGCTCTCTTATTTGGTGGTGAGACTGAAGATGATTCTGTCAGCTTATTAAACAACGGAATCTGTGGCGAATAATGGATTTAAGAAAACCACCGTAACGATACCTTGCTAAACACCTACTGGTATGGTAATCTATTTAAATCACGCTGGAATGACATGGTTTCAAAATTCAATCAAACTTCATCTCGTAAGCCAGTGTAGTACAAGCTGTGCCTCGGAAAGCGTCATGTCGCTAATCGCCAACTTACATTCAAAGCTAAGTGTTTATAGTGAAATGTCTCTGAGACTGAACATTTCCAAAGGGAAAGGGGGACATCCACAGCATTTAAAGAAGCAGTAAAGATTTTCATCCACCTAACAAGGCATAAGGTTTATTCAAACTTGTGCCTTTGTGTCTGTTTGTGTGGCAATATAAGCCAAGGTCGACTTCGATTCTCTTTTAGGCCTAACTCTTCAAATGTGCTATGAACACGACACAAGCAGCGTACCCTTTGCCTCTTGGCAGGAGTAAAACATCATCGCCTTTGGGCCACCAGTGCCAACGACCGTCACTACAGGAGTGCATAATCAGGGCGCATCAGAGTGGAGATGAAGAGGATGTGTACGGCTGAACACAGACGGGTGACAGATCACATATCTTCAGGGACGCATATAGAGTTTGAGTCCATCACTCACTGATACAAATACATTTCATTTCTAAAACTGCCTTGTAAACCCCATTAACTCACAGGCAATCTCTGTAAAGTAAAACAGCATCCACAGGCGTTTTAAGGGGCCTCTATCCTCAGAAGGTAAATATTCACATGAATGAGCTCAATCTAAAATTTGGTTAGAGGGAGGCCAGGAAGAGATATGGAACATAGTTTAGTTTGTGTAATTACAGGGATCAGATTTAACAACCCATTTCACTCCCTCACAAGCTTTTTCTCTAATTATTTGAGGGATGTTTCATCTTACAAGAAAAAAATAATAATAAACTTATCGAGTCCATATGAAACCAGATCACTGGTTACTGCACACGCCTTTACCTCAACTCAACAGATGGCAGTTCATTTAAATAAAGCCAGGGACTAGAATTAAAAATTAAAGCAAGTCCACCCAGAAAGGATTTTTACCACTGTTGCCAACTAAAGTCATCACTAGAGCCAAAGACGAGGAAGAATCCCAGAATGGTGGCGAAGATGACGATGTTGCCTGTTACTACGAGCGCACACGCTCCCCAAGCGATCTGCGGGAAACACCGGAATGTCAGTTGTGTCAACAAGAGGACGCGGCTTTCTCGTAATGTACCACGACAGTATACCTGACATTTCAATGCTGTGCAAGTTCTCCTAATTTTTTGTTTGCTTGAGAGCTTCTATTCCACCGTGGCCTCTGAAGTCCACGCATACTCACCACGTGAACGCGGGCAAAAATAATGGGCAGACCGAAGGCGGACACCACGATGCCCGTGGTGAGGAACACGGCCAGCTCCTTGCAGGCGTTGCTGGTGGCGTCCGTGTCGTCGGTGACTCTCCGTGACACACAGTACGGGATGGGAGAAAGCACGTAGAAGAAGAGGACGAAAAGGGGCCAGTACTCACTGCAGGGAGAGGAGGAGATTACTGTCACGTTCGTATAAGGAGCCACAACACAGTGTCATGGACCCAGCCGTGCAACAAATGAGCATCTAACTTCACAGACAGACCACAATTACTGCACCAGCCCTAGAAGGCAGGGTGAGCATTGCATCCTGGGATTTCTTCACTAATGTTGGAACAGGCCACAGAGAAAACACAAAGATCCAGTGGCTCATGTGCAGTGCAAACAGTGGATTTCCTCAGCAGAAGTCAGAATCATGTACATATCAAAAGTTCTTCGCTGTGGATTAAAGCATCTGCTGAACAAACGCATTGCTGCGATGGCCGCGAAAGCCGCCAATCTGCATACAGAGAGGACAGTGTCTTGGGAACGGTTCACACTCACTCGTACACTGGGAGCGCACAGCCCAGCATGAGGAACATGAGGCCAACGGCTCCGCCAAAGGATAGGCTGATGAGAGCTGGAAAGAGCGAGACAGCGCAAGGGTGAGGCGGACGATTATCACTCCACGCTGACCATATCGCGACACTTTGGCCGTGATCTGGGCTCAGTGCCCCAACTCTCCTGTTAGCCTCGAGTGCGGACAGTGTGAGAATGACTATGATAACGCATTGTGCAGTTCTAAAGGCAAACCAAAGCCAGCAGAGGTGATCAGATGTATGCTAATTTTAGAAGTATAATGAAACTCTATGCTGTGTAAAGGCAAAAGCTTCCCGTGTGAAGGCAATGCAGGCTGACAGATGTCTAAATGATTTGGGGGTCTCTGATTCGGTCACACGTGCAAGGAGCCATGCAAAGCAAACGTACGAAAATGAGCCGGAATGGTCTTTTCACGACACCTCTACAGGCAGCTGGGTTACAGTTACATTAAATACCGTGCAGATACACACATGTAGTCTAGCATACACATGCTTCTCTCCCCATATCTAAATATAAATGCACATCAAAAATAAACATTTAGAATAACGCAATGTGGCTGCTTAAAACTGATAAATTAGGTGTGGCATATAGCGACAGTGGCGAATGATAAGAATATTTAACCCTCCGACTAGTATTAAGTAAACCTGCAGTTACTGATGAGCGGTTTAAAAACCATACAAAAAATGTTCGGTATCCATCCAACTCTCCCCATCCACGGTTAGGTAACTATCCATCTGCTCCCCTTCGCTTTTTAACCAGCTACTAAGAAGCATGTCTTTATATACGGCTATAAGATGCTCTGGACACCTCACCGCATACGAACTTAAAGACGCCCCAGTGCTGCTAAGGCGCCAGTAAAACCTTTTAGTAAATACAGCAGGCTAACGTTAGCCACCTGCTAACGGCCGAGGCGAATGGCCGATAACCAACACGGCAAACACGGCACGGCTGCAAACTCTACGGCGCCTGGGTAAATTACACCGGCAGGTCGGCTAACTCCAGTTATATGCAGCGACACGTTTGATGCTCACCAGCTATAAACAAACGTTTGGAATATTAGGCTAACGTTAGCTAGCATTACTGGCCTGCGCTGCATCCCATATGCGGCGTCCCAAGTCCATGCAGCGCCAGTCAACCAAACACTCGGATCTTACACGCAAACCACAGTGGCCAAATGTACTATTAATAATTATGAAATGTCCAATGTTACCTTTTATCCCGGCCATTTCAGTGTAGCAGCAGGTAACCCCCCCGAACAGCTGATTCTCCGTAACTACAGCAACGTGCCCGCGCGTGCGCAGAGCGCCAGCTGTGCGTGACGTCATTTCGACGATCTTTTAAACATCTGCTTCGCTAGGCTGGTAGTATCATTTAATGCAGGACTTAAAATGTCACGCCAGGAAAATGGTACTATCTAAAATGAATTTAGCCACCCTTTCTGAGTTATGTGCTGATCTTGTTTGTCTCTATCATACTTGCGTGACTCCATAATGGTTTTGCCAGGCAGTGTGGTAGTTCATAGAATAGAATAAAATCATGATCATTTAATCCCTGTGGGGAAATATTCTTTTACGACACATTTACACTTACATACACATTTACTCTGTGTGGGCTCCGGGTTCCTCCCATAGTGCAACACATGTCTTAGGTGAATTATCATCACTAAATTAACACAATGATGGATTTATAATCTCTCCAGTGTATGAAGTGCCTTGTCCCTCCTAGGACGTGCTCCAGGCTCACTGAGACTCAGGGAAACTGGCGAATGAATACATATATTTAACAACTGCTATTGAAAATCTTCAGCCAGTGTATAAAGGACTGCGTATTTTAAGGAGAAGCGCGAATCCCCGGAGGGTGTCGGCTTTTGTATCCACGGCCAGAGTAATCACTCAATAAAACAATCCAGTGTTTTTGAAAAGGGCTTTAAAGTGTCAGATAAGTTGTAAAATGATAATGCCCCCCCCCCCCATTTCTCAGTATGTACTAGTCTCAGTCGTCTTGAAAGGAATGAAGAGATGTGATTTCAAATCCAGCGGAAAGTGGCAAAACACATCTAATCTGTATGCTTTTCTCATGAATACACAGATATAAATCTTGCAATAAAGCTTTTCTTCATTTGACCATTCATCCACCCGCTGCCTACATATCCTGGAGAGGATTATGGGGGTTTGGAGCCAATCCCAGGCAGCGCAGGGCACAAGGCAGGCAATGACGGCATCAAAGGGGGAGCAGGAGGGGCATGGGCACCCTGACACAATCCCCCCCGCCCCACCAGCATGTGCAGCATAACATGCTTATAGCAAAAAGAAAATATCAAATTTGTAACATTAACTGCAAAATCTGAGCCCAAGGACATCAGACGGTATTTCCTTAACTCTCATATTAACATAGTTTTCAGCTTCTCTAAATGCTACAGTGGCATAATAGAATTCCGGAAGTTCGGTCATGGCTTTTGGTTTTGTGCCCCCTAAAGCTTTCAGTGGCCCTATCTGGCCCCCACTATGAAAAATATCTGGGGGTGTCACTGAAGGCATGGATACACTCTGGATGTCATCTCACTGCAGCGCACACACCCTGTGACAATTATCTTAACTGCATGGAAAATATGCAAACTCCACACACACACACAGCAGGAGTGGGATTTAAACCCCCATCCTGAGACCCGAGGCTAGAGTGCTATACTCGCATTTACCTTTTATTACCTCAAAAACTAGTCATGTACAATAATGAATTCAAATAAGACTTACAAGAGAATAAGCACTAAAAGTAACAGCGCCGAATGGGCCTGATTGCAAATTCAAAGCAATTTTTCAAACTTCAGTGACACTGCATTAACGAAGCAGTTCTGGAATATGGGAAGATATTTCAGTCTTTGTCGCCCCCTTCTGGTTATAAAAAGCTTCGCCTTAATGGGTTTATTCAGCGCAGTGAAACTTCACATCGTGGATCATAGATTCCAAAACCCAGTAGCAGATATTCATTTGTATACTTCTTACACTCTTGAGAGAGAGAGAGAGAGAGAGAGAGAGAAAGAGAGACACTCATGTTTAAAGTGATCAGTATCTGTAAAATCTTGGACTGACCGCTTCAGTTAAAAGCCCTTTTTGGTTTATCCATCCATCCATCCATCCATCCGTCCATCCATCCATCCGTCCGTCCATCCATCCATTTGTCCTTTCATTTGACCAGTTAGTCGTCTTCTATACCACTTGTCATATACCAGGTCCAGGGGGTCTGTACCATATCCCAGAAATTATGGGTGCAAACACGGACCAACCCAGGATAGGGTGTCAATCTCTTTTTATTTTTGATAATACTATTGACAGTACTCACCAAAAAGTTCACATCTGTCAGCTATTTCTATTCAGCATAATGTTTAAAAGAATGCCATGGTATCAGGCAGTCCTACGTCAGTAATTAAATGAACAGGTAATTGTAGGGGTTGATCATTTTCTGTCATTACTGTCCTATTGTTATAAGAAGCAATGATGACAGAATAACTTCAGTGAACCTTGGCAGAGGTTATACAGATGTACAGTTAATAAAAGTGTTTTGGAGGAACGCCACGCACTCCTTCCAGGAGAAATTTGATTACTTTAGTGTTTTGTTGATGGTGGTGGAAAACATGCTTTCAAGTGATGCTCCAGAATGTCTTATAAGCTCAGAT
>JAODJX010000053.1:5604702-5614948 GCA_026776945.1 Isichthys henryi | reverse complement strand
CTGCTTTTTTGGGGAAAAATTAACCCACTTCCGAACACGTTGGACTTGCTCTCTGCCTTTTTGTGGTTTAATGGGGACCCCCCCCCCCCCCCCAGTGCACAGTCATCGCCATAAAGGCGCAGGCTGCACATCCCTGGCCCCCGCATGCTTGCCAGAGTAAATAAAAAGTAAAAAGGTAAAAGGAGGTAGGATAGCCGTCTCCTTTAACTGCGGTGAAATCCTGAGCAGGTGACAGCAAAAGGGCCAATCTATTGGCCGGACGCTGGGCGACTGGCTCCGAACCCGAGGCCATGATCTGCTGCCGGAGTTTCCTACGTATCGTCTACTGCTAGCCGCCACGCTCGTTACGTGGGATTCATATGCTCATCCATCTCGCGTTTTCAAACACAAGCCCTCATGCACTCCAGCAACTTTAATCACGTCTCCTAATAGCTAAGAAACTTGAAACGGTTTAATAAATGCAGCTCGCGGGAAGACAGGCCCTTGGACGTGCTCTGAACAGACCAGAGCGGTGCATAGAGTTCTGCTGCCCTCTCTGCTATTGGCCAGTCAGACCACCTGTAGTCCTGCTCAGAAAGTGCATGGTCTCTGTGTAGAAGGAGAGAGAGAATGTAGAGGCACAAATAACATCAGGGGCTCTGCAGAATTGCTAGGAGGTTATAGACTGGGAGCATCACGATTTTCCTGAGTTCAATCCACCCCTGACTCAAAAAGGGAGGAGCTTCATTGTACGACATCCCCACATTAATTAATAACCAATGTTTTCTGTAAAGCGGCAAGGTGCATAGATTAGTAAAGTGCCCATTGCATTTAGTATACTTTTTTTAAGGGGCATGTCATAGATACAGAACACAGAAACAGGCATATCCAAAGGCTGGGCAGAACAATGTAAGGGTGTCATTATCTCATGATAATAACAACGAAAGACCTTGCTGAAGGGCCATTGAACAGGAGCTTGTTCAGCTGAGGCTGGGCTTCAATCACAGGTACAGAGGCTCAGCCTGCTGAGCCACACACTGCCCCCAGCTGGAGGCGTGGAAGCCTTGAGAATGAGAAAAAAAACAGAGCAGTATGGTGATGTCATGCAACGAAGACTGTGATTGGTTAAAGAAGTGAAATGCAAGGTCACTGGGTATAGAAAAGAGCACAGAGACTTTATCAGGGTTGACACAGACATTCCCACCCTAGCAAGGGGAGATGTGACCACCTCATCCCGCATGCATCAGCCTCTATCTGCCCCCCAGGTCCGTCCGTCGTAAACGTTGGAGCAGTTTAGGTTGGCTCTGCGGCCCCAGAGTGCTTAAAGCTGATATGTTCCAACCATAAGAGGTTCAAAAACACACTCAACCTGTCCATTCAACTATTAAAACCCCCCCTCTTGAAAAACCTCATACATAGTCCCCGTGTCCAAGTGACATTCATCTCCAGGATGTCTTCCAGCACGTCTCTTCCAGCTCTCTTTCACCACATTCCCAGCCTGGGTTCAGCTATCTTCCAGCCTGGTCAGCATCCTTCTTTGAAGCCAGATTTTATCTGCTAGAGAGCTTATATGGAACTTGACATAAAATATAACAGAGCGTGGACAGGATAGTTATGAGAATTATGCATCTGGAATGAATGGTTTCCTCTCCAAGTTGGTCCCACTTTTGTTAAATTTATAACTTTCAGGAAAGGCTCTGCCAGCCTTGAAGCCTGTGCCCACTGGATGATGTCACCTTCTGAATGTTCCATTTTTATAGCCGAGCATTCAACACTGTACAGTGCAGCTATTTAGCATTCAAGTTGGCTAAATGCTACCAATCTGCTTGTTTTGACCCTAATGGAAACAGATCTTTTTTTTCCTGAAAGAGCAGCTGCATATATCAAATTATGGGCGTAAATGAAAGCAGAATTGCTGATTGGATGTGGCCAACTGGAAAAGATCACTTATGAACTAATCTTCCAAACTGGCTTCATCAAACCCTACTGATTCATTGCATATGTAAAAAGGAAAGTTCTGAAAGACTTTGGCAAACCTGACCTTTGATATGAGCGGTAAAATTATTAAGTGCAAAAACATCTTTCTGTCATGATTAAAAACTGTTTACCATGTAATGACTTTAATCTTCAGCACCCCCCCCCCCCCTTTCAGTTTGGCTTATTGAACACGTAGAATGAAATCATGAGAGCGTGCGTTACAATTTATGTTTCCAATTTTTAATGAAAAGATATAGCCAGTAAAAGTTAAGTTGTTGCAAGGAAACCACAACCACAACATTCCCCCTCAGAACTCCATCGCTAGAACATTCAATGTCCAAGCCCCCCCCACCCAAAAAAAAAAAGATTAATGCCCTTGTTTTTGTTTTCCTGACACTGTGTTATTAAATGTTGCTATAACAAATGCCCAAGGCTTCTTAGAAATAAGGTGCAAGCCCATTCTGCCAGTTCCTTAGCACTTTATAAAGAATTATTATTTTTTTTTATCTCCCTGCATATTCCTTTGTCATGGGGATCTTTTGTTATAATTCTCATAATCTCTAGGTTGGTCAGCTGATATGGTGCCCTCAGGTGCCCATATGCCCTTGCCCTCCTGGGGGGGCTGCGTGGTTATGGAAAATTGATGGATGCTTGATGGATATATGGACATGGGATCCTGGACGTTATACAGAAAGGAAGCCAAAATCACTTAATAAAATATATTGATGTATGAAGCATATATCAATCCAAGGTCTTTGAGCTACAACTCTGGCTGCATGTCCTGGACAGTCAGACGGAGTTCTGCTCTCTCAGGGTGGAAGTTATCGCCCTAAATCAAGTCAAGGGAGAAGCCACCCTGCTTCAGCCCCTCCATCTATGCTTCTGCTGGGTGCTGCACACCTGCCAGAATTGGCAGGGGGGGTGGGGGTTGATGAGCAAAAAAACAAACTAACTAACTAATAAACAAACAAGTACAAGTATTAATATTACATGTATTAATATTTTTATTTCCATCTATGTTACGACAAAAAATCAAGATCAATTTATCAAAGAAAAAGCCTGCAAACACCCCTTGAATTGGATTGTGGGTTGCCAGGGTGTGGTGATATATGGGTTGAGATAGTATGTAGTATGTGAATTGTGTGTCTAGATTCTGTTTCAAAAACAATCTGGCAACTTGAGTGACGTCAGACAAGCATACAAAACTAATAGGTGCGTGTATGACTATTAATCCTAATAAAGTTTGAGCGCCATGCAAATACGGGACTTTCTTGGGAGAAACAATGGAAAGGAAAGGTGCCGGGAGATATTCCGGAAATACAGGAGAAACCCAGGAGAAACCCAGGAGAAACCTGGGACAATGGGAGTGCTGGCAGGTATGGTGCTGTGAACCCAAGTCAGGGTTAGCTGCACAGAGTGGAAACTCTTCTGCTCTATTCTTACTACTGAGTTGGAAAAATGAGGAAATTACTCAGGACACTGATTGTTGTGCTGTTTTTAAAAAATGCTATACAAATGCTTCCACTGTCTTTTTTCACACTGTTACTCTTTGTGATTCTTGCACGAAGTGAGCCTGCTGCCTCATTGTGCTGCATATGCAGTAGTGCGAATCTCGGTAGCCCATTAGTGTGGGACCAGTGGCATGTGCTGTAATGTGGGTCCAATACACAGATGAGTCTGGAGAATTTAATGGGAGTTTCAGGGGCAACAGAAGGAGATATGAGAAGATAATAACGGGGGTTTCTTTGCTTCCTGCACCCACACCGGTGCCTCCTTACATTTTTCATAAAGCCACACACCCACATGCAAACTAACCCTAATACTATACAACCTAAATAAATATATTCCTACATGCTTGTAGTAAATATGCAGATATATTATTATACGAATGATTATGACTAATTAGATAGATTATATGATGCTTATATTTTATTACAATTCATTTGTAAACTCGCCCTTGCTTTGCTATCTAGTGAATCATATGCTATTCTCATTTATTAAGGCTTATTAACTGGTAATTGCTTGTTTTCTGGGCTTCTGGGTTAGTGGAACTGGTTCAATAATCAGACCCTATGCTGTTTTACACCAACGCACAATTTTAAGACACATAACCAGTAGCCAACGGCTTGATATAAGAGAAGCAAATGATTTCTCCATATCGTCCCAGGAGAGTCTCACTGCCATCCAAGTGGTGTCATAACAGGGATTAAATGTATTTCGGCTTTCCTCTTAGCAGGCGAAGTTCGGCATTATTAAGCAATGTATTTTTCATTGCAGAGATTCACCTCACTTGAGATTTTCTCCCAGCTGCCTCAAAACAAGCCAGAGAAGAACGTAACGTAACAGATCTTCACGTGACTCGCAAATCAAACCAACTCCTCACTTAAAAATACGTTAGTCACTTTTAAAAATGGTTAACGTGGCTTTGTTAATGCTGTGGCCCGCCAAAGCCTTTCACACACAATCATAGCTGAAGCTAGCCTTTAATCCCTACTTTTACCGAAACTTAGCATACTTAAGACTCTAGTTCTATTAAGCTAACCTAGCACTGGACAAAAGCGTGGGCTGTGTGTGTCTCAGTAATGGGAGCAGGGAGTTTGCGTCTGAAGGGCGAAAGCCCTCTTTAGAAAGACGGGAAAATTATATTACACCCTCGTGCTCTGGCCATCTGCGAGCAGTAGGGATGGTGTCATTTCATGACGGACGGCTAAATTCTGATCACTGTGGTCACACTGCGGCGTTTGCTGCTTGTGAAAAGGCAGCGCTGGAGAGTAAGTGGGGAGAGATTGTTTTATCTGGCGCTGCCCTTGTTTAGTCTAGGGCAGAGTGAGCTTTGTACGGATCCATGTGAGAAAAGGTCCACACCACAACATCTCTGCATGACATGAAACGAACCACACGACCAACTCTCAGTCCAGGAGGCCCTGAGCACTTATTCTTCTCAACCCACTTTCACATCCGCTTAAAAAGAACATTCTAGATTCTCAAGCTAAGAGCTGCATTGTTGTACACACTCAGACTATTCTTCATCCTAAGCCGGAGTTTAGGTCTTTGTAGAATCAGTCCCGGATTGCCTTTGATTTCCGTTTTAATGGTGCCGCTGGATCGGTGCACGGTTTGTCTGAAGGACATGCAGACACCACGCGAGAAAAACCTCACTGATCACGCAGACAGTGATGTGCATTAGATTGCGCTACTGCTTATAGATATTCTCATCCAGAGTGCTTTACTGTTCACATTCATTTCCACTACAGTCACAGAACTGCTCAGTATTCCTACTGAGGCTCTTCTGCTTCTGTACAAAGCTCCAGGTTTTCACCTAATAAACACGTGCCATGACAGATGAGTTGACACACTGCCCTAATTATTATGCCCATAAGGATCCTTGAGGACTGGAGTAGCTGAGCACTTCCAGAGCTCACAGTTTGAGAAGCTTGGCTAATATGGATTTCCGCCCTTATTCTACATGACGCCGATGAAGTGGCATCACTACTGATTCAGGTGAATCAGGAAAGTGTGACGTAACCATAGCAACTTGTTCCCGCCTCTGTTGTGACTCACCTGCGCTGGCTTGGAATGGTTATACATCATGTAGACATGCATGTGTATATTCCCTGAAGTCCCTCAGATTATGATGGCAACAGCAGCCAGGGAAGAGCAGATGTTGTCACTCTGGAGAGCAGACAAGGTTCACATCCGAATGAGATCAGTGTGATCGCTTCCCCTGGGGGTGGGGGCAGGTGGGATTTGGTAAATGGGTCCCATGCCTTTCCACCAGCCGCTGTCTGAGGGCAGTCAGGAGGCCACACACAAAGAGGAGAAGCTCCAACTCATCAGATTCTGCTGTGGTCCTCAGAGGTATTGTATCTCCAGCAGCAATGAAAGTCAAAGGAGACTGGCGAGCGCGTGGCTGGTCGCTCCTGGTTTCCACAAGTGAAATGCTACACTCTTAGTGTCTTCTTTAGGCTTCAATCCTAGAGGTAATTATGTGAGCAGATCATCTGAACATCTCAGAGGAGCTGTTTAGGATCATGGGCCAGACACACATGGTCAGAGAATAGCGCTGCATTGCCTGTTAGGCCAGATGGGAGTCACGGTAACCGGAGCAAGTCTCATGGTAACTGGAGTGAGTCTCATGGTAGCCGGAACGAGTCTCATGGCAACCGGAGCAAGTCTCATGGCAACCGGAGCGAGTCTCATGGCAACCGGAGCGAGTCTCATGGCAACCAGGGTTACTCTCATGGCAGCCGGAGCAAGTCTCATGGCAACCGGGGTTACTCTCATGGCAACCGAAGCGAGTCTCATGGCAACCGGAGCGAGTCTCATAGCAACCGGAGTGAGCCTCCCGGCAACCGGAGGGAGTCTCATAGCAACCGGAGTGAGCCTCCCAGCAACCGAAGCAAGTTTCATGGTAACTGGGGTTATTGTTATGGCAACTGGGGCGAGTCTCACGGCAATCGGAGCGAGTCTCATGGTAACTGCAGCCAGTGTCAAGGTGTCAAAGGAGCGTTGTGAGTTGCGGCAATTAACCATAAACGAATAATGGTGGGAGGAGACATTCCAGCAATTTTAAGTATATTTTAAGTCTGGAAAATATGTAAATTTTACAGTGAATACATTATATATGATACACCATAAGAGATTTCTTGATTTTATAGATAAGAATTTCTAGACAGCTAGAAAAAAAATATAAAAAAACAATGTTTTATTTCCAGTGAGCTCACTGGAAGTGGCTACTGAAGGGTTTGCAGACCACAAGTTCTCTTGCCCTTTACAAGCATTTAGATACATGGGTACAAGAAACGGTAGGAGAAACCACCTGGAATCTCAGAAGCGCAGGGTTTCTAAAATCGACGTTCAGCATCAACTGTGTGAAAATGACTTTTGTGTTATAAGGAGAAAAACAGATATTTTTTGTTAAGACTATACAGGCTTTTTGGACACATTCATCAGTGTTCAAATGAATATTACATTTGTTTAGCCGAAGCTTTTATCCAAAGCAGAGTCAGACAGTGCTAGGGGCCCTGCTCAAGGGCCCAACAGTGACAACAGTCTGCCAACCGCAGGATTAAAAATGGTGAGCTTCTGGTCGCCAAACCCGTTGCTTTTGGTTTACCTCCATGCGCCCCAGTGGTCCCTATAAAACGGAATCACAAACTGGGACATATTTTGGCTGCTCACATTTTCCCCTCTCAGCCAGGAAGTTGGAACTTGGCTGGAAATTGACCTTCCAGCGTGACATTAATCCCGCACATACATCACAATTGACCGGGCACTGGTGGAATGACCACAAAAATCAGCGCCGATTCAGCCTTTTACATCTGTAAGCCTGAATGTAGTGGAACATTTGGCACCTGAAAAAAGAAACCCCACTAATAGAAACCAAAATATCAGAAGGTTCGAAAATGATTCTGCAAGAAGGAATTCCAACAAGAAATATTCCAGATTCTTGTAATATATGATAATTACTCTTCTGTATTTTTTTTCTTGTAAAAACGGCCATATTATAGTTATTATAGTTGTTATCATTGTATCATTACAGCAAGTGTTTCCACCCATCTATCGTCCAACTGCTCGACTGTACAGAGTTACATGGAACCTGGAGCGTATCCCAGGCAGTGCGGCTCTGTAGGCAGGGATACCCAGGATGCGGTGGCTGCCCAATGTGATGCTCACAACATGGGAAATTTAGAGACAGCAATTATCCTAGAGATATGTTTTTGGGTTCTGCCAGGAGAAATCCCATGCAAATACAAGGAAACTATGCAAAGTCACAGAAAGTGGGTGAGAAGCAGGTGTGAGGCCACAGACTCCCCAACAAGCCACCAACCAACCTATTCAACCCTTTTTTATTTGAGCACAGACCTCATTTCGTTTAAATTTCTCATTTTATGCTCATTTGTAACCTCTTCTTATGCTTTACATAAAAACCGACCCTTGGCTCCAGCTCTGCAATGGACATGCACATCAACACATTTTCTTGTTTTATTATTCCACGCTTGGGATCCTGCTCACTCTGAGTTACACCCATTTAAGCCGCTCGTGATGGGGATTAACGCCTGTTTGCATCCACGTCACACGTCGCGTTCAATTTGCTTTATACATTCTCTCAGGTTTTTCTGTCAGATTTGCACATTTGCAACAATTTTGATTTAGCTACAGAAGTACAGATGCAAATGGCGATAAAATCTCTTTAGGGGTCATGGCCTCCTTCCCTGAACTAGCTGTGTATAAGGGGGAAAGTGTTAGGCTGTAAGCTAATGTCACTCATTCTGTTGTAGAGAAGCAGCGGAGAAAATAAACAGTGGAACGCAGTCAGGTTTGACACTGTTAGCTACAGGGGAGCTGAACCCAGACAAATTTTATTTAGCTCATGACATATGAAAATATAATTGTCAGAGAAACTGAAGCATTAATTTACTATAACAACATCATTGCTTCAAAGGGCTTCAAAGGGTTCATCATGTGCGCCAGGTCTGTTCATTTCTAACCGGCTCCCGTTACTCGGAAATGAAGTCTTGCAGGCTCAAAACTCGCCATACAAAAGCGAAAAAAAAATCACAGGAAGTGGCATCTAAAAATAAGAAATACTTTATGAAACTCAAATCACACCCAAATCACCAGTATATGGTATGAAAATAACACATTTTGCCTGGTTCCTTCAAAGTAGTGATGCTGGGCTTAGCACTACCTGATAAATTAAATTTTAAATTCTTTTGGATACTATTTCCAGGGTGGGGTGTCGATGATCTCAAATACGGGGTTATTTGGACTGTAGTCAGCATAAATTCTTCTCAGACAGCTGTTCACCTTGGATGATTTTTGCATTTCCAAATTCATCGGCTTCTCTGGGAAGCAGATGAACTTCCCAGAGCCAAAAGACTAGCCATGTCACAAAAACAGCAGCATTTTTTCATTCGTTAAAAATGTGCAATGTGGTCAGATGGGTGCTGTGACCAGAAGGATCAAAACTGCATTCAGGCAAACAACGAATTCTGCTTTTATTTCGGGATACATTTACACTTGAGAATTGCAAAAATGTTTCAATTATTGGAACATTATAACTACTATATTTTGCTGAGGCCAGTTTAAACAGATATGAATAATTATCTAAAAAGATGCGAAACAATGCAGTTTCAGTGTTTTTTACATTTTTGTGGCATTTGTTTTATTTGATTTATTTGATTTGAAAATGGAAACTTTATTTTTTTACTCATATTTTACTGATCATAAAATGAAGAAGTTCAGCCAGAATTTCTGTTGTCATTTTGACAAGCAATGCTCTGTTTAGAATGATAAATTTTGTTGCAAAAGTTTTTTTTTCCAAAAAAGAGATTATGTTGCTTTTAACTTTTAACTGAATTTATTCTACAGTACATATCCCCTTCAATTGTCAAAATAAGTATGCTGATTACATCAGCCATCTTTGCATATGTGTAAATGCAAAGTATAAACATGAATAATTGTAGATGTGGAAATAAAAGTGGATTTGTTACCTTAAAATCCTACCAAATGTAATAAACAAACAGCAATAGTACATGAAAAAGAAACTTCTACCTGCGTGGTAACATATTCTGATTAAGGTCTGTCTAGTCTCCATTTCTACAGTGTGGTTTTGGGTAAATATGAGTAAACATTTTGCTGTTACACTGCTTTGCACATGTGAAAACTGAGTCATATAAATTCAAGGCCCTCTTGCACGTGGTTTGGCATTAATATGATACAGACCTGCATCTGCAGCCCCTTTAACTGTGGGTGTGTCTGGCCCATTATAGATCTGGGCATCGCTGCTTGTGTTTTGTTATATTGATCTGGTGAACAGAACATGAGCAAAATTCAAGTCAAGGTGTTGGTGGTTAGTTTCAGTGATGAGTGCAAAATTGTGTGCTGTAAGTAACCAGGGCAAAGCATTCAACTGGCAGTGATCAGGGCAAAGTATGCAACTGCCAGTGATCAGGACGAAGCATTCAGCTGCCAGTGATCAGGGCAAAGCATTCAGCTGCCAGTGATCAGGGCAAAGCATTCAACTACCAGTGATCAGGACAAAGCATTCAACTGTCAGTGATCAGGGCAAAGCATTCAACTGTCAGTGATCAGTGCAGGGCATTCAACTGTCAGTGATCAGGACAAAGCATTCAACTGTCAGTGATCAGGGCAAAGCATTCAACTGTCAGTGCCAATGCAGAGTATTCAACTGTCAGTGATCAGGGCAAAGCATTCAACTGTCAGTGATCAGTGCAGGGCATTCAACTGTCAGTGCCAATGCAGAGCATTCAACTGTCAGTGATCA
>JAODJX010000053.1:5579011-5591370 GCA_026776945.1 Isichthys henryi | reverse complement strand
CAGACAGATGAGCAATGGCCGCGCTTGACTCTTATTTTAGGCCGGGAGACTGCGCAGCGCATGCGTGCGGATTGATGAGCAATGGCCGCGCATTACTGTTATTTTTGGACTGGAGAATGCGAAGCGCATGCGTGCAGATCGATGAGCAATGGCCGTGCATTACTGTTATTTTAGGACTGGACAATGCGAAGCGCATGCGTGCGGATTGATGAGCAATGGCCGCGCATTACTGTTATTTTTGGACTGGAGAATGCGAAGCGCATGCATGCAGATCGATGAGCAATGGCCGTGCATTACTGTTATTTTAGGACTGGACAATGCGAAGCGCATGTGTGCGGATTGATGAGCAATGGCCGCGCATTACTGTTATTTTTGGACTGGAGAATGCGAAGCGCATGCGTGCGGATCGATGAGCAATGGCCGTGCATTACTGTTATTTTAGGACCGGACAATGCGAAGCGCATGCGTGCGGATCGATGAACAATGGCCGATCAGAAAGGAAATTTTAAACATGGCAGAAGAGATTCAGTGCTGCAATAAATGGAGACACTCATTATTTCAAGGAAACTGCATGAAGACTATTAATGCGAAATGTAAGCTATGCACAGGTCAGAAACACCTTTTTAACACTGTAAATTCAATGAGCAACCTGTCCAAGTACCTTATAAGACAACACGCCTGCCAAAACCACTGAAAATAAAGTAGAGAGTACAATACCTGTATATAGTGTAATTACTTTCTAGAAGGAGCAATGAGTAAAGTAACTCCATTACAATTTAAAGAAATAATTGGTAATTTATAGCAAATTTTGATGAATTGCTCTTCATCACTGCTGAAGACCTTCCATTTAAGTTATACCTGCATACTGCTGCAATTAGCATAAAAAACACATAAAGATCTTAGATTGTTAGCTTATTATTCGAAACCCTAATTTAAGAATAGCTGGGATATTTTCCAAAATGTAATAAAGACAAAAATCTGTGATTCATTGACACGGAGGCGTATATTGGGGTTTTAGAGAGACCTACAGTATGTTGCCCTGAAGGCAACGTCTCGTCCCTGGAGGTCCACTGTTATTTCAGCAGTGACAGGCCGGACCCATTCTGCACGGATTTCAGCAGCGTGGTTTTGTAAACCCAGAGCGTGTGTTTGACTGGTCTGGTGCCAGTGATGTAAAATGTATAGGGCATCATGAAGAAGAGAATCAGACAACAGCGACTAATTGCAAAACTGCTGCAATTAGTATCCTCAGTACCAAACGACTGAATAGTGTAATTGAATGGAAAGGCGATGTAACACAATGGTAAACATGCCAATATACAAATATTGAAAACTTTGTCAGTGAAATGTTCATGTGAATTATCAAATCACAGGTTTGATTTTATTGCTTTTTGGAAATTATCTTAACTTTTCTGGAAATGGGGTTAGTAGTTCTTAAGGCTTTCTCTGGTGTAACAGCACCATGTTCTTTTAACAGCTCTTCTCTCTATTAATCCTCAACCAGCGTGACCTTAGCTGGCTCTAAGTGCTTTAGTTGAATACTAGAGTACTAATCAGGACAGTGAGTACATTTTCTTATTTAGCAAACACTTCTGATCAAATCAATGTACAAGTGAGGGTCAGAGAGCAGGGTCATCCAGCTTCCCTGGAGGTTAAAGGCCTGAGGGTGATATGATTACTATGCTGGCCACATGATTTGAACCCATTACCTTCTGCACACAGGAACACAACACTTACCTACAGCTACAGACTGCATCTTAAGGAAAATGAGCTGGCTCCTTGCAAGACAGTCCACAAATTTGCTCCCTCCCAGCTCCTCAAAAACGTGACCATCTGGGGGTCCCTGAGGACCAGGCTGAGAAATGCTGACCTAAACTGCCCCCAGTGTCAGTGAATTTGACTGTCTCCTAGGAAGGGTAGGTATCCAATTTTACGTTCCGTTGATGCTTCCCAAGACCCAAGTATAACTGCCGCCTGGTGGCTGAAACGAGCCACCCTGACATGTCCTCGGTGCTTGTTGAGTTCTCAGTTTGACAGAACAGCTTGTAGCTTTTCCTTCCAGGAAAACCATTTGTCTGGTAATTGGTTCATATTTCAGACAAAACGGCTAAATCCAAAGTCATCGCATAGCAACTATCATGTTTAGCAGAAACAATAACCAAACCTAAGCTGCTGTCCTTCACTTACTGTACATATAATGTCTGACCTATGAGTACAACAGGCCATGAGAACTGAACTGATATCATCCATTCAAAAGTTTTCATGATTTCAATAGTTTTTCTTGAATGTTTTTCCATCAATGACAATCTAATCTGCAGGCCAGCTGTACAGTAGATGCTAGAAAGTCACCTTCCCCTGAAATAATACACTAGCATCTACTTCAGTGGTTCATGGCAGTTCACACATCATAATGCTGATTTGGCTTTACTGACCAAACAAGTGTTGACAGGGTAAAGTGAGTATGCAGTCCTGCACGATGGGTTTGGTAGCTCTGTCATTCTGTAACTGGAATAAACTTGCCTAGGAATATATTGTAGATGAAAAAGAAGGGAAATCATACCAATTTCTTAGAGAGAAGGGGAAAGGAATATTCAGAGAGGGGTTACATGGCAGGACAATATGCTGTAAACCATAAGCCTGGGCCTCGAAAAATAGTGCTTGCTGGACAGCATTGGTATTACTACATCACTCCATTTTAAAATATCTCAACCAAACAGGAATAATGAATAATTTCAGTTCTTCTACAATTAAGATAATTTTTTTCAATTTGTTGCTCGGGAATAAGATATAAAACATAAGGAATATTCCCGAATAGATATTTTGTAGCCAGCAAGGAAATATATGTTTTTTATTATATGAAAAAATCGAAATGATTTCAAGGAAATGGTCCTCAGTGGAGTTAGCTAGCATGAATGGGCCAGAGCCAGAGTGGCTGGCTATTTAAAAGCGCTATAAAGCTAATCGCTAGCTAGCATCTTCGTAAATTGATTTATATTCGGCTATTTAAATTAACAGTGTGCGAATGAAAGACGTCCCTCTATGCTGGCCTCGGAGCGTGTCATACTCGGCCCAGGTCATTCCCCTTCGTTTAGCTGGCGACATACTTGTGCTGTTGGTGAGAATGACATTTCAAATTTTCTTTCTTACTTATCAGAGCTCTGCTTGTTCTAAAATAAGATTCCCATCCCCTGCACTCTGGATGTAGGACGTTTTTTTGCACCTGGGTGCTGTAGATATTTTATGCCATTTTATGACACTTTCCATATTCTCGGCTCTCCGTTACTTATGCATCTAATTAAATGGTTTAAGTGTGGTACATTGCTACTATACACAGGGTTGTAATTGTAAATTGAATAATTAATGAATAGGACCAGAATGAGCCGTACTATAATTGCATTTTAATAATGTAAGTACCCTATAAAGACGACGAGCAATAAGAGGAGTTTTACCAATTAATAGTCTGGTCGGCATTTATTTTTAAAGCAATAACTTGCCGTTATACACACGTTCAATGCTGTGGTGTTCTGCAAGTTTTAGGCTGGCAGTCGACAGCAGGGCTGTGTAGAAGCTTTTTGAGGGGCAGGTTAAAAAGGGGGCAAATTTTACAGTTTACACAAGTTCACATTGTTGACAGACTATATAGCACAAATTTACATTTCCAGTGATGGCATCTATAATTATAATCCCTATACTGTAACACAAATTTTGAATATGAAAAACAAGGCCCCGGTAAAATCTACTTATTTGATGTCTTTTAGGGTCTGTGAATATGGTTTCATAGAAAGAGTACAATACGACAGCAATGCGTTACTTATCCCTGGGGGAGATGGCATTGTGTTGCCGTGGTTATCACCACTGATGGCTCCATGTATGTAAAGTTTGCAGGCTCTCCCCGTGTTGTCCTGGGGATTTCTCCAGGTGCTCCGGTTTGCTCCTACAGACCAAAAACATGCTATGGTGAGTTGGCGTTACCAAATTACCAGCCCCATACCTCATAATGACAAATGCTGCTGAATTCTAGAAGCTGCAAGACAATGCCATGTGCCCAACATATCGTTGTTACTCTAGCTGACTATAATATCTAGAGAAAATGTCATGGGACAAATGTTCAGCCTTAGTGCCACACTTTCAACCAGCTTCTGCAGGCTGTGTTCTTTCTTGAAACCTACTTTCACTGAGGAGTCAGTCTGCTCAGTACAGCCTCATCCAGGCTGTGTAATATGCTGTCTGAAGCATGGCTGATTCCCCTTTCGCACGCTGAGGGATTTATGTTGTTCTGACTCACCGTTTCAGCACAACATCAGTTTCATCTCACTGTTGACGGATCTACCACAACAATCCAGGGCTCGTGGTTTGTCAAAACTGAACTGAGCGTCTGCAAGCCGAAAACGTGGCTCCAATTAAGTGTAACGCTGAGGGAAATGCAGATCCCATGAAATCGTTTCTCAGCTCGTGCACAGTAATGCAGAAATGAAACAATCTAAGCCACCAACGACTGCCAAGGCCAATGAGTCTCATTACTGAGGTGATGCCTATAAAACATTGTCCCAATGGCATTTTTGTATTCTTGAGCACTTACAATATATGAATGTATAGCATAGCACTGAAGCTATTTTTTGTTTTTCCTGGAGAGACTTCGTAATTTGTAAGGCCAAGCATGTTTATTTATCCAATACAAACAGGGAAATCATTAGCTGGTCTTAACATATGCCTGTTAAGAGATTCACACACACACACAAAGTTCAAGACTTGAATTGTCACACTCACAGATATTCAGGTACAACATGCAGTGAAATGAAAAGCTAACCTGGTCCTAGCTTTACTAGCTTTAGTAACTGACACCGCTAATTATAAACCAAGAAGTAGCATTAGGGCTGTTTCAGAATTAATTAAATCCAATTTAAAAATCTGATAGTTCAATGAATTTGATTTAACTTTAAACGTCTCCTGCTGGAGTTTACAATCCAAGCCATGGGCCTCTGGTCTGCCGTGACCTGCCCCTCACTTCGGTTCACCCATCGTGCTGATGTTCTCCGGAGTGGATGTTCATCCCTGAGACGCAAACCTGTCAAAGGCAAGAATTCTGGGAAGACAAAGTGTGGACACTTCAGCAAATGATACACTATATTGCCACAAGTATTGGGACATCTGCCTTTACACACACATGAACTTTAATGACATCCCATTCTTAATACATAGGCTTTAATATGGAGTTGGCCCACCCTTCATGAGAACTTTCGACCATTTTTCCAGGAGACCACTTGTGAGGTCAGGCACTGATGTTGGATGAGAAGGCCTGGCTCGCAGTCTCCACTCCACTCTAATTCATCCCAATGATGTTCTATTGGGTTGAAGTTAGGGCTCTGTACAGGCCAGTCAAGTTCCTCCACACCAGACTCACTCATTCATATCCCTAAGGACCTTGCTTTATGCACTGGTGCGCAGTCACGTTGGAACAGGAAGGGGACATCCCAAAACTGTTCCCACAAAGTTGGAAGCACGAAATTGTCCAAAATGGCTTCAATGCTGTAGCATTAAGAGTTCCTTTCACTGGAACTACCTGGGGCCAAGCCAATGCAGTCAGGCAAGTACTGCTCTCCTGGCAACCGCCAAACCCAGATTCGTCCATTGGAGTGCCAGACAGAGAAGCATGATTCATCACTCTAGAGTCCAGTGGCGGTGTGCTTTACGCCCCTGCATCCGACACTTTGCATTGCACTTGGTGATGTAAGGTTTGGATGCAGCTGCTCGGCCATGGAAACGCATTCCATGAAGTTCTCTACGCACTGTTCTTCCACACTAAGTTTGGAGGTCTGTAACTACTGTCTCTGCAGACATTTGGCGACTTCCGCACACTGTGCGCCTCAGCATGCGTTGTCCCAGCTCTGTGATTTTACGTGACCTACCACTTTGTGGCTGAGTTGCTGATGTTTCTCAAATGCTTCCATTTTGTTATAATACCACTAGCAGTTGAGTTTAGTACTAAGGAAATTTCACAAATGGACTTATTGCACAGGTAGCATCCTATCACAGTACCACGCTTGAATTCCCCAAGCTCCTGAGAGCAACCCATTCTTTCGCAAATGTCTGTAGAAGCAGTCTACATGCCTAGGTGCTTGATTTTATACACCTGTGACTATGGAAGTAATTGGAACACCTGAATTCAATGATTTGGAGAGGCGTCCCAATACTTCTGGCAATATAGTGTAGCTTTGTTTGAGACTATTTGGGATGAACAATTCTAATTGCTCTTCACAAATAACAGGGTCAGGAATCAAAGACTAATTTTTCAAAATGATGTGTCTCTATATACATAAATATAGACGCTGGAAAAGCTAATTTAAAACCTGCTGCATGAATACTGGATGATGTCGTATGCTAATTGAAATATGCCACTAAACATACATTTAATTACACATATAAACATACATTTATATCTCTACAATAAATCATCAGGAACTGCTCTAGATTTTAGAAACTTTTTTGACTGAAAAAGAATTTGATACATCATTTAAACCAGCTTCATAAAAATGCTTTATAGTTTTGAACACCAGTTCAGTAGAGAAGTCAGAAGCTAGCGTGCTTTTTGGCTAATTAAGCCTAATTGCTTTTCCGATGTTGTAGGATATTTGTTCTCAACATTTACTTAAGGCTTGACCTGCTTGATCTTTTCAAAACTCTGACAGGAGTTAAATCCTAGACCTCCAGATCCTCCGTGATGCGGCGATGCTCTGAAAATGAACTCTGCACCACTCCCCAAGAATTTAGACCTTAAGCATATCATTCTATTTCCACAAAGAAGGTGCTTCTCCTGAAGACGTAATGCCCTCTTAAGATGGTTCTGACCACCCAAGAAGTATTTATTTTGTGTCGAACTCCGTGAATTACACTGAAAATGCAGGTTTTTATGTTATAAAACACACGGGTTTAATATCTCTCTGTAAAATAGAAGTACATGTTAAGCCCACCTAGGGACATGTTATCATTCTTTTGGGGCTTCACTCTGCCTTGGGTTTATCAATGCTGAGCTGTAATCTCCTTGATTCACTAGCTTCCTTTTTTTGGTTTCTGAAGTTGTGCTCTGGAAAAGCTGTGAAGTTCCTCCCTGATAATTCCTTTGTTTTATAAAAATTGGTCCCTGTGCCAGCCAGGTTTCTCTCCCCTCTGAGATGCCCGTATTGATGTTAAACATAAAGAGCTTCAGATTGAAGTTGCAATCATATTATTTAATGTCTTCATTTATGTATTTATTGTAATAATATTTTACACCTGATTTTTTGGAATGAAAACAATCAGGACCCACAATTTGCTAATACCTCAAACACTGTCAATAATACTCTTGCAAAGATGCCTTTCAAACACAGGATAAGTATTATATCCATGCTCAATTTTATTCATAGCAATTTTAAAATGATGCAAAAATGCTAACAACAGTGTTCTTCAAATGAACTCCTTCGCAAGCTGAACTTCTGGATTGGTTTGTGGTTTTAAATTGCATCTGCCATGTTGGGTCAATCCTCGCAAGGTTTATATGCTTGTTATAAATTGTCATTCGACTTTGCCAACAGTGGATACCAAGCCAACACAGCTTGAACCTTTTCAAACAGCAAAATATAAGTGACAACCAAGCTTTCAGAACATCTATGTCTGTAAAAGGCTTTTATCTGTAATCATTTTAATAGGTTCATTCTTTTTTATATAATAATTGAGTTGATGTGTTCATCTAAGATTATTCTCCAGTTCAAAGGCTTGCTGATGACCTAATGAAAAGGCTGACATCCAATGCAGTTGACTCTTCCACTTAACAAGATGGATTTTCTTAACCTTGAATATTTCCACCTGCTCTGAGTGGCGGTTATTAAGCTACAGCAAAACATTTTCATCATTTAGGAGATGAAATTCCCTGACCTGTAGGCCCAGATCCACAGGTGCACCAGCCTCGTTCGGTGCTAATTGCATCCACACCCCCTGTCAGCGTGTGTCTCCCCTTAACAGTCCATTCAGATGATCTCAGAGATCCAGATGTCTTAGTGGAGTAGATTTTCTATGTTTACACACAGTCATAATGAAAAACACAGGCCTGTCATCACACCAACGGGAAATTCAGCATGCTCATATGAGAAATATGATCCAAATAAAGCAAACCAGTGAGGACCATGCAAGCTCGCCTGGGTTAGAGAGACTGGGGCCCCGTTCTAGAGCCATACCTGGGGGGAACCTTAAAGGCGAGCTCCAGGTGGTTGGGCCTCTACCCATGGGGTCCGGCTAGCCAGAGCCTGAATCAGTTACATAAGTCGGCCTTACGGTAGGCCCACCACCTGCCAGTGGGGGCTGTGGCAGTTCAGTCTGTTGTAGATTGAGGGGCAGTTGAAGGCAGGAGCCTCAGCAGACTGGTCCCCAGCTACTGAACCTGACTTTTGGGACATGGAATGTGACCTCTCTGCTAGGAAAGGAGTCTGAGCTGTGCAAGAGGTAGAGAAATACTGGCTAATTATAGCTGGGCTCACCTCAACGCGCACTATGGACTCTGGAACCAAACGCCGGGAAAGGGGCTAGACTGTATTCCCCTTTGGACTGCCCTTTGTAAAAGGAGCTGGGCATGTCTGGTCCTACTCATACCCCCCTGATTTGGTGCCAGTACACTGAAGTTCACCCCGGTGAATGAGAGGCTCGCCTTCTGAGGGGACAGGCTCTGACTATTGTCTGTGCTTATGCACCAAACACCAATTCATACTATCTGGCCGAATTGGAGACCTTGAATGCTGGCACCCCCCCTGGGGCTCTCCATTGTTGTACTGTGTGACTATAATACTCACATGGTTAATAACAGTGAATTCTCGAAAAGTGTGAGTAGGAGCAATGACCTGCCCAAACGAGCAGTGCTTCTTTCTATGCTAACCACAGTTTGTCCATAATGAGCACTATGTTTGAACATGAAGGTGTTTGTATGTGCGCCTGGCATGTAGGCTGCAGCATGGTAACTGATTTTATAATTATTTCATTTGATCTGCAAGCACAAGTCTTGAAGACTTGGGTGAAGACAGGAGCTGAGTTTTCAACTGATCGCCATCTTTTGGTGTGTTGGATCAGATGGCAGGTAAGGATACCAGATAGACCCAAATGCATGGTGAGGGTGTGCTCTTGAGCGTCTAGAACTAGTTGCTGACTGGGAGATCTTCATATCATAACTCCAGCAGAACTTCTCTTGGATCCTAAGGGAGGCTGGATACATTGAGCCTGAATGGGCGGTATTTCAAGGTTGTTGGCGCCTGTCGCAGTGGTAATCCCTGACCCCGGTGGTGGACATCAGCGGTAAAGGAAGCTGTCAGGTTACCTAAGGAGGCCTTCCGAGTTTGGGACTCCTGTAGCAGCTAGAGGTGCCGGCAGGCCAAGCTGGAAGCGGCATTAGCAGATGCTGAAGCAAAAACTTGGCTGTGACTTGCAGCCGGCCTCGAAAAGACTGTCAGGTGACTCAGCAAGGGGAAGCAGAGCTTTACCTGTGCTATTTACAGCAGGTATGGAGTGTTGTTGACTTCAGTTAAGGATACAGTCAGGAGTAATTCAAGGACCTCCTGAATCTCACTTGGAGGAAGTAAAGTTGGAAAACTCAGAGAAGGACTTGCCCATCACTAGGGCTGAGGTCACTGAGGGTACTCAAAAAGTCTTCAATGATAAGGCTCCAGGAGTGGATGAGAATTGCCCTGAATTCCTGTAGGCTCTGGATGTTGTTGACTCACTTGGCTGATGTACCTCTTGGAGACAATGCCTTTGATCTGGCAGATGGGGGTGGCGGTTCCAGTGTTTAAGAAAGGGTTCAGTCGAATATGTTGCAACATCAGAGGGATCACGCTTCTCAGCCTCAGTGCCAAGGTACTGGAGAGGAGGGACCCTACGATGGTGAAACTTCAAGGTCAACCTCCAATCCAGGAGGAACAACACGGATTCCGTCCTGGCTACAAAACACTGGACCAGCCCTTTAGTTTCAAAAGGAAACTGGTGGCTTCATGGGAGTTTGCCCGACCAGTCTACATGTGTTTTGTGGACTTGGAAAAGGCATATGTCTGTGTATCTGGGGGGGGAGGGAGAATGGTTCTGTGGGGGGGGGTTCAGTAGTATGAGGTGTGGGGTCTGTTGTTATGGGTCACTACGTTCTTGTGTGACTGGAGCAAGAGATTGCTTTGCATTGCCGGCAGTAAGTCAGGCTCCTGGTATGTGTTGGACTCTGCCAGGGCTGCCATTAGTCACTGATTCTGTTCATAACCTTTATGGATAGAAGTTATAGGTGCAGCCAAGAGGTGGAGGGTGTCCATTGCATCTTTGTTTTTTTACAGATGATGTGGTCATGTTGGTCCCTAAACTAGCACAAAAACCACCTCAAAGAAATTATGTAAAATAAAGGCCCTAAGTAGACAAAGTCTTGTAACCACAAGACTCTTCAGGGACCAAACTTCAGACTCATCCAAGCTCTTAGAATGTACCCAGCTGCCCCTATTTAATCTAGCGTGAAAAATAATCCAATCAGGGTCAACTGGGTTTCATAAACTGGAGCATCCAGGTTAGAGACTAAAGTGGGGTACACACCAAGCCGATGGCAAAAAGTAGCACCAACCAAGGCCAACATACTATTGGCTGCTGTCTCCTCCTGTTGATTGTAAACATTTGCACAGGAACACACTGGCACGACTAGAGGTGGTGGTTGACATTCAGCCAAATCAGAGAACTCACACATTTCACCAAATGGCTTCAATGCCAGTTCAACATGCTTGATTTGACAAAGCAGCACCAACGGGGACAGACCGTGTCTAACAGAACTATACAGACCAGCCTGACAGGCAGTCAGGCAGTGACCAACTGCCATTGAAAACTTGACAGCTTTCTATGGCCAGTAACCCACTTTGTATGTTCCAGGCTTAAGGGTGCATCCAAAATCGCATACTTACACAGTACATACTGAATTTCATTCTAAGCCTACTATTGACTGTTAATGTAGTATATACTGTATGCATGCATGAGAACAATACAAATGCTCTTTGGTCACCAAATTGGACATACTGTAAGCTGACCTGCATGCTTACTAATGATATATCTTAGCACCCACACAAGTTATAAAACTGTTAACTATCAATGAACAATAGACATATGGTTATTGTTTTCTCCTTAAAATTATACAAAGATGGCACTACCTCCTCTTGACACAGATTTCTAAGCAAGCAAAACTCTTAATTTCTGGTAGCAACTCCATTGGCCTTGTGGGATAGTAGAACATCGCACAGAATTTCACAGAATGTAACATGCCATCTAGGTACTGTTTGCAAGCGCTTCCTGTATTAGAGTAATCTGTATTACATTACAGGGATATCTTGCAGTGTAACATTGAACATACTTTGAATTGACAGAAGGTTTTGGGTGTGTCTAAAATTGCATACTTGTTTGCTATGTAGTAGGCAAAATATTTGTATTTGTAAGTGTATATTTGCTCAGAACAAAAATGACAATGCAACATTAGAGCATAAGCAAATTAAGAGTAACACAACATGAATTTCTTCAGTTGTCCAAAAAGTTACTGATATGTTGTTGGATTGCTAGATGAAGACCACTTCAGTTCCCAAACCTCTAATAAAATAATCATAAAAATGACAGTAAAGCATGAAATACGTGTCTATTATTGCCATCAAGTATTACTGATATTATAAGTTACCATTATCTATCATTATACAGCTGGTAGCGCAATTGCTTTGCTTACACCAGCTACTGTACATGTGGTGCATTGTAGGTATTATAAGGAAAATCGGCTATGTATCGTACCATTATAAGGCTGGCAGGACAGCTGCTGTGCTTACACCAGCTACACGAGGCACACTACAGTTGCGTACGTCTGCTATGTCTTGCTTCAATCAGGATTTTTCAACTCTTGTTTAACCTTTGGGTATCTCAGACGTATATGCAGTCGGACGTTGGGTGGAAGGACATTAAGCGATGCATAAATGCACATTATTGATGTTGCTCAATGTCGGTACTTGACTGTACATGTGTTCTTGTGTCTCGTTTTACATCATCTCCCCTTGGAGTTTGTTTTTACCTCCCGAGAACAAATAATTTTTAAAATAATTGTCATAGGTATCTCGGGGTTTTGTTCACGAGTGAGGGAAGGATGGAGCGGGAGATCGACAGGCGGATCGGTGCGGCGTCAGCAATAATGCAGGCGCTGCATCGGTCTGTCATGGTGAAGGAGGAGCTGAGCCAAAAGGCGGAGCTCTCAATTTACCAGTTGATCTACGTTCCAGGGGCGGCATGGTGGTGCAGTGGTTAGCACTGTCGCCTCACACCTCTGGGACCCGGGTTTGAGTCTCCGCCTGGGT
>JAODJX010000053.1:5565729-5578911 GCA_026776945.1 Isichthys henryi | reverse complement strand
ATTGCTTCCGGGATAGGCTCCGGACCCCCCGCGACCCAGTAGGATAAGCGGTTTGGAAAATGGATAGATGGATGGATCTACGTTCCTACCTTCACCTATGGTCACGAGCTGTGGGTAGTGACCGAAAGAACGAGATCGCGAGTGCAAGCGGCTGAAATGGGTTTCCTCCGCAGGGTGGCTGGGCTCTCCCTTGGGTGAGGAGTTCGGTCATTTGGGAGAGACTAAGAGTAGAGCCACTGCTCCTCCACATCGAGAGGAGCCAGCGCATCTGGTCAGGATTCCTCCTGGACGCCTCCATGGTGAAGTGTTCCGGGCATGTCCCACTCGGAGGAGGCCCCGCGGAAGACCCAGGACACGCTGGAGGGTCTATGTCTCCCGGCTGACCTGGGAACGCCTCAGAATTCCCCCGGTGGAGCTAGATGAAGTGGCCGGAGAGAGGGAAGTCTGGGCTTTCCTGCTTAGACTGCTGCCCCCGTGACCCGACCCGTTAGGAGATGGACGGATGAATGGATGGATGGATGGATGGATGGATGAATGGATGGAAATATTCATAAAAACCCGCTATTTGTGCTTTGCTAAAAATTGTATTCGGATTCGGCTTCTCCCCTAGCAAAGAGCTTCAACGTTAAACAAATTTAATAATCATGAAAGTGTTAATCACAAGCACTGGCACATTTAAAATGGTTTGGAAAGCTGTGAATTGCAAGCTTTTAGCTCCACGTGCCTCGTTTCACAGTTCCATTTTGACCCATTAGTTTGGTATGTAGGGCTTTTAGCAGGAGACACATTAAGAAACTAACAATTGAGAGCAGAGGTGAAACAAGGTGTTTCTGTAGCATTTGTTATCAGCATAAAACCAGCTCTGTTATCCACACTTCTGCTTGAGGTTGCTGTCTTCTGTAGCTATGCTTTTTCAGGCAATGCTTGTCCCAGAAACGTGAAAATAATTCCGCCCCACTGTTACTGAAAGGTAGTACTTTGTGGGTGCTGGAGCAGCACAGCTGTGAAATGATATTAAACAGAGAACATCCAGTTGATTTATTACGTTTCAGTGGCCATGCGTATAATAAATACGAATTGTACAGCCTGTACTTCCATGTCGCGCTGCACAAAAATCTCGAAAATCAATGGACTTCTGGGTTTTTCTTAAACTCACGTTCTATTTTTCTTGGATTATGGTTTTTGAGGTTTATAAAAAAAACAAGTTCTTTTTAGCGAGTGACAGAATAAAAGACTTGTTTCTCATTGTTTGATCTGTTTTTGTAGGCTGGCTTTCCAGTCGAATCCAGGCTTTGAACCTCCTTTGGCCTCCCTTCCTGTAGCTGTCCCTGTACGTGCCTGTAACCCTATTCTCCTCCACTCTCCTATGTGTGCCTCCCAGGTCGCTCCTAAAGACATATGTGCTCTGACTCTGAAACCCTTTTTGAAAGACATCACCCCAAATAAATCAGCCAATAGACTCCTTGTCCTTGACCCTGTTTGTCTGACTCTGTAACTCCGTCACGTTTGCCGCGACAGACGAAGCTTCTAATTCAGCCGTTTCTCTGCTTCCAGGCTGTTAACCTTCATGCTTGTTGTCTGACTACGTCATTCAGCAACTTCGCAAAACTGCAGTAGCCAATTAGAGTCATTTAAATTTATCGATACGGAAGTTCTGTGTCAACGTTGAGACCTGTCTACTACTTCTCTTCAGGGCTGTGACTTTAGGGTCCCGGCCAACAAACGAATCCCACTTTAACTGCTAACGCTGAATCACAGACTTAAGAGCAGCTGAGTGCATCTTAAATAGTTGATCCAAGACTCTGCATTCCACTGTTACTCTAATTACAAAGTCTGGTGAGATGATGTTTCCTGAGATGCTTAATCAGTGTTAGAAACTTTTAGCAAACTACCAAACAATGTCCCTTCCCCTATCATATGTTGTGACGGTCACATGATCATTTTCCATTGGCTACTGCAGGTAAAGCTCTGTTATGGTGGGTTACGGCAAATGGGCCGCCTTGGAAAGGCAGCTTGTTCAGGAACGATAAGGAGACACTGAGCTCAGGGACGGAGCCGTGGTGGCAAACTGAGGGGCCTCTGCTTGGTCACCACATAAGAGGTAAAGGCTTAAAGGGAGATCAGGCCACTCGCAGGTAACACTGGCTGCTCTCCAACAGGACTTTGGCGTTCGTAGTCAAATGACACAGAACCCGATGCATAGCAAACACCTACTGTGAACTACAGGAACACGAAAATGTGAAAAAAATGTGCATAGAGCAGTACAATCTGAGTAATGTGGGAGAAGTAAGGAAAATAACATGTAAGTGGGCCCAGTTTCAAATAAGTCATAAACTACATATCACACTCATGCCAAGTCCTGCCAAAATAAAAATGGGCAGAAAAATGTTACTTGGGTATATATACAATTTACCAATCAACACCTGGCAGAAGCCGTGAACTCAGCGATCGTTAAAGAATATTAGTTCTTGGTATTTATCCTAACTGGTAAACAGCAGCTGTATTTCTGAACTACGATGGCTGCAGTGCTCATTAGTAATGGATGCAGAGAACCGCTGTACCTCTGTGAGACCAGCAGGTGGGGCCGGCGGGTGTCCGTCGCTGCAGAGGGCGCAGCTGAGATGTGTTTAGCCTGGCTCGGGATGAGGGAGGGGGGCAAAGCCGCAGCACCGGAATCAGACGCGGGCTCCAGGTCCACGCATCACCCTTGGAAACGTTACCCCTCCAAACACGACCCGTAAATCAGCCGCTCCAGGTCGGCAGTGAAAGTCCAGAAACTAGGAGTGCCTCACAGACGGTGCGGCCAGCTCCAAATTACCCTTAGGCTTGTAACCTGAGACGTTCAGACTGTGCAATGAAGCCTCTGTGAATTATAACAGAAATGCGTGGTAACGAAGCAGTCCTGGAAGGTGATAGCCCTCCAGATGTCCTCAGAGATGCTGGAACGTCACTTCTCCAAAGGACTGGATTCAGCAGACTTTCTGAGTAACTGCTCAGGCCACGTGCCCTGGGGGGATTTTATAGGCTGGGGCTACTGTGAGTTAAGATGGCAACGTGCATGACCCGCATTTCCATCTATCCATTTTCTTTTTCAGTAAAGGGTCACGACGATTCTGGGGCCTAAACTGGTAATCAGATCTTACCCTGGACAGAAATTCAGTATAACCCTTACTTTTCTTTCAAAACATTTAATGCACTTGACATCATACCACGGCACTGTTGAATCCACAAATCTGTTCGGTCAGAAGGCTATTGATTTATTTTGTGGATCCGCATAGGTAGTGCCAGTCAGGCGAATCACAGTGGTAAATAAATGCTCTATTACAATGGCATGCAATTTCGAACTAATAACACGTACATACAGTCAAATTCAAAAATGCTGATCATTGCTAAATCTTCTCATGATATTGAGATCTGGATAAATTTTGCTGGAATACCAGAGAAACAACTGCAAAGACTGCAGAATAATAATAAGGTGACCTCAGCCAGAGTCATTAATTCATGTAAACAAATTACATTTAATCAGGATGTTTCCCAGATTTCCCCAAGTTACTCAGTGAGTTTCAGAGCTCGTACATTTGCTTTTGTTGTCGCTAAGAACGAATTGAGCTCGGTGGAATGTAAATCACAGCCTGGGCTGATTACTCAGCTCGGGGTACATCACTGAAGCCACCATCTCCCCCAGCAGAGAAAGGTGAAATGCATTACAGATGACAGCAAATCATAAATTAGGGACCCACAAACACTTTGGCAGTCTTCCTGCTTCCCCCCAACAGAAAAAAAGTGGAAACTTCCCATATATTATATATACACTTAAAAACCATTTAATCACGTCTTCATTGATATATTACCACAAGAAGAGTTTAAGTCAAAGCGAGTTCACCTGACATGATACCAATTCAGGGGGCAAAGACGCAAATTGTGCCGAAATGATCCCCTGTTGTGCTGTCTGTGGACACGCTGTGAGTTGGACGCCATGCTCGTGAAGCTAGCACAAGGAGATTATCTGGCATTGAATGCCGGCAGTGATTTTTGCTTTACTGAATTGCTTATCTTTTATTGTGTTGTTCATTTTTATACATTCTAATGTTAAATTGCACTTTTCAAATATACAAATTTAATAGCACTTTACCCAGAAAAGGCTTGAGACATTTTCTTTAATGGACTAAGACCGGGGTGGGAGATCTTATCCGCAAAAGGCCAGTGTGTATGCGGGTTTTCACTGGCGCTTTGCGGATAAGATTGCCCACTTTGTCACTAAACTGTATACATGTATACATATGTAGAAACATATACTGTAGGAACCAGCCATTCATCAATCTTATAGATATGATAGATAATTAGATATGGAAGATGAAAGATAACTGCTAAAAATTATTCATCAACATCACAGAATGACTTGAGTGTCAAATAAACCAACCTGCTGCCTTCAATAGTGTGTGTGTGTGTGTATATATATGTGTGTGTGTGTGTGTGTGTGTGTATATATATATATATATTCCTATATGTTTCTATATATGATTTTATGATAGAGTTAATATCTGTTGAATAGATCGGCTTTAACTTTCCAATATGCTATTACACAAGTTTGATTAAGGTTAGTTAGTTTTGACAGCCATTTTCCATGTGACCATCTGGGAAACAGAGTATTTCAGGCGTCAGGCATAAATGGCCTGGTAGAACTTTATTGTACTGATGATTTTTCGAGTGTGAAGTGCATGTCTGTGAAAGGCAATGTTTTGACTTCTGTTCACTAAATGGTTTAATTGCCTTATGCAGCCCACCTTCAGAGAGAGTGGAGATTTGGGAAACAGGAGCCCTCAGCCTCTGCCATTGGAAGCATACATGTGGTTACCTTGGCAACCGCTGCAAGCTGGTCAGCACATGACATTAAAATAAAAATAAACCTTTCCAGTATTACAAGAATCGCACAGGTTTCAGTAAAAATGCTTTGATGTTACTGTTCATTTGTCGAAATGCATATACAAAATTTAAAAAGAAATATATGAAAATTAGATATGAAAGATGACTGATATAAGAAATAATGCAACAAAATCACAGAATGACTTTATTGTAGAGCCAAACTAAACTGCTGCCTTCAATGGTGTGTCAGCCCAACCAATGGCAGGGCTGCCAACTCTCATGGTGTATCAGCCCAGCCAATGGCAGGGCTGCCAACTCTCATGGTGTATCAGCCCAACCAATGGCAGGGCTGCCAACTCTCATGGTGTATCAGCCCAACCAATGGCAGGGCTGCCAACTCTCATGGTGTATCAGCCCAACCAATGGCAGGGCTGCCAACTCTCATGCTTCTGGCGTGACATTCACGCTTTCTGACTCTCACGTTTGCATAAGAAATCTGTACGTAAAATCTGTATTCTTCCATTATAAACCTGAATTTAGCTACATCAAAAGAATTTGGGTAGTTTGCAAGCCCTGTACACTAATAAAGGCTTTGATCAATGGGACAGTTTTATGTACCGGATGTTTTGATTCGTGATTCCTGTTTCGTTCAAAGATTTAAGACTTTGGTTTGGACATGTTGTCAGTCTTGGTCATGAAATATTATAACAGCTTTGATTGTCATGATTGACATTTAGATATATGCAGAATCATCCATCCATCCATCCATCCATCCATCATGAACTTCGCATTAGATACAAGGCTTGCTCCCCCCTTAATGGGAGGTCAGTCCATCCCAGGACACCTACCTTTTAGACTATAACCAAATGAATAAAGTACGTTGTGCCACATGCCAATGGCAGTTAAATAGCATGGTGAACAGTGGTTAAGGATATGAACTTATTAACTTGCAGAGACTATAAAGCGTTGGGGGAAGGGGGAGCGGCAGCTGAGATGTTCCAGTGAAATTTCAGCTGTTCAAATAGAAAAAACGTGACTTTGGGGACAAAAAGGGGAATACTGGCTAAGCTACAAAAATAATAATTCCTAATTTAAAGTATAACATCAAATCTCTACCGTCTGTGTGTGTATATATATATATATATATATAAGAAGTTTTTAAATGTCATAATAAAACATGCATTTGAGCATGAAATTTTGTGACTATTTTACTTGCAAGGCTAATTTGATCCACTGAGAAAGAATCAGAAATTGTCAAAACTGAAACTTAAATTAAACACAAATAAAAGACCTCGAGTGCTGCTTTGCTGCTGAGGTCAACACCTGCTGTGGTGAAATATGACACCGCTCTGAACTCAGGTTTAATAGCGATGAAACGGCTGAAGGAGACCACTCTGACTTCCCAGAAGTACCCTATACAGTATGTACCATCTATATCGGGTATTTTGCATTTCGGAAGCGCAGTGGGGGGCGTGTGCCTGGAGCTCACGCAGAACTGGCTGGTAAGACTTGGAGGGCTGGAGTATGAAGAGATATTTCTCCCTTCGTGACGAATGTGGGGGGAGGCGGAACAAGCTTTTTCAGGGGGCCCTCAGGCCGCACAGGGCCGGACGCCAGGTCCCGCTAAAACTGTGATCTGTTTATGTTCACTCTGATGCACTGCATCATCAGCCTGTGAAATACCACAGTGCACATTTACCAATAAACCGGCTGTTCCTGTGGATGCCGAGTGCAAACAAAAAGAAAATAACTGCCATTTTATGAATATAAGTGAATACTTAAGTTAGAATAACATTTCACTTGTGAAGTTTGCTCTTTTACAGACCCGTCTCGAGTTCGTTTGGATGCAAGACCCGACAAAAAAGACCAGAGATCAGTGAATGGGTTCTGAACACAGTGAGTAGGGGTGATGTGATGTGAGGTGGGAACTCGGTGGAAAGCAGTAAATATGTGCTGAACATTGTGGACTGAGATACCATGATTTGTCGCATAAACTGCACAGAGATTAGAGGAAATCCACTGATCATCATAAGCTTAGATGAATCGCTGCACAGTAATAACTGTTCAGAGATCAGTGAACAGCACTGATCCATGAGATTTGATGTGACAGTAAGTACTATCTCCTCTACACACTTTTATGAAGCATAGAAGACTGATTACGAGGTACTTATGACTGATGATAAAAATAGATACTGAATATCCATCCATCCATCCATCCATCCTTTTTCTGCTGCTTGACTTAGGTCGGGTTGTGGGGGCAACAGTCTAAGCAGTGATACCCAGACCTCCCTTTCCCCAGTCACCCCCTTCAGCTCCTCCAGGGGAATACCAAGGCGTTCGAAGACGTCCCTCTCCCCAGCCACCTCCTCCAGCTCCTCCAGGGGAATACCAAGGCGTTCGCAGACCTCCCTCTCCCCAGCCAGCTCCTCCAGGGGAATACCAAGGCGTTCGCAGACCTCCCTCTCCCCAGCCAGCTCCTCCAGCTCCTCTAGGGGAATACCAAGGCGTTCCCAGGCCAGCAAGAGACATAATCTCTCCCGCATGTCGTGGGTCTGCCCCGAGGTCTCCTCCCGGTTGGACACACCTCCCCAGGGAGCCGTCCAGGAGGCGTCCTAGAAAGATGCCCAAACCACCTTTGAGCCCCTCCAAAATGTCCGTGTTCCTCACCCTCTCAAAGACTGAGCCCAGACACTCTGTGAGTTTTACATGGTTCAACGTAAGATTGTGATGAGCCACATTGTCGAAAGGCCTTGGTTTTCATGTAAATGTAATTTCCTAAAATACGTGATTTGTGAAATATACTTCCAACTGTTTCTTGTTTGTATCAGATAACCGGTAAACAGATTTCACCCACCCACAGAATATGCACGCTGCAGCTTATGCTATGCTCCACCATATCAAGTTTTACAAAGAACACAGGTATCATTCTCGCTACACAGGAGAAAAGCAGGAATTTCATGGCGTGTGAAACATAATGGGGACCATATGTTGTATATGAAACTTTAGCATTTTATCCAAAGTGCTGCACATCGTTAACAAATGCCTTAATATTTGGAGTGGGAAGCAGAAAGTGTAGCAAATGCGTATTAGCAAACTTAAAAAGCAAACTAGAGTTTGCTGCCGCTCTCCCTCCCCCCGAGATTTTGCTGATCTAGATCTACTTCATTATCATTGTCAATAATGCCTTTTCCCCAAAGATCTCAAAGGCCTTTTTACTGAGAGTGGCAATGCAATACAATGATGATGGTACAGTATGAATTCAAAGGGACAGGATTTGACACTCGAAAAAGTAGCAATCTAGTGTATAAAGGCTCTTTAAACATTCACATTTCTGCTCTACACTGCACTATAAAAATCAGCGGATCAAGTTAATCCGACACGGCACTCCATGTCCGTGCAGATCGACAGTGCTGAGCCAGGGCTCTCTGAATGCCCGTAGGCCAGATTGTATTCACTTGTGCAAAATCAACATTGGTTCCCCTGCTAGTTTTACCGTTTTACATCAGCTTCAGGTGCTTCTGGCAAAGGCTCGATCGCGTCAGCTTCACAAAGGCTGCGGCTGCCCGCCAGCTTGACGTCTCACTTCGCGAACCATTTGCTACAGTTCACAGCGAATGGCAGGCAGCCAATTCCTGTTCTGCAGATAGAAAGTCCGTTTTCAAAGAATGGCTTTAAATCCTGAGACAACTTGCCCTGAGCCTGTGGTACAGTATGCATATGAGGTACTTTTACAGACATTTAACTGCTACACAAGTCAATTGCTGAAGGTAATTACTAAACACGCAGCTTCCGGAAAAAGCCAGCTCATTTTAAATCCGCCAAAAACATTGCCTCCATTTTTTAATATCTATCCAGAAAGGTTTTTTCCTAACAAAGACTTTATCATTCTGTCAGTACATTATAACGTCAAGTTTTGGGCAGGAAAGACTTGGAATCATATCTAGGAATCACTGTGAACTTGCCTCATATCACCCTAAGATTTAGTGACGACTTTAATATTTTTCTGTGCAGTGTTTCCCTGATATTAAAACTGTTTACAAAGCAGTCCATCTGTGCGCTGACTATGCCAGCGACCATTTCAAGAGTCGTACGCACTTGTAAACGTAATTACGCAGTGCTTTCGAAACCGTCAGGCCTTTTCTGCTGTTTTTCTTTCCGTGGAATCGGCCTGG
Source organism: Isichthys henryi (assembly GCA_026776945.1). Lineage (NCBI taxonomy): Eukaryota > Metazoa > Chordata > Actinopteri > Osteoglossiformes > Mormyridae > Isichthys > Isichthys henryi. The sequence continues at coordinate 5,569,876 of JAODJX010000053.1, read as the reverse complement.
GCGGCTGCTACCCATGCAATGGCCCGTCATGTGCCAGGCTGCTCCTTTTCCTGTTCGCACCAGATGGATCGGGTGCGTGTGTGTCCTTCAGCTACAGTAGCTCCTCTGTGGTTTGCAATATCCTACAGGAAATTTGCCAGCAAGGGCTGTCATCACCCTCTGAATCCCACTGACCGCATTTCACACCTAAATCATACCTGGCCTGTTTGCGGTGACAGTTGGCAAGGTAAGGACCCAATAACCCTTGACTGTTAATCTCGATGCCCAGAATACTGTGCTCTGCAAGCGGAGTCCAGATTCTGTGTTTCATAAACCAAGGGGCCCTCCGTTATAGCACTTCAGTTCAGGGTGGGAGTTTAAGCCTGTGGCCCGGCCAAAACCAAGGCATGGAAATTACCCATAAGGTAGTGGGACTGAACTTTGGTATGAATAGTTTATGGCTCATATGAACATCACTAGAGAGACAGCTGTCTGTTTATGGAAATAATTATGAAAGATGTTCATTGACATTTTATTCCAATTATAAGGTGCTGTCCATGAGGAGCATATGATTTGTATTATGTTTCAATGGTCAGTTATTGCAAAATAAACCCCGTGTTTGCTGTGGCCTGAGTGCTTTTTCATGACTGAAGGGTTAGGAAGTCAAATGAAAGCTTTAATGGACTCTATGACTTTAGAAATAAGCATGAAGCTGAAGTGCTAATGTAGCGAAAATGACAAAATTATGAATTTTAACGCAACATTCATTTAATACAGTATGTGGTGCCAACCGTGTGACATGGGGTTACATTTTTTTTGACACTAGATGGCAGCAGTGACTGAAAATACAGGAATCATACATCTGTGCCTCAACCAAGACAAATTTAGCAGTCAATCTGGCTCATCGTACAGCCAAACAAAACACAGGTAAACACTGTATAAGTTCACACTTTCATCCATGGCGCCATACAGTTTTCACATACGACCATATTACTGGAGATGTTCATCTTAAACACGGTTTGAGGATCCAGCAACCAGCAGAACCCCAACTGGCCACATTCAGGTTATAAATCATGTCCTAACCCTAACCCTAACCCTAATCCTAACCCTAACCTTAATCCTAACCCTAATCCTAACCCTAACCCTAACCTTAATCCTAATCCTAACCCTAACCCACCTCGCTATTATTATCCCGTTATTAATACTCAAAGGGACGGATCCGCGAGGCTTTTTATTCGAAGAATTAAATGTGTGATTCGGCTCCCCCGTGATGGTAAGCGAGTGAATGCGGCATACAGACTGCAGGAGTGCTTCTGTAAAACTTCATTATACCACAGCTTTGTTGAATCCTCAGATCCGATTGGTCAGAAGGCTACAGATTAATGTTCCATGTACTGACATCCAGGTGACCGACAGCAATAAATCAATTCGTATTTTGAATGAATGACTGACCTTTATGTGTAGCGGCAGGCAATTGAAGGTATGAATTCAGCTGCTTTATATGACTGATAAGTAGCCATTGCAGGCGGGGGGGGGGTCACCTGAACATCCTCGGCCTAAACCTCATGACGCAGAGTATAAGAACAGATCAGACACTGAATACTTAAGCATGTATATCTGCAGATTAAGATTGGCCACACGCTTCTGTAATATGCTAATGCGAACTAAATTATTTTCTAATAATATTTAAATCTTTTTACTGTGTTTTAATCACAAAGCTGACAAGTAAGTTGTGTGTACAGACTAAACTAAATACATATGAAGTTTCCACTTTGGGAAAATTAATATAATCTTTCAGGCTATTCATAAACAAATGACGCTTTCATTTAGCATTCGATATTTACATAACGATCATTTACATGTGTTCATTCAAAGACTGGGACGCACTTCCTCAGTGTTCGCTCGTTTTGTTATTTGTGTTTGGGCAAATAGGCAGCCTCCCCCCGCTTTGATGGACAGGCCAGCTGGCGGTCTCTGTCTCGTATTCGCAGCGATTTGCACGGTTTTTATGGTATGGCTGACCTTTGACCCTGCGGGGCTCATGGGCCGGCAGTCAGGCCGTGACGAGGCACAGTGTCAACACTGGAGACAGATTATCTGCTGAAAGAGCCGTCCGTGTGCCATGCACGGTGCCCCGGGTGCAGACTGGCAAGCTGCAGCCGCGCCACCTTAGCCTGCGCCCAGTATGACACCCGAGCAGATGGTTTCCTGTACTGTGTAAACTGGAATGCTCCCCGATTCATTCCATCATCATATACAGTTTCTTCATGAGCACATGTGCAGTGTTTACAGTAACTATCTTTGGATGGGCAGGATCGCAAAGTATAGTCCTTGTAAACCCTGATGTATATCACGTTACTGTGCATACAGTCATGTGCATCACGCATGCTGGCTAAAGCAGAACACACCTTATATGTGATTAATAGTGATATGTTAAAGATTGGATGTTACAAAAAAAACTGGTTAAGTCTGGAGGATTCAACTTTTTCTTTGTCCAGGCAGCTTGAAGCTACTTTTGATTCGAACACAAACGTCTTTGATATTCATGCTATCTGCGTACCGATGGCTTACTTCCTACAGCTCAGAAATATCGAGCGACTGAAGCGCTTCGCCTGTTAATGGCAGCAGGATGAATGCAGATATGTGAGTACATGCAGCAAATTATATGTAGCAGATTATGCTACTGAAGTAACCTTTCAGGTTCGCACTCCTTTTCCATACAACACAGAAATACACCCAGAAACAGAAAATATGACCATATAGATGTCATGATGTCACATCCCTGCATTTCCAGTAAGTGCAGGTTGTATGAGGCATTGAAAGCTCAAGGTTACTTAACGTAGCTGATTAATGTCCCGTATGGGTCGCACTCTTCGAGTACGCTGAAATTCCTTTAGGAATAAGAGAATTTTTGGCAGCAAAGATTTTGGCTATAAAGTTCCATAGTTTATGCGGTGGTCTGGTGGCCATGCTGAATGATGAGCACCTCCCTCTTTATCCTCGTATCACTTACAGACTTTGCTTGGGGCTGCTAGACATCAGCAGGGCTTGAACTGCAAGCCGTTTACTGTGGATGCAGCAAAACTAACGGCAGAGCAACAGATCCCACTCCCCTGCTCTCCGTGCGCCACCCCCAGCCTGAACGCACCTGTTTCTGACTTGCACATTGCTACTGTACCCAGGGGGGGGGGGGGCTGGGAAGCCTGTTGACCTTGAACTTCCAGAGATTTCTTTTCTCCTACCACGGGAGTTTTATTTCTCCTTGACTGTCGTCTAATATTTTCCTACTCAGATTTTTACTACTGTCTAACTTTAACCGTGTGTCTGGGGGGACACCATTAATCTTGGGGTGAGGTAGTGTGTCTACGACATTGCTAGATGATAGGGATTTTTCAGCTCCGTTATAATCTTTAGGGGTCTACTGTCATACAGTATGTGCAGTCTATCGTTGACCAAAACATCGTCTTATGGCGCGTGATTGGCTCACCGATAGCTGGATGTTAAATACTGATCTTTGATCTTTGAATTTGTTTCGGTTAGTGAAAATGTGGAAGTGCCATAAAGCGAGTGCTTGTAAAGCGGGGGATACCTGTATCGGGGCACCCATCAGGTACAGTATTAAGCTTTATTCCTCCATTGAACAGGGATGTTTCTGTTTTTTAAAGCTGTCCTGCTCTCTTTGTCTTGTCTGCCCCTAAATAGGGATTCTCCAAATAGTACACTGGCTAGCCCGAAATCCCCGTGTCATGCTGATCTGTGCGCCAAAACCGCCACGACTTTGTCGCACTCGTGCTATGTAAATCTAGGATGCTTTCTTTTGTTTGTCAAGTGCTTTGGGGCAACTCTGATGGGAAGGCGGCTATGCGAAAATAAACTGAAATGATTCCATCATGTTGAATCTACATAACTGGAGTAATGTCAGTTTTTCCCAGAACTGCTTATTTGATGCAGGATTGTGGTGGGCCTGGCATTTGTCAGAGAGGACACGGGGCACGAGGCAGCGTACCTCATGGATGGGATGCCAGTTCATCACAGGGCACGAGGGAGGGTACCACCTGGACGGGATGCCAGTTCATCACAGGGCACGAGGCAGGGTACCACCTGGACGGGATGCCAGTTCATCACAGGGCACGAGGCAGGGTACCACCTGGACGGGATGCCAGTTCAT
>JAODJX010000053.1:5547810-5561715 GCA_026776945.1 Isichthys henryi | reverse complement strand
AAAAAAAATAACATAACTGGGTTTTCTTGCTGCTATTCTAGACGTGTTCCCCCCCCCCCCCCCCATATGATTGCCGTGAGCCTCTGTGTGTTTTGTTTTTGGGTCAACACAGCGGTTCATTAATTAAGCGGCATTCAGACACTGATTTCATGCTTTCAGCAATTCAGGTCACATGACGGTACTTCCTATCATTTTAGTCACGTTAAACAAACATCATTATATATTGTTCATTTTTTCAATCATTGATGAAGCTCTTGATGAAATTTCTTTACTAATTTTAAATCACTTTGCTAGTTTCTTATTTAGATAAATCATCTGGTAACTCTTTACTACTTTACTAATATAGTGCCTGAATGGAATATATAAAACGTCATGATTTATTAATGATGAACAAGCATGTTATCAGTACATACCTAGTACTTAGTTACTGATAAATGAATGCATTAAGTAAGGGTGTTTTACTACATTATTCATGTCCCTTCAGGTAAAGTGTGACCAATCATCCTTAGTGTATTATTCAAAGGGTAAAACAGAGTAATCACACTCTGATTATAAAATTGTAAATCTGGTGATTTATCAGAATTTAACTTATTACTAATTACAGTTTTCCATAATTGAATAACTAAATAGTATTGTCCATTGTTTTAATTTAGAAAATTATTTGACTTTTTATTGCATTTTTTTATTTAAGGGTTTTGTTCAAAGGAAAGACCGAATTACATGAAAGCTCAGCGATACTGGGAGCGAGTAACACAGTAGGTAGCACATACTAGAATTAGGAGACACTTGTCTGGAGCCATGTCAGGCACACATGGTGGTACGTTTTCAAAGAGATACTTTAATCAAATGAAGGGGCTCCACTCTTCCTTAAAAAGAATCTTCTGGAGTGTTTTGTGAGGAGAGTTCATAGAGTGAAAGTTGCTTATCGTTGCTTTGAAGATCTTCTGTCTCTAAAGTTACTAGCTACTTCTCAAACAAAATCACAGATTTTACAAACGTTTGGATGAATTACGTCTTTAGGACTGGAGCCACGATATCAAGGATTTTCATGAGGCAGCAGGTCCTGCTTTTCAACTTGTGTGGTGTCAAAGCTGCTCTCCCTCCTCAGGAGAGAGAAGGATGAGGTTTTGCCTAGATGGAGCTGCTTCAGCAGTTCAGAGCAAGGACAGCCTTCAGGGATTGAGGTCCAGCATGTGCTATGTCTAGTCTGTAGGTAAACACTCTGCGACTGTCTCCGTCGATGTCAAAGCCCGTAAATCCAGAAGGAACGAGGAGGTCGGCAGTGGGGATGCTGCGACCTCGTTGCAGACTCTGCTCTAATGGCACAAAGACTGAGCCAGGCTTTTGCAGACGGCCTCATTTAGGAACAGTCAACGGTCCAGAAACCCTGGAGGAGCAGACCATCTGGCCGACCCACAAATCACCTGGGAATCATTGACTGTTGGTCCTTTCAGTCACAATGCATTCGTATCGACTTAGACGGTGGCCATAAATGAGAATGGAGCATGAAAATGTATCGTTGTATATCAGATTATTAGAAAATCCTGGCATTGTGATCATCTATTACTCAGAGACTAACCTGCCATCCCAGGCTTTTCTTTCTCTTTTTGCATAATGCCGTTACAAAATTTCACTGAAAAGAGAAACGCGAGAGACCACAGGTTTAATAAAAGTGGTGTCTTTAAACTGTCATTCAGAAGACCGTGTTTTATGAGTCGCCCCGTCACAGACTCTCCTTGCATGCCTATGTTACGAGCCCACAGTGGGATCACACTTGTCCATCAAGGTGTTTATCTCTCATGTGGATGTCATAAGCAAGGAGGTGCTATGGTAATAGCATCGTACTCATATAGCGACTCCCCCCCCAGACCGAAGCCCCCCCCCAGGCTTCCAGGCTTTCCCTGGGGGATTCCAGATCCTCCTGTCTTGAGATTCTTATGCTGTCTACTGTGAATAATTTACAGCTACTTTTACAGGTGTTCCTTTATTTGTTTTGTGAGGTCCAAGCAGAAAAGTACAGGGGAGGGGATTGCAGTTACCAAAGCTAAGCTGATGTGATCCAACACGAGATCTCATGAGCAAAATGGTCTAGTCTGGGATTACAGGGAACAAAAAAACAAGCACACAGGCGCTGATATAAACAACCAGCTGGAGAAAGGATCGGGGACAGCAGGCTTCTGCAAACCGGTTGCGGTCAGCTGACTAACTCTGCGGAGACGCCAAGCGCTTCCTCCGAATGCTACACTTGCAGCCTGCATGCTAATGGTGTGATCTTTGGGCACATTCTTGGAAGCTGATACGTATTAAACTTTCAGTGCCGTGTCATTCTGCTTATAGCAGAATGGGGTCCCTGGTTACGTTTCTAGCTGGTCTTAGCTGATCTTAGATGGTTATGTCACAGGTCTTCGGTGATTCAGGGGTCTAGCGCAGGGGTCACCAACATGGTGCCCACGGGCACCAGGATGCCCCCAAGGACCACGTGAGTCGCCCGCGGACCAGTTCTCAAAATAACACAACTCACCAGTGAGCCGCGTCTAAAATGTAATTTCATCCTGTTACTATTCTTCTGTAATCACATTTGCATTCATATAGATTTGAAAATGACAATATCAAAAAAAAATAAAGCATTTAAAACATGATTTTTATACATGAAGTTTAGATAAGTTTAGGAGGGCGTTTCAAGCTGGTAGCTCTTCGTAAGGCTCAGTACTCGTGAAGTAGCTCTCAGTTTCTAAAAGGTTGTTGTCCCTGGTCTAGCGTGCCTACCTGATACATGTCAGGAGGGACGGAATGAGCTACGAAAGTGTTTATAAACCACCATTTCAATTAAAAGGACCTGGATTTCACTCAAGAACTAAACTCTTCCTGTGTGCTGATTGGTCAGTTGCCTGTAATCATGCACATGTCATTAATGTTAATGTGTAACAGGTGAATGAGTCTTTCAATTAGGGAAACAAACCAGGAAAAGTACAAGTCAAACCAAACAATTTAGCTGAGCAGAGGAACCTTTCAGCTTTAAAGTAGTCTATAAAACCTGTATTAATACTAATAGCGAGTAACTGATTTTGTCAGCTGGGTTTGTTGTTGCTTGAATGACATATAAGCAGACATCTAAAGGATGCCTTATTATATGTGCCATATTAAGGAAGACTGGAAACAAGAAGAATAATGTTTTGTTTCCCTTAATGTGAAATCAGATAAAAATAATGAATTGAATGAAGGCTACATCATTAGCTGCCACTATTTAAGGAGAAGGACCCTTTATGTAATTTCATGCTTACAAAGAACCATGACCTCTGTGTAATTAGGAGACTGGAATCCAACGTAAACTAACCACACAAAGGGTTCCTGCTTGCTGTCTAATGGCCATCGGTCATGTACCTCTTATCACTAAACTGTGGCATTTTTCTCTGTCTCTAACACAATGATTATACCAGCCATACCACTAAGATGCCCAGATTAGGTAAAGTACCCCCTAGATTAAAGCAATAAAGGATTTACTCTAAAAATTACACCCCAGAACAACATAGCATTGTTTACATACTGTTACTGTTGGAGTGCAAATAGCAAGGACCCTGAGAAATTCCCGTTGCAGTGCTGCTTTTAAATTCAGGAAGAAATCTTCATTATTGCAATAAGAATACAAGTCTCAAAAATCAGATTGTATTCAGAGTTATTCAAGTAAACAAGAGGAAACAGTCAGGATATCACAATGTGAAATAGTGATTTAACGATGATCCTAATTTCAAATAATTTTGGAGCTCCCAAGCGTTCAGTGTTTGCTAGACGATGTGAACCACACTAAGGTAATTACATCTGTACATTTCTGCTTTTTAAAACAATAACATAGGGTGAGCAGATAATCCCCGTCCAATAAGCCCCGTCCGATAAGCCCCGTCCGATAATCCCCGTCAGATAATCCCCGTCCGATAATCCCCGTCCGATAAGCCCCGTCCGATAATCCCCGTCCGATAATCCCCGTCCGATAAGCCCCGTCCGATAAACTCCGTCCGATAATCCCCGTCAGATAATCCCCGTCTGATAAGACCCGTCCGATAAGCCCCGTCCGATAATCCCCGTCAGATAATCCCCGTCCGATAAGCCCCGTCCGATAATCCCCGTCCGATAAACCCCGTCCGATAATCCCCGTCAGATAATCCCCGTCCGGGAGCAGCTACGTCAGGTTTTATCATTAGCTACTTCATCATCAGTTTCACCAGCTTAAGCTGGTTAAATTGGTTGACCGATTTATGATAGTTGACCAGCTTAAGGTATGTTTTTGCATGATGGTTTGATGGTATAGCTTGATAGGCTGATCACACCAATATGCTCAACTAGTGACCCACCTATGGTGACCTAATCCAGGTCAGGAGGGACGCTGTGAGCTACTTCAGGTTTTACAGACTACTTTAAGACTGCTGCTTAAGGCTCCTGTGCTCGGCTAAATTTAGTTTGTCTTGTTCTTTTACTGGTCTGTTTCATTAATTGAAAGACTAATTCATCTGTTTCACATTAAGATAAGTGACACGTGCATGATTATAGGAGACTGACCAATCAGCACTCAGCAAGAACACAGTGCTGTCCAATCTCAGTGACCTCCTTGACATAGATTATCTGATCACCCTAAGGTAGATGCAGATGTTAGTTTTTTTTTTTTATTTCTTTTTACAGATCCATACTTTAACGGTACAATAATCATCCAGTTTTATTTTCTATAGCAGACTTGTCTCCACACCAACTGTTTTTTGTGCTCTGCTCTTATGCAGGCTGACACAGACCATAATAGTTTGGACGGACAATTGGAAAAGCTTGCAGATGGAATGAATAAGCATGGGAAAAGAGAGGTGAGACAGGACGTCATCTTTTGAATAATATATTAAGCTTTAAATAAACTCAAATTAATTTCTCAAAATGGCACTCTGACACTATTCAGGTCACTGTTACAAAGTAAATACACAGCAAAGCAAATCCGCATGTTACAACGGAAGCACGGTAAAGTGTCTCTTAATTTTAGCATCAGGGGATTATATTTTAAATGGTGCCGGACATTTAATGTGAAATTTGATACCCCTGGCACTTTAGCTATCGTGTCACACATTACTGAAATTGAAGTGAAAGTTTATTTGCTATTTGTGCAAGTACAGGTACATTGGGCTTGGGATCTGAATCAGTTAGTAGAGCAAAAGAGGACACTCACTGGTTTGTGAAAGTGAACACACAACATCACTGACAAACACTCTCCGGTGTTAAAGCAGTGCTATGGATATGCAATGCATCACACTAAATGCTCTCCAGTGTTAAAGCAGTGCTATAGATATGCAGTGCATCACGCTAAACGCTCTCCAGTGTTAAAGCAGTGCTATGGATATGCAGTGCATCACGCTATACGCTCTCCAGTGTTAAAGCAGTGCTATGGATATGCAGTGCATCACGCTAAACGCTCTCCAGTGTTAAAGCAGTGCTATGGATATGCAGTGCATCATGCTAAATGCTCTCGTGGTAAAGCAGTGCTATGGATATACAGTGCATCACGCTAAACGCTCTCCAGTGTTAAAGCAGTGCTATGGATATGCAGTGCATCATGCTAAACGCTCTCCAGTGTTAAAGCAGTGCTATGGATATGCCATTCTCATTACCTCCCTTCATCTCGTAACAGCTTTCTCAGAGCCAGATTGTGGGGCTAGTCCCTCTTTGCACTTTGCTTAAAATGGCAGGCCAGGGCCACTGTCTCATCAGAAACACCCCAGACTACGATGAGGTGTATTGCACTGCTTAAAGCCATCAGCACAGACTGCCAGCCTTGGCTCCGGGTTCCGTCCTGTTAAGTGCTTTGCCACTCAAGGCAGGACTAATGGCAGCTTCTGGGGCCCAGACAGAGGGTTAACCAGATCACATATCAATATTTCCAAACACAGACGTTTCACTTTAAAAAGCTGAAACAGGATGATTTTGGTTGGAAGCAGATAGGCGACACAAACAAAAAGGAGGCTACACAATTTTTCACATTTCCTCCATAATTTGCTTCATTATATATAAGTGGACAATTGCATCTCAGGACAGGGGCGGGACCACAGGGGCACTGGCCCTAACTGAAAGCTGATTGGCCCTGGGTGTGCCCCCTCCCCTGCCATTCACTGTTTCAATACATATCATTGGCTAATAATGAGGCTGGCCTTTCTGTATATATGATGGGCCCTCTTGTGCCACCTGCCTTAAAAAAGTCCTACAATTGCCCCTGCAAATCAAGTCAGTTGATGCTGAGAGGACTTTATTGTCATACGATAGTTGTATTGCTAAAAATAAACAATCATGTACCCGCCACAACTGAAAGTGTCCACCTCTCCGCCATGTTGAAAGGTTGAAGGTCATCCTAAGTCCTTCATGTGCACCTTCCAAGTTGGCAACTCATATTTCCCATAAGTCTGTGGGCAGCATAACATCACTGGACCTTTATAACATTTTAATGTAAATGCTTGTGGTTTCCTGGACTGGATGTAGTTCAGTTTCTTGTTTCCGTAGCTGTGTATATAAATCCTTGTTGCCATTTCACCATTTCTCAGCCCAGGAGATGGTAGCGATAGTAGCCCGGTCTCCTTGTGTGGTAATGATGTGTCCACTGGGGTAGCTCAGTGAACATCCAGCTTCAGGTTCGCAAATGTCATCCCTGATTTAATGTTGTGGTCTGTTGCTGGGATAAGATTGCCCAGGCTACAATCTGGCCAGTGTTTTAACTTTCTACCTCTAAATGCAAGACACGTCATGCAGCAGTCCGATCAAATGACTTGGAACGCAGTCGGAGATGGACTCATCTGAGCTTTATGGAGCTGTTCGCTTCCCTCAGCTTGGATATCTACATCTCAGTTGAGCGATTGCAAAGACTGCCCAGATCGAAAGCTCATGGTATATATTTCTCATTATTTATTTAAGGACGCATTGTTCACAGCGAGTCCAACAGCTGCGAACAGTCAGACCTCTGTCAAAAAAGGTAGTGAAATTAACACGTATGTAGTGTTTGGTTCTTCTGTCACTTAATATTCTTGATGTTCTCATATCGAGGAATGATGTGAAGTACCAGTGTAAACTAACACCCTAGTGATGAATGACCGGCTGAGTGACACAATCCAGTGTCATGTCTGCCCGTATGAGCGTGTGAATATTTTCGTTGCAGACACCAGACCATAGGCTGCTCATGAAGTCTCAGCTGGCCCTGTCCTGGCAGTGAGCGTTGTTACAGAACCCCACAAAAGAGTGAGCCCATCACAGGAGGATGTAGACCAGCGATTAATGAAGCTCATTTGTTGTCCTCCCCTATGAGCCTTTTCAAGTGGCTGTGAAGACTTATTCCTGTAATGGCTTTGAGGAGCTTGCGCCTTAATCCCTCTTTCATCTTTCTTCTGTTACTTACAATACGATTTAAAAATTTTTTTTGATTCATTCACACTTTTACAGAATAGCGTGCAGTTGTAGGCTTTGCACACATTAAGCGAGCCAGTTCAAGTATCTTTTATATGAAATATAATAAATAAAACGGATTTCCTCTGGGATTAAGACCAGAAACCAATTGATCCAACGACTGGGTATTAATGCCAGAAGCTTCTGGGATGTGAATATGTTATGCATTTGTACTCTTCTCTCAGTTCACTGTGCTCTTCTGCGATGCATGTGTACATATGAGTGTAAGTCTGTGTATTTGATAATATGAAGGTGGGGGTTAGGTTATTAACTATACCTTCGTAGTGCATTTATAATGCATTCATAGGACATTCAGTGAATGTCTCTGTTGATTGGGTAATTGTCATATTCTACACCTGCGCTCTCTGTTTCTATTTCAGTCCCTGTGTTTTATTGGTTCTTTAGTTCGTCATTGAATGTAGTTAGTTACTGTGCATGTTTGTTTGCTTGTTTGCTTGTTTTGTTTGCTTGTTTGTTTGCTTGCTTGTTTGTTTTGTTTGCTTGCTTGTTTGTTTGCTTGTTTGTTTTGTTTGCTTGTTTGTTTGCTTGTTTGTTTTGTTTGCTTGCTTGTTTGTTTGTTTGCTTGTTTGTTTGTTTGTTTGTTTGTTTCCCTCTTCCCTTCCTCCCTTGCCCAGTTCTGCTCCCCATTTGTCCCCATGGTTTCTTGCAGTTAGTGGTTTTTTCCTTGTTGTGACTTTTTGGCCCCTTTTGTTCATTCCCCATTTTGTTCAGTTTTGCTGAATAAACCCCCCTTCGTCTCGGAGCCACAAGCAGATTGTCACCATTTTCTCCGTCTGTGCCATTCCCCGCTGTCACAGAATGTTCTACCAGTGCAATATAAAGGCAGTATGAAGGTGCAGTTAATGAAAAGTGTTACTGTGATTCTTTATTTCTGTTTTTCCGAGGATGTTTTTGTCTGTGTGGGTGAGGTCATTTCCTAACATTGTGCTGATATGTTTAGGAACAATAAGCCCGCGATTATATTAATCTCTTAATAAATAATTGTTTTAACTCCTGTTGTTCCAGGTTTAGGGGTCATAAATTGCACTAAAATTAAAATCACCACAGGATTTAAATGTCAGTGTGTGTGTGTCCCTGTGTGTCCACCTGTGTGTCCACCTGTGTGTCCTCCTGTGTCTGTCCACCTGTGTGTCCTCCTGTGTGTCCTCCTGTGTCTGTCCACCTGTGTGTCTCCCTGTGTGTCCTCCTGTGTCTGTCCACCTGTGTGTCCCCCTATGTGTCCATTTGCACCAAGTCGTATGAATCCATGGCCACCATTCCTGTCTTCTTCCTTTCTCACATAAATGCCATCCTCGTAATGGGAGCCAGAATTCCACTGGCACTGGAAGAAAGGCAGCCTCACAGCTGACCAATAAAAGTACTGCTGGCTCTCTGAGGATGATGGGTATTCTGTTATTCAGAACAGAAGGCTCTGTCAGAGGACATCATTACTAGCTACATTCTTGCTCAGGAATAACCCAGTATTACTTATAAGAGCATATGTATTAGAAAATGCCCTCTTCTGGTTAGTCGTGAGATATTAATGAGAGCTGGATTTTTGACCTGCAATGCTCTCTAACATCATTCTTCTCTTACTCAGGACTGCAGTTTACACCACTGTGTCAGAACTTCCTGGACTCAGTTAGATGTCCAGTGTTTCATATTCCCAGCAAACAAATGGCATTTTTAGGCATGACCTCCGGCCGATGTCTGGAGAATCAGGTCTGGACACTATCTGGAGCTGCCCTTTTGCACATTTTCCGGGTCAGACGCGTTCACACCACCCACATACTCTGGTTGGTTTAAACGAGGGGTGGTGTTTGGGTAATCAGCACCACTGACAGAAGTTCGCAAATCGTGTTGTCGCTCCAGTTAGCCATGTTCATTGTTGCCCTTCTTCTTCGCTCTTGGATTCTTCTGCTTCAGTGCCATTGACATGATTGAATCGTCATCAACACGCCCACTCACTTATGGTGAATTCTCAGGACAGTCTTGCTCCATTCACACAGGGGGGTCAATCGGAAATTACCCGGACTCCATATTAAGGAGTTAGCAGGGTAAAGTCTGCTTAATATCTGTTATTCGGATATTTGCGTTCACACATAGCAGGTAATGTGTAGCAAAGTTCAGGTTGGCAGTGCAGGGTATCTGAAAGGAGCTCAGGTATCATTCCTGAACAAGGCCTTCAATCAAAAAGGCCTTCAATGTTCCCTGAAAGCCTAATGAGTACCTTAATATTACAGTCGGTTACTGGGAAAATCTGGGATTTGATATACCCAGCCTGTCCCTGTAGGTAACACATCATCTTCTGCAAATCCACAGTGTCGATGTCTTTCCGGTTCCTAAGAGTGAATTTCTTGAGTTGAGTTTAATGCTCAATCCCCACTGGGCAGTAGAACATTATGGTTTATATTCTGTTACACGTACAGAGGAAATTCAACATTTTTAGTGGACGTCACCATCGGAAGCTGTTTTATTGTTAACAGATTTTAACTGTTTTTATTAAAACATTAGAGACACATTACTAGCTTTGAGTTTGCTCAGTAGTTTTGTGTCAGTGTTTTAGCAGTAATAAGTTCCCAGGATTAAGAACAGCAGCCTTACTGGGATTTGATCCAATAACCCTGAGTTTACAATTAACAAAATTACTAAAAACACAAATTCCGGTGCTTCTATTTTATTATCTGCGGCTTACAGTTTTTAAAGTCACCCGGCTGTCTGTCTATGCAGGGAAGTTCGCAAACACTGCAGACAGCAAGGATATATGAAAATGACAAGATCAGTTTATATCACTGTGATGCTTGACATAGCTAACAGTCATGGGAGATGGACGCAGTCCTCAGAAGAGCACAGCTTGATTGATATGTGGAAACATAGTAGATAATACCCATTTACCCCTTTCTGGATCTGATTAACTGTGAATCATTAACAGCCGTTAGCTTTTGAGGACATACTGTTTCATGCATAAATATGGTCAAAGCCCATGAACCAAGAAACCACACTAACCGTCTTGTACCAAGTACCAGCCAGCCAAAGGGTAATGCTGCTGTACCATTGAAGGGCACATTTCAGACAGATTTCTCCAGTTAAGAGCCAACTGTGGTACTGCCTTCCATTCAGATAAGATACATCTTTTGCTATTGCTTCTGCCTCCCTCCAGTTCATGACAGTTGGGGTTACAGTGAGCACCTTGCGTGGGTGACGGGGCGTTCGCCAGCAGATCAGTGCAGATGCGCTGCAAAGGTGGAGCAAAGGTCAGCCAAGGACATCTGCAGATGCCAGCATATGCTTGTAAACCGGAGGGTGTATGTAAACAAAAAGGAGTTAGAGATTCAGCCCTTTGGCAGAGGTGCGGCGAGCACCACCACCAAAAACTAATCAGTCAAACAATAATCTTCACCACCATAGGCATGATGGAGGCTTGGTGTAACACGTTTGCAATGGCTGAGGAGATCTGTGCTAAAATTCAAGTCACCTGCCTTGACCCTCTTAGTTATTCAGCTTTACATTACATTTTAGAGTATATTTGTTTTCCTTCCTGCAAACTACTGTGTTTAACGCAGGCGAGAATCGCAATCCAGATTTATGATGTGCAGTAAGCTTTGCTGTTCACTGAGATGTATGAGCCAGTGACTAAAGCTAATCCTGATTAATTTCCAGCAGGATTAAATATCCCCAGGGATAATGCGGGTTAATCAGCCTTTCTTCTTGCGGGATCCATTGATCGGCGTAGTGGGAAATATCTGGAGGACATCTGCATCCAATCAGAGCATTCTTTCTTAAATGCACTCTGCTGCCAGGACCTGCAGACCTGCAGTGTTGCTTTGTATAGCCTGTCAGTGTAGAATGTTGTGGATTTTTCAGGTAAAATATTAATAAGCCACAGGTATTGCCAAACACTTAGGGACAAGTTTGTTATGCAAAGTGTAGAAAGTTCAGGAAATATCCAAAACATTAGGATGTCGATGTCATAAGTGATTTCAATGCACATCCCAAGATACCAGCATCTGTTCTCCAGCTTCAGCAGTCTAAGCTGAATAGTAGCATAAAAAATACGTTTTTGAAAAATGACAAGTCTGTTGTTTCTGTTTCATCTGCAGCTAAATGATTCGATAGATAATTAGATTGAAGAAGGCAAGCTCCTTGAGGAAGTTTTTGAGTAATGTAGCATTACAGTTGTTTAATTTTTATAGTTATATAATCAAATTGATTTTTTTTACAGCCCTTACATTGATGTGAGATGATGTGAAATTCACAAATGTTTTGTGTTCTTCTGGATTTTTATGTACAAATTCAATCATTGGAAATATTTAAATCATTCTGTGATGAATATAAAAATACTATTAGGTTCGTTTTGATGAATCGTTGTCCTGCTCTCCAGTGTCCAATGTTTTTAACAAGGTGTGAAGATAAAAAATATGAACATAAAGCAACACCATGTTCTCACTACTGACTTGCTCGACATTTACTGGTTTGCTAAACAATCATGATCATAGTGGACATTTTAATCCATCTTCAGCCCAGGCCTGACTGCAAACTTCTGAAAAGGTTTGGATATAAAGACCATATGTGGAAATAGAGAGTCACGGAATCATGCTTTAAATATACACATGTTATTGCATTAAGTCTATATTTTATAGATGTTTTATAGGCTTATATCTTTCTTTCAGAGCAAGATGTTTTCATATATGTAGATGCCAGGTGAAACAATTAGTGAGTAGAAATTAGACTTGGGTGTGCAGTGATACAGTATTCTGCATCAGGGATTTTTAGGAAATATGTCTGATCTCGGTACGCGTTCTTCAGCTCTCAGAAACCTGCTCTTACTGTATCTGCTCTGCTGTCCAAAGCCAGCTGAGATCTTGTTGGTGAACATACCTACTGAAGCAGCAACTGAAAGGCCGTCAGTCACCGTCAAACAACCCTCAGTAAGCAAAGACGTGTCGGGCTGCCAAATGCTTTTAAAATTCATAACATGCTCACGGGAACTGGCATACGTCATCTTAAGGGCCGGTAGTGTTTGATACATGCGAAAGACATGTTCTCCAAGTCGAGTCGTGACATTCGGATCCATAGTCAGAAAATATGTGCCTATAAGCACTCGTGCCCAAAGTCATGGGAAGTACATGGATGTGTCTTTCAGTTACACATATGTAGGTGTGTAAGCAGGAGGATTCCATCCACTTCTGCTGCTTTACTCTTTCAAAAATGCGATTTGCCGCCTGTGGCTGTGGTCCAGCCCCTCCCTCTCCAGACCCTGAACCCAGCGCTAACCGCAAAACCTTCAGCCGTGTCTTCCAAGCACACGGAGCCGAAGAAAAACAAGCCCGTTTTGTGATTTCGCCTGCCAGCGTAAATAAGGCACGGCTGTAGCTGGAAAAGCGCTTCCTTGGTAGGTAATACACGCCATCTCATTGTTTTCTTGGGAGCAATTGTTACTGACCTAAAATGCTCATCCACTGTCCCTTGAGGGTTTGTTCTGATGTGGGGTCAGTCTCTAAGACGGATCTATCAAGAGATGAGAAGGAGAATTGGACCCTTGCTGTAGCTACCAGAATTACCCTGGCAGTCCTGTTTAAGCCATTCGCTTTCACCTCCTCCCAGCTCGGTGTTTCTGACATTAAGCTCATCTGTTTTTAATCCTGGCCATAAAACGTTCAAAAGGAAAACTTCAGTCCACAGCATGAAGAATGAGGACCAATCAGAACCACCGTATTTTTCGTCGTAAGTTAGGAGTAAATGCTTTTGCAGCTGTTTTTCAGTCAGTTATTTAAGTGGATCATTTCATGATGATCGCCGTCCATTGAGAATGCACATTATCTCCTATTTATAACCATCATTTAAATAGGTTTTCCTCCAGGTACTCCAGTCCCCTTCTGCAGTCCAAAACATGCAATTAGGCTAAATGGTAGAGTATAATGATCATATAAACACATACAGATTGTTTTATTATTTGAAAATAATTCAAACAGCGATATTTGTGAGTCTAACTCAATGAATTTACTCACCTATCTTCACAGAGACTAAAACATTGTCTCTTTAATCTCATTATCCTGTTCTAATGGCTGGTCCTTGAGGCTGGTATTTTCTCTCTCCTTTGAATCAGCACAGGCAAGACGATAGCATAATCTCTTCCTTTCACAATGCAGAGTGTCCAGCACTACCACCTCCATTGCCAATACTAATACATTTGAGCAGAAATACCACTGGCCGCCATTTCTCCAGAGTTCTGGAACCTTCCACGTCTCTGGAGACCACCAGAGTGGAGACTCTCTGCATGAAGGTGTGTGGCCCCCGGGACCGTAGGAGGGGAAAGTGTGTACCGGGGCTGGAAAGTATGTGTGTGTGTGGGGGGGGTACTCAGCTCTTAACTACCTAACATTTCATATTCTACGTTCATCTCCCCCCATACTTACCCCTGTGCATTCCTCCTGGGGGTCGGGGCGGGGGGAT
>JAODJX010000053.1:5503228-5513776 GCA_026776945.1 Isichthys henryi | reverse complement strand
CATCCGCTCACACACCATCCGCTCACACACCATCCACACACACACCATCCGCTCACATACCATCCACACACACACCATCCGCTCACACACCATCCGCTCACACACCATCCACACACACACCATCCGCTCACATACCATCCGCTCACACACCATCCACTCACACACCATTCATTCACACACCATCCGCTCACACACCATTCACGGCTATGGGCAATGCAGCAAATCCAATTAACCTCAGCATGGATTTGCACTGTGGGGAGAAACTGGAGTACCTGGAGGAAATCCCACAATGACGCGGGGAGAACATGCAAACTCCACATACATGCAACCCGGTTTCCAGAGGTGTGAGGGGACAGTGCTAACCACTGTATCACCATGCCACCTCCATGAAAAACATAATAAGTTAACTAGAACGACAGCTTTGTACCCTTACACTTGCAAAAAAAGTCTCATACAGAAGTAAATTATGCTAAAAGAACAACCTAGTTACTCACAGTTTGCATATATATTTTTTAAAGCCAAATATTTACGATAAAAATGAGAAAACAAGTGACATTTTGTAATTTACGAGGATAAGTGCTCGGAAGGTGAATGGATATTCCAGTTATTAACTTCTTCACTTTGACAGAAAATCTTTGAGATGTTCAGACCCTGAAGGGCACCACAGGTGAGGTCCTGTCAATATGGAGTTGTGTTATTACCGTGGATTGTCTTACATGCAGAGTGAGATTGTGCACCATGCAGCTCTTTCAATCCGGAGTTTTCCTGCTTCCGAATCCATGGCACACATCTGCCCCATCTGGCCATACGGGAAGCATCAACCAATCACGGGTCTCTCGTGTCGTTGGGATGCCAGCCTAAGTATTGGTGTGCTTCAGAAAGCTAAACCAAAACTACAAACTCATTTACTACGATTTGCACTGTGGCTTTAAGGTTCTTGGCGGGATGTAATCATGCTGTTGGTATTGTCTGACCTCTTTTGAAAGGAACCACAGCTCCCACCCGCCAACCATTATGACAGAATAAAGCATTTTTACCAGATGAACCCTAACCGTCTCCTTGCCAGACAACCATCAGCTGGAAGCCCTTCACACACGTCGCAGAAAAAGTCTTTTTCTTTGATAAACCACAACTGTTAAGATAAAAATATTATTTACTCTTGAAAGGTTCTGGATCTGTAAACTGCAGCAAAATAATAGGGTAGAAAGTATCATGCTAAATGATAAGATTTCCTCATTTTTCCAGAAGCCCCAGAAGTTCTATATGCAAAAAGAGAACTTATTTTAAAATTGGGTGTAATTGTATAAATGTTTCCAAAACATAATTTGTCAACAAGAGAGCAAATAATATCAATGGTAAATGCTGAAAGGCAGGACTAAGATTCACTGTGAAGTTTTACTGTACAATACCCGGGACAGTAAAACCAAAAGCAATGTTTACACACAATGACAGGTCCACTCCCCCAGAGGGGTGCATTAGGTCGTGGCAGGGAAATATTTCTGTTTTAATCATCGAGGCATAAATGAAACTGCTAAAGTGACTTATGGGACCTTAATATAAAACAGAAAACAGAACAGAACCTTTTGAAACAGTTTTCTTTTAATGATCAAAAAAAAAAAAAGGGAAATCGTATATTTTACTCGAATGGTCCAAGTCACAAAACGCCTTCGTTTGGTATCCTGCGATGCCACATGTAAGGTTTGGATGGAGTCGAAACCTCACACAAAATAATGCAGTGAAAATGCAACATGTGTTGCGGAACTGTACGTGGAAAGGAACTTGGCGCACGTTTAGGTCTCTGGGCTGAAGATATTTTTCAAAATCCAAGTTGGACAAAAAAGCTACCACCATTCTTCAGCTTGAAATGCACCTTCACTTTTGCCTTTACCGCACCTGAAGATGAAATTCCTCGCTCTCTTGAAAGCAGGACAGCATCCATCAGGGAAGGCCTGCATCCATGTGTCTGCTGTCACAGCTTGAGCTGCCCCAGTCTTCTGAGGGAGAGGACTGCTGTTTGCACCTGTAGATTCACATTTGTTTCTCATTTCTCTCTTTTCATGCCTCATGTTCCTAAACTTCCATCACTTGCTAGTTGCTAGTTTGGATGCTGATTGCTTCATTGCTGATTGCAGATGTGCTCAGATGGCAAGCTTCTCTCTGTGTGTGTGCGCGTCTCACAGCAAAGCACAATGGCATATATGAAAAGAAGCACTCCAATATTTCATGTTTCATTTCCCTACGCATAAATAGCTTAGGGTATGTAGACAGGAATTTCATTCACAGAGATTTATTTTGGCGACTTTTTTTTTTTTATTACCATTTTGGCAACTTTCTGATCCGTTTGAGAAATTCCTGCTCCATCACTGGCATGATAGAACCGGTCCATTTTGAGCCTATCATTTTTTTGAGCTGATCTTGTGTCTTCATAACGCAACACCAGTGAGAGAGCCTCTCAGCTAAAACCCTGTATCAGAAGGAAGCCCCTGAGAATGGTAAATGATGTCGTACCTCCCAGAAAATGGAAATCTCAGTGTAAGGGGTGTTTTTTTGTTTGGAAAGAAAATAAGGACATAAATGTTACCTCAATAACATACCTGATTAAATCTGACTTCCCTGCTTCCCCTATCCCCCTCAATACCACACATATATTAAAGCTGTCAGTTTTAACTGTTTTTTATTGTTATTGGCTGTTACACACACAAAGCACACAGTAGGCTTTGTAAAGTGGAATAATGGCTGTTACATAAGTAACTCGTCTTAGAAAAAAACACATACATTGCCTTACTTTCCCTGAAAGTAAGAAAATTATTTTTCATCACTTGCAAACATCAATAAAGAGACCGGACAGTTTACTGTAGTAGAACGCAAGAGTGAAAGTCATCACTTCTGTTAAAACAGAAGATTGACGATAGTTGCTCTCTTGTGGGAGCGTGCAGGAGAGCTTTCTGGGTGGTCTGGGGTCGTTCCTGACACGGGGTGACCCCGTGGCATGGGGGGTGGTTCTCACTACGTCCCCCCCTGGTTCCTTCCACCAGCATTATCACACCTTCAGAACGAATCGTCAAAGATGGCAGAGACTAGAGGTCATCCTCCATTCCAGGCCCTCATGCCCTTTTTTCGAGCATAAACACTCTGGATAAGAGTTATAAGTGACCTAAGGTGAGCTAAGGAACATTCTCCTTCCATGCTCTGGGATGTGTGCAGCGTTTCAGGCGTGACAGATGAAACCCATGTGCTTGTTTTCACTGTTGAATGTATCGTATCAGTTTCATTAAAAAAGAATAAGCTAAAGAGAAAAAGTTTAAACAGACATTTTAAAAAGCACATGACATGAATACATAACATGCCAAGGCGTTTTTAACAGGGATCGGACATTACGGGACAGACAGATTTTCTAAACAGATGCCATTGGTCGCCTATCAAAACCGCCTGGCGAGATTCTTTAGGAGACGCGGATTCAGGTGCGGGTTTGGCAAACGGAAAGAACGTAACCATGTTTCCGAGATCAGGAGGGAATGTAAACAAGTGCTCTTTCACGAGTTGCACCGCGTCAGTCCTTCTCGTTTCAGCAACGGCCCATGAAACGAGAGGCTAATATAAATAAAATTTTACAAATATCGCTCCACCTCTGCGTTGCTCTGGACGAACGTGGCCCCATCAGCGGTCTGCATCTCAATGTCTTTCCCAGCTGTGTTTTCAGGAAGGAGAGCCAGGTCTTTGAATACATCTGCATAATGGCTGAAACCTGGTCCCCAGTTCAGCAGACTGTCCCAGTTGAAGGCCCCAGCTTGCTGGCCCGTTTTGTAGGGTAGGGTGTGGTGCTCAGTTACTGGTCCCTGAGGACCACCTCCCACACCTTCAGGTCGGCGGTTTGAGTAGCGCCGCTGTCTGAGCCGGCCACCGTAGTCTTCGTCGTCGCCGTCAGACTCATTGACCTGGGACAGCTTGGGCACCCTTGAGCCATAGCTGGGCTTCTCACGCTCGTATTCCATCTCGGAGCAGGTGAAGGAGTCATGTGACTCACTCTCAGAGGATGACTCATGCGCAGGGATGCCGTCGGCAGGGTTCCGTCCACGGGCCAGTGGCTTCCGGCAGTCATCCTCGGAAGAGGAGCGCCCGTGGTCGGCGCTGCAGATGCTGGGGTTGCGAGGCCGGGGCGTGTTAAGCCTCTCCACTTCGTCGATGGTAAGACCCACGGGGGGCCCTGTCTCTAAGGGGAGCTGCTCGATGGGCTGCCTCATGCGGCTGCTGGGTCTTGAGCCCTGGCCCGCCATGGTCTGGGGACTCTTGCTTCGACGGCCCAGTCGTGCGGCATACTGAAAGGCCTTGCTTTGGGGGTCCAGGGGGCTGGTCTCTCTGTGGGACATGGTGAACTCCCGGGCAGGGCTGTGCCGGTAGAGCGTTGATGGTTTGGTAAAGGCAGCCGGGCTATGTCGAGAGAGGGGGGCAGTGGTAGGACTGGTGGCATGGCTGAGGGGCGTGGACCTCAGGGTTTGCCCATACGAGGCCTGGTACCCATAGCTCCCCGCTCCCAATGGCATGGGCGATTGCCGGGCCAGTCCCAGTGGGCTGTGCCTTTGGATCGAGAACTTAGGAGCATGGCTACGAAACTGCTTGTAGTGCTGGATGATGTCGGCATCTGAGGCGGCAATGCTGCTGGCATTGTCGATGTCGTAGTGTTCCATTTCGGCCTCAGGCCTGGCCCCTGGTACTGGTCCACTTCCATGCGAGAGGTTGGCCTCATCGTAGATCAGATAGGGGTTATCCCTCTCTATGATGTCGGGCTTGGGGTTGCCCTCGGGCTGCTTACGCACCGCCATGTCGTCCCCATATCGCTGCGTGCTGTCTGGATCATTGTATCCCACATTCTCACTGCCCTTCTTCTTCTTTTCCTCCTCTTCCTCTGGCGCCTTTGTTCCCTTGGGTTCACTGGTCCGGCGGCTCCGCAAACAGTTGCATAGAATGAGGCCCAGTACCAGGAGCACCAGGGCGGATGCACAGCCCCCTGTAATGGCTGGGATGGCCCAAGCGGGCAAGAGTCCTCCCTCTGCGGGAGACAGGCTGCAGACGAACCCCCCGCCCGGGGCCATTTCACAGTGGGTGCCCTGGGGGCATTCAATGCCCAGGCAAGCCAATGGAATTTGGCAGGTCCGTCCCGTGAAGAATTCTGTACAGGTGCAGGTGAATCCATAAGGGTCCTGAGGCTCACAGATGCCCCCATTCTGACAGGGGCTCAAGGCGCAGTCACCTGGGGGGGTGCAGCGGTAGCTGTACCAGTGGTTGACACAGAGCAGGTTGGCCTGGCAGGGGTTGCTGGCGCACACGTCAGGCCCACGGCAGCCCACCTGCACTGACGGGTGTGTCCTGGAGATGGTGACCACATCATGGTCTCCGCTGTAGGGCAGGATCTGCCCATTATATTTCACGTACGCTATGCAACCATCAAAGCCTGGAAAAGAGGAAGAGCCGTTCAGACACAGGGAGGTTGCCCTGGATGCCGGTCCAGGATGAAACATCCAGACCAAATGGAGCTAATGTCTGTTCAAAATATATGTCACAGGGCCAGATTGACAATACCAGGAACAGAGTCATTAGGGAAATGCCGGGAATGTCGTTTTGAAATTTAATTGATACAACATCGTACGCAAGATGAGCATTAATTCCAGCTGGAAGATGTTTCATGGATTCCTGTTTGTCATTGTCGTATAAATATAGCTCTGCATTGGTCTTCACTGGTATTTCAGAAGAGAACTTTAAAGTCAACGTCAGGTTCAAGATAACTGACTCACCTGAGCCGTCCTTCTGAATGGACTCTGAGGGGACCCCCCCGAGGGAGAGGGTTAGAACAGTAACCCCCCCAAAGTCCTGGGTGAGATGCAGGATCTCCTTGGGCGGGCTGTTGTCAACTCTGAGTGAAGTGGCCAACTGGTGCTTCAGAAGCAGAAGAGTGTGCCATTGCCCGTCTGAGACCGACTTTTCAGTTAACGTCCTCTCCACCTTGCCCCCGACGCCAGCGTCCGAAATGTACAGCAGATGTCCGTTCTTCAGCTGGATGTGAAAAAAAGGGGGGCTGCCGTCAGTCACTGCGATGGCTTCATGCAGATCAAACACATCCTGCTTTCCAACCTGATTCGCTCTGTGTAATGCGGCTGGTCATAGATACAATCGGTTATGTAAATATTAGCATCAAAAATAATGTAAAAAACATGCAAAGAAGTCTTTGCCAAACTAATGAAATTCCAACGGCTGTACTTCTCTAGGGCTGCCCAGTATTCCACATAAAATGGCACTGTGGTTTTCACAAAGGTTTCGAGGGATCCCATTTTTGCCCTAGTTTTACCACTGACTGCAATTAAACCATGGTTACTGTGGTAATAGTGCATATTTTAATTAACATGCAATACCACAAAGTCAGATGTGTAACTAACAATTATAATCTGAAGTATTTTAATTATTTTGGAAATAATTTAAAATTCCTTTCTAGGTTTCATATCACATTAAAAATACTCTTTGATGCTGGGTGTATTCTGATGTGTGGAAACTGAGAATTGTGCTCCGATAAACTGGAATGCGATGCTGATGATTATCCTCACAGAAATGGTAGCATAGATTTTCCGTCTTTGTTATTGTTGCTGCAGCACAGAGCAGTAGATACCAGAAGTACATGCTAAACGCTAGGGCCATGCTAAGTCTTGCTGAGGCCTGATTAAATATGGCGTGGAAATTACAAATACTTGACCAAGAAATGACGATTTTCAGAGCTTCTTTAAACCTGAAGCTGGAAGATGCCTTACATGATACGGAACACAGATCTGGACGGGATTTATTTAGCATCTTGTTCTTTAACCTCACGGTGGAAAAACAATAGGACAGGAAGGTAGTAGAGATGCGATGCGATGCAAAGGGATATGACACAATGCAAAAGAATTTGATGCTATGAACTGCAATACAATACAAACAGTTTGACAGCAGTTGAGAGCTGGAGATCAGGGAGTGCGCTGGAGGGTTAGGGTTAGGGTTAGGGAGGGTTAGGGTTAGGGTTAGAGAGGGGGAATCAATCAAGATATTAAATTACTGAAAATCACATTTCTAAATAGTAAAGGCATGAGGCCTCAACTAATACTTATATATTAATAAACTGAATTTTATTGATGAAAAGATATTATAAATGATGCATCCCGACTTCATCCCAAATTGTATCCAGTGCACACTTTTTAAATTTGGGCAATGAAGGTGTGAACTTTTTTGCCAGTGCACCGATTTAAATGGGGGAATCGTTTATCTCCTTGGAAAGGAGAATCAGACTGATGGGGAAATGAGAAGAAGGGAGGCAACAGGAACTGGGAAAGCGGAAAGGGGAGAGTGATGTAGACTGGAATGAGGAATAGCGAGTATGGACAGGAAACTGGGCTAAGAATATGAATGAATGTAAAATTTATTTTAGGATATAAACACAGATGGTATTGTTCGGGCAATCAGTTTTTAGGATTAGTAGTGATGGCGTTGGACTAGTCAGAGCTATAGATAATAAAAAATGTAGGATCGAGTCAAAGCACGGTTGTGGAGGAGGCAGTGTTGGCTTTATGGTTCTGCTTACCTTCACTGTAGTGTAGTTGCTATTCTCCTGCACGTGGAGTAAGGTCCCCATCATGCTCCGTGTGCGAAATCGAATTTCCAGACTGCTTGGGTCGGCTGGGCCATGGGTGGAGTCCTTCACCAGGCTCCGCAGGGTCTCTGCCAATAGGATGTCACGCCTCCTTCCGGGTTTCAGAGAGTAGTCCAATCGGCCGTAGCCGTTCAGGGACAGAGCTGTGTCTGCACTCATGACTGAAGATGAACCACAGACATAGAAGCCAATGAGCTCTGAACCCAACCACTCATGTACCACACAGAGACATGGGTCATTGAATTATGAACCCAGTCACTCATCTATATAAAAGAACACTGACACAGTGAATGAGGCCTGAACCCAACCACTCATGTACCACACAGAGACATGGGTCATTGAATTCTGAACCAAGTCACTCATCTATATAAAAGAGCACTGACACAGTGAATGAGGCCTGAACCCAACCACTCATGTACCACACAGAGACATGGGTCATTGAATTATAAACCCAGTCACTCATCTATATAAAAGAACACTGACACAGTGAATGAGGCCTGAACCCAAATATTGATGTCCCGCACACATGTCGACGCCAATGAGCTCTGGACCCAGTAATTTGTGTACCACACACAGATACGGACAGATGAACTCCAAACCTAATAGACAGTTGCTTACATCTCTCACAGTACTTCCCGGTGAATCCCTCCACACAATGGCACTGTTGCCAAGACCAGCGGTCAACACATGTGCTGCTATGGTGACATGGCTGATTTGCACATGCTCCTTCCATCCTGGGGCATCTGTAACAATGGGTGCAGGGTTCAGCAATGAGGGCACTCTTAATGCAGGGTAGTGTCAGGTGGCGATAAAATGCTGAATGTTACTGTCAGGCAGTCAAGAAGTGCTAAATGCTAAATGTCAGGAGATAGACAGGTGAGAAATAAGCCAGTCACTGAGGAGACATTAAATGCTAAATGCCAGGCAGTGATGTGTCACTGAATTGAATAAATAATAAATGACAAACGTTACATATCATGCAGTGAGGGGAAGCTCAATGTTTAACACCATGCAACGAGGCAGCACCGAATGATACACTTTAAGGCATGATATATGTTCAATGTTAGGGCACGATAGGAGACTGAAAGCGGAACATGAAGCTTCCGAGCCCGGTGGAGCCGCCTGCCCAAACCTGTCTGTGATTCCATGGGTCTCCAGGGCCTGGCCCGGCTCCAGTGGGTTCCCATTGACGGCCAGCTCCATGACACAGCCCACGAAGTCATGAGAGGCGACCTGCTCCGGCCGACGCAGGAGGGGCTCCATGGATCGCACGCCCCCCACCGAGAGCCTGTTGGGACGCACGTCCAGCACCCTGCCGGGCACAAAAAGGCGCCGGGGATCAGCGTCTCGGGCAACGACAAGACCCACACTGGCGCTCGGGCTGCCACACACTGTCGCTGATCGACTGGCTGACAGCAGCACAATGGCGCTTCAACTGCAGCCTTTGCTTATGTGACAGTTTGCTCAGTCAGAATGTGCTGCACAGTTCTGCTCATTGTCCAGCTTGTCAAGGCCCTCGGACTCGGGGTCTTTCCTCCCACTGAACGCTGACAGCTGTTCCGAGGCCTGCGTGTCGGCGGTCCGCTTACCAGTCTCTGTGTAGTGCCATGCTGCTGACCGTGCAGAATCCCAGTTCCTGGTCCTCGGTGCACTGGTCCACGGTTAGGGAAGCAGACTGGAACAGACACACAGATACAACCGGACAAAACGAATCAAACATTTGAATGAAGTTATCCGAAATATAGCTGCAACTCTTTTTTTTTTTTACTTATGGAAAATGCGAATCAAAATGAAACTAATTTATTACAACAGGGAACTTAGCCAACAGAAGAACTATTTGGAAGTGGATAAGAAACAATTTGCTTGTGGTGACTATTTGGACGCAAGACAAATATTTCATATAAAATACCGCAGCAATCTTGCCCAAGTTCTTATGCGTTTACTTTCGCACTATTAGCAGATTGGTTAACTACGTTTCCCACACACGCTGGTCATGGTTACGTGGTGTGTTGTGTGACAGCGAAGACGTGGAGTGATGTCAATAAACAAAGGATGTTCCTTTTGACAACAAGGAGTCGCCTTCTCGCTTCCCTAATGCTCACCGTCCACACCGAGCCCGTTTATTTTCTCGGATTCTGCAGTTTACAGAAACGTACAGTGATTTATGTTTTTTTTATTTTTTTTTATTCCATCACATACCATACACCGGGGTGAAATGTCTAGAAGGTATGACAGCATGAAAAAATAGATGCCACCCAAGCATAGAAAGAACTTATTGTACATAACGAGTTTATGATAAAATTTGTGACTCATGCTTTTCATTTGCATATGGTATACATATGGTCACATACATGAAAATGAATCACTTAAACTTTCACAGTGTTGATTTATTATGGAATGTTGCAATTTTTTTTTACCCTTTTAATGAGACACGTGCTCTTCAGTTGGATAAACACATGTGACTGTGACTGTGTCAGGCAGGCCAGCAGAATTTCACGCTATCCATACCGAG
Source organism: Isichthys henryi (assembly GCA_026776945.1). NCBI lineage: Eukaryota > Metazoa > Chordata > Actinopteri > Osteoglossiformes > Mormyridae > Isichthys > Isichthys henryi. Next base: position 5,503,598 of record JAODJX010000053.1, on the reverse strand, counting down.
TTACTGCTTTGGCAGTTACACATCGAAACAACTGAGACACTCATGAAAAACGATGGGGAAAATTTGGGAAATGTCCTACATATACACACATCCATACACATATGTAAACATTAAAAACTGCCTTATTTCACTCTTAGTAATGCAGACCTGAAACCACATTATGAGACCTGTCTGTTAGCTAATGATTTACCTGTTTTACCTATCCTTTACAATAACACCAGGACATTAATGAACCATGATGAGTGATATCAGAGGTGGAAAGTTCAGGTCCAGAAAGTAAAAATGCAGACCAAGATTTTGTTTCAACCAACCAGTTGAGTATAAAGAGTCACAGTCACAGAGGACTCAACTGGCTGGTTGAAACAAAATC
>JAODJX010000053.1:5493098-5503128 GCA_026776945.1 Isichthys henryi | reverse complement strand
TGTTTCAACCAACCAGTTGAGTATAAAGAGTCACAGTCACAGAGGACTCAACTGGCTGGTTGAAACAAAATCTTGGTCTGCATTTTTACTTTCTGGCAGAAAAAAATCCACCTCTGACTGACATAATGAACGGTCTTCTCACCATTCCAGCTCTTCTGGCAATGACTGTGTGGAACTGGCCATCAGAAACCTTCTTCATAGTCATCAGTTTGAAGGTGCCACTTCCCAAGTTGAAAGAGAAGCGCATCCGGCCCTCGAACACCTCCAGGGCGAGAAACTCGGCCTTCTCCCCGGTCTGGTTGTCATGGTTGTACAGTAAAAGGGCGTGGCTTTGGATGGTGGAGAACTTCATGTAGATGTAGTTGTTGTTTGGGTCCAGAGCAGGGAACTCCATGTATGACAGTTCTCCAAAGCCGTAGCTACTAAGTTCACAATTCTTTCCAAAGACACCTTGGAAACAATAATGGTGAATAGTTAACGATGACTACAAAATGAACGTAACATTTATTTAAGCTCAAATGCTAAATAACTTAAAACGCATGGCTGAGTGACTGAAATGAAGCTAACACTCTCTTTTATATCTGATCTTCAATTTATCCATTCATAAACATAAGTTATTAGCATATGAATATCTGTTTATTTGGAAAAAAAAACTGTCTCTAAACACAAATATTTGAAGACTATTCAAGACAGGTGAGTGACAGAGAATAGGACCATGATGTCACACTTGCATATAGAGGCTTTCAAAACTGACCACATAGCTTAGTGTTCGGATGTAAAACAAAACCATCCTTTTAGCTCAAATGGCTTTACAAGACCCGCTGTCAGCTAATGGCAGCTGTTGCTCCTCTGACCCAAATGAACTCAGGCAGACAGTCTTCATTACCCTGGCCTACAACCAGGTTAGAAATGATCATTTTTGGCAGTTGGTCCATGCAGGCGAGCCAAAAGCTGAAGGTCAGGCCGATTAGCACAATTACCACTTACCGAATGGACAATGACAGCGATATCCATCCACACTGCTTTGACAGGATCCACCATTAAAACAAGGACTGCATTCGCAGTAGTTGATTGCAGACTCACATGATTCACCTCGGATCACCGAACAACACGACACAAATTAGGATGAATGAAGCTACACAAGTCAACACGATCATGCTGGAAAAGCACACTGAGAAAGTATTTTGGTGTGGATGCTGCAGCCTTTCGCTCACTGACTCCGCGACGAAGTAAATTATTTAGAACGTGAACTGACCTTATTTGTTATACGAGATCAAGTCAATTCATTCCAAGTATACTATGACATATCTGAAGTGTACTTCATCATCAAATATTGAGAGATCAATGACAGACCTTTAACTAAAAGTCTGCCAGGAGAACTCGCAGGAAATCTTCTGAAAAAACATTCGAGCTAGGAGTTAAAATCCCTTAACTAATAATATCCAGCTGTATAACTGGGAAAAGTGTGAAAGGTAGGCTGTGCAAGTCATTTTGGAAATGACTATAGTAATGAAAACAACACGCTACCATATGCTGCCCAAAATTTTACGGTTCAGGATTTTTACTGAGAATTGAACAAAAACTATATTGGGATATTAGCTGGCACATAGGCAAGACGAATCAACGCCACAAATAACTTGAAATAAACATGTATCAATCCATCCATCTTCTAACCACTTATCTACGACAGGGTCGCAGGGGGCCTGGAGCCTGGAGCACAAGGCTGGGGGGCACCCTGGATGGGATGCCAGGCCGTCACAGAGCACATACATCAGGGGTGTCAAAATGCAGTCCTCGGGGGCTGGAGCCCTGTGTGGCTTTAGTTCTTTCCCAGTTCCACCACAAATGATTCAGCTCAAGAGCTGTATGTTAAATGAGGGGAAACCCAAAAATGTCCAGGGCTCCGGCCCCCAGGACTGCAGTTTGACAACAATGATATACATGAACACATTCACACACACACAATCACACACTGTGGTTCGTACAATTCAGAGACGCCAATTAATCTAACAGCATATATTTGGACTGTGGGAGGAAATCTCAGAGGAAACCCACAGAACATGGAGAGAACATGCAAACCACACACACAGAACTTAGGATATATGTACAACACACTTTACAATACAGTTCCTTAGTAATGTGGTAGTAACTCATTTGCTATTCAAGTACAATCATAACCAAATACAGTAGCTATTGAGATAAAAGATGCATAACAATTCAGTAGTAATGAACAAGATAGTATAGAGACAAAACATACCTGTAAATCCTGATTTACAGTGGCATTTGAAGGACCCAGGGTAGTTTTGGCAGAGTGCTCCATTCTTGCAGGGCTTGGACAGGCATTCGTTGATGTCCCGCTCACAGGCCATTCCGGTGAAGCCCTCAAGGCATGTGCAGGAGAAGCCACCCACAAGATTGTGGCAGGTCCCACCATTGTGGCAAGGAGCTGGCCGACACTCATCGATATCAGCCTCGCACAGCATCCCTGCATAACCAGGCAGGCAGCTGCAAGCGTAGGGCTGTAGGGGCTGGTTGGAAACTAGGATAATGGGCATGCTCTCTTCTACCTTCATCTCAGGCCCCACAGCAAGACGCCTCCTGCAGGAACCCCCATTCTGGCAAGGGTTGCAGGTGCAGGGATCATAGTCTACTTGATCAATTTCTACCCCACTCTTACGATGGAGGAGATCCTTAATGCTCTGGAAAAACGTGGCTACGCCACTGGGGCGAACATACTGGTTATAGCCCCTCTTCACTGCCACCATCACATAGGTCTGGCTATCTCGTTCAAAAGCTCCATAGACCTCCACGTCGGACCCGAGCCCAGCCAGTTGTGAGTTAGCCACTTGCAGGAAGGCCAGGTAGCTGTTAGTGAGGAAGGCCTTTACAGTTGGGACACGGAGGCGAATCAGGATGCTGTTGTCAACAGTAGTGTTGCTGAAGCCCATGAAGTTGACTTGCACCTGGTTGTTGACGCTGCTATGCACACCATCACTGCTGTCGACTACCAGGTCGAAGGTTTCATCTGTGGAGCGGGCACTGGAACTGAGGTCACAAGAGTCTGCTTGGATGGTAAAGATGCTGGCCCCACCCGGGATAAGAAAGCAGCGGAAGGCATCATCCGCATCAGGATCCTGGGGTTTCACACTGCCTAGAGAACCCCCAGGGAACATTGTCCCAAAATAATACACAAAGATCGCCACTGTCCTGGACTTTGAGGGATTGTCATTTTGATCAGCAACTCTGATGTGAACTGTTCCTGTGGAGGACATTTGTGGGATGCCGGAGTCCCTGATTACTATGGGAAGGAAGAAATCACTCACTTGTTCCCGGTCAATTTCTCGTCGTGTGGACAAAAATCCACTGGGACTGAGGTCAAAATAGCTTGCCCATGAACCAGCAGCAACCAGACTATATGTATACGGCCCTTGATTTGGGGGTAGATCTAGATCAGTGGACAGTAGGGTCATGACTGGTGTTCCAGGGTGTTGGTTCTCCAAAACCTTTCCATTGGTGGTCACAATAGTGGGGCCATTGTCGTTGACATCCTCCAGAGTCACAAACAGAGTGGCACTTCCAGTCGCGGGAGGTGAGCCAGAATCCACAGCAAGTAGGGTGACATTGTAAACAGGTACAGATTCCCTGTCAAGCTCAACTGCTACTGAAACCTGACCATTCTGAGGATTGATGGAGAAGTCAATCTTATCATTATCGTTCGCTAATGAATAAGAGAATGTGTTCCAGCTCGGAATGGAGTCAGAATCCGTTGCAGAGACTGATATCACAATAGTGCCAATGGAAAGGGCTTCAGCCACTTTCACGTTGTATACCTCTGAGCTGAAGACAGGGGCATCATTAGCATCCAGAATGGTGATGTTCACCAATACCTCGTCAATATCTGCTCCTCTTATGCATCCTGCATTCTTTGCCAGCACCGCCAGGGAGACTTTCTCCTCTTCTTCTCGATCGAGGTGGCCCAAGACGTAAATTTGCCCTGTGGTTTTGTGTATTCCGAATCCCTTCTTCCGGCTCTTCCCAAATATAAGATAGTGGACTTCTCCATCCTCTCCCAGGTCGCGGTCACTTGCAAAGACTTCCCCTACCACTGTCCCTTGGGGAGCTGCTTCAGATACCTCAAAATAATACAGCTTCGACACAAAGCGGGGGATGTATTCGTTTACCCCTTTAAGCTGGATGTTGACATTTGCAAAGCTGCAGCGGTCTTCGTCTGGGACGTTAAAAGCCTTTACGGTTAAATGGTAGACTTGTTTGACTTCATAATCCAAGAAGCCCTGTGTGGTGATAATTCCTGTGTTTGGGTCAATTATGAACAAGTCGCTATCAGAGGACTGAATTACATAAGCTACTACAGCATTTGCACCAGAGTCTTTGTCAGTCGTGTTTAATCTCATGACAACTGTACCACTGGGGACATTCTCTTGAACAGTTGGGAAGTACTCCTCAGAGTCAAAGCCAGGAGCATTGTCATTCACATCAGTCACATGGATGGTGACCATGGCATAGCCAGTCCTCGCAATCCAACCTCCATCAGTAGCAGAAATCCTAAGTGTATGAGACTTATTTTTCTCATAGTCCAAGGGTTGACTTAAGCTTAAGGCTCCTGTTGTGCTATTCAGTGAGAAATAGTCTCCCTCATTCCCAGAGATGATGTCATATGTAACATGACCGTTCACTTCGCTGTCCCTATCCCTCGCTAAGAGCGTCCTGATTGTTGCTCCAATGCTGAAGCTCTCAGGGACAGTGGCGGTGACAGGGTTCTGTGAAAACTCTGGTGTGCTGAGGTTCTCTTCGGTCACCTCGACACGCACTGTAGCTTTGGATGAAAGTGGTGGATTCCCATCATCTTTAGCAGTGACTTCAATGTGGAAAACTTTACTGACATCAGAAGCCAGCGATGAGGCAACAGTAATCCAGCCACTCAGGCTGTCCAGATGAAACTTGCTGGAGCTGTTGCCTCCTGATACTGAGTATTCCATCGTAGAGATTGGGCTGAAGCTATTGTCATCAGTGGCTATCACTTGAATCAGATTTGTTCCCACTTTGGCACTTTTTGTAACTGGTGTATAATAACTGGAGTATTCAAAGTGTGGTGGGTTGTCATTTCTTTTCACAATGTTTACAGTGACGGTTGTCTCAGTCAATAAAGGTTTAGCTCCCCTGTCGGATGCTGTTACAATGAAGTCATGACGGTTAATGTTAAGACTGCCAGGTACGGAGGCATTTTTATATCTCAGGGGCTGTTTAATGAGGATCTCCCCAGAACTTGTATTAATTTGGAAGAATTCAGTTGGAGATCTGATGAAATAGAACACTTGCCCATTAAAGCCTTTATCGGGGTCAGTGGCATTAACAAGAATCACAACTGACCCAACAGGTGCAAGTTCAGGATATTCAAGGTAGTAGGATGGTTTGTTGAACTTGGGGGCATTATCATTAACATCTGTTACAAATACTGTGACATCAGTGTTAACAGTCCAGCCCGAATCATGAGCTGATACTTTAACAATGTAGCGGTCAGTGACTTCTCTATCCAAAGGACGACTAATGGTAATGTCACCAGTTTCGGAATTAATAGTGAAAGGAAGACTGGTACTGGAGATGGAGTAACGACTTACTGCGTTTGCTCCAGCATCTTCATCTGAGGTTGTGACACGTGTGACTGTGTAGCCAACCGGGGCACTTTCAGGCACCGTGGCACTGAATATCTTGGAGAACCTTGGGCTGTTGTCATTCACATCCAGAACTGTTATAATGACGTCAACTGTGGAGCTTTTTGCAGGGGTACCATGGTCTGTTGCTTTGACACTCAATACATACCGAGCTGTTTTTTCCCGATCCAGAGGCCTAGTGGTTCGGATTTCTCCAGTGGACTGGTCAATTACAAAGCAGTTCTCATTGTTGCCAGAGATGATGGTATAATCTGTTTGACCGTTAGGCCCACTGTCATGGTCAACTGCTGACACTACAACAACTCTATGTGGTGAAAGATTTTCTAATAGCTGGGCTTGAAATGGCTTTTGTTCAAATACTGGATAGTTATCATTGACATCTAGAACGGTTAAATCTAACTTCTTGTATGAAGAATAAGGGGGGAAGCCTTGGTCCCTGGCCTCGATCCAAAGCACATAATTCTGGATTTTCTCAAAATCCAGAGCATTCTTGATGGATAATTCTCCAGTTTGCTGGTCCAAATAAAATGCATTGTCAAGATTTCCACTTGCAACGTAGTATGTTAACTCCCCGCCCCTTTTGGAGAATCCTGAGACTTTTGTAACAAGTGTTCCTGTTGCTTGACTCTCAGGGAATGTGAAAGCAGACTGCCCTGGTTTTATGACTGGGAATTCCCCTCCTGACGCAAACCTGACAGTGACTGTGGTTGTGTCAGTCTTGGGGTTGTCCCCACGGTCTTTCACACTGACGGTGATGGTGACCTCCTTGCTGGTTATCAGCTTTTCATTGGCTGTGATGGTGCCTCTTGCCTGGTCAATGTGGAACTTCTCAGAGTGCCCACCAGTCAAGGAATAGAACAGCTGGGAGTTGGATCCTGCGTCGTCATCTGTCACTGTCACAGCAAACACTAAGGAACCTGTGCATAATAAAACAATGACAGCAGCTAAATTATTACTGAATTCATATATGTAAAATGTTACATTGTTTATGAAGGAAAATGTGCTAATGTAAGTGGTGCAACCATCCCATCCACCTGCTGATCCTGTACAGTGTCCCTGCTGATCCTGTACAGTGTCCCTGCTGATCCTGTACAGTGTGCCTGCTGATCCTGTACAGTATCCCAGAGTGGGAGATCCTGGTGCCTCTCCCAGGCAACACAGGACATAAAGTAGGACAACACCCCAAATAAAATGCCGGTCCAACACAGGACACACCAACAACTCAATTGTTCAAAATCTAGATTTAAAGTTCCTCAGTTTCTTTTGCTAATAAAGGTTTGGGTTACTATTTTATACTATTTTCACGAGGATTAATGTGATATTGGCTGTTACTGTCTGGGATGGTTCTTAGTCGTGCTGTTAGCGGGACTCACCTGCAGGGGTGGGTGTTGGCACGTGGGTGACATAGGGGTGGTAGTGGAAGCGAGGCGGGTTGTCGTTGATGTCGGCCACTTCCACCTGGATGGTGGCGGAGGCCAAGGCAGGACCGGGCAGCCCGCCGTCGGACGCCAGCACTACCAGCGTGTAGTGGCTCAGGACCTCACGGTCCAGCAGAGCACTGGTTATGATGTGGCCTGTCGTGGGGTTGATGGAGAACTGCCCATACCCTCCTGACAAGCTGTAGCTGGAGAAGAAAATGTGAGGAATCCCAAGAAGAATTATCCATGGAAATTATACTCCATTCATGTGACTGTGTTTTTAAAGGGAACCCAGAAATTTAAAGAGAGGAAATACCAGAATGGTCACATAGGGGCCACCACTGGAAGCCTGTCCTGTGTACAGTGCCCACATTTGTGCTAGAATATTCCAGTAGACACGTATATTTCTTCAGAATATAAAATAATGATTAATTATTCCGAGAAAAATATTTAACTTTATTACTGAATGTTCAAGCCAAATAATTTCTAGAACAGAGTTTTTGTTTCCTCTGCAAGAAAATTTGCTATAGTTGAACTGCACACTAAGTTTCATTTTCCAACATGCTACTTTCCGTTTTGGTGTAGCGGTGAAATACTGTCCTCAGCAACATTTCGTAAAATAAAGAAATGTTTTAATTTGTGACAGAGTTATCTATGTACACACCCTGCAAGGTCTTCCTTATAACCATATAAAACAAACAAAAATTAAAGACTTGGACGGAAAAAAAAGACTTAATGATGTGGGAAAACACGAAGTAAAAGATTATGACTCATTTTATGCTTTATTAAACCCATAATAAGCACTGATTGTTCTGTCACTGCCAATTAACATCTTCATTATTCCATCTGCTAATCCCAAAGCCCTGCTTCTGACCTGAATCTGGGACACCCCAGCAGGGGTGGGCAGACTGGAAGCCCCAGCACCCAGGGAAACCTCCCTCTCACACCCCCCACCTGATAGCGGCGTTGAGGCCTGCGTCAGAGTCAGAAGCGGCGACCAGCAGGACGTTGGTGCCCGTGGGAGCGTCCTCTGCCACAGAGGTATGGAAGACAAGCGAGGAGAACTGTGGGGCGTTGTCATTGACGTCACCGATGAGGACGGTCACCGTGCCTGAGCCGCTGAGGGGTGGAGACCCTGTAGAAAGTATCGACATGGAGGAGGTTGTTTCTGGATCAACACATACTCCCAAAAGACTGGGGCAGTCTAATGCACTATAACCTGCTATAATCGCCAGGGTTATAGATTCAAATTCAGCCCTTTCACATTTCACAGAGGCTGTTCTCATATAAACTGGTGACTCTCCACTGCCCCTAGTGTCGACTTTCTATGCTCTGAAACTGGATGGTAAGTGAATGGAAAACCTACTTGCAGGTTTGCTTGCTATTATTTTGTAAATTTAATTTTTTCATTATGAAAGTAACACCTGTAATTCAGTAGGGAAACTAATATTTAATAACTTTAAATAAAACAAAGTGATATATAAAGTACAAATAAAACCTTAATTTCATAGTCCAATGGCTGACAATACTGTGGTTATAAAAGTGTTAATCAATGTATTAATTGAGAAAATAAATTAGACATCTGGTCTCAGACTTTCCTCTCAAGCAACAAAAATCTGTGAGACTTTCAGGTGAAATCAGACGTCATTTACAGTGAATGGTAACGTTCGTTACCCACAAAGCAGTAACTGGAGATTAACTCATTAGCAACAATAATAATCAATGAAAATCCCTGTTCTATGCAAGTAAAAGTGTGATCTGCATGAGAAACATAAATCAGCCTGGGGGATGTACTCATTGGGCGGGGGGCGAGGGGGGGGCGCTCAAAATGAATCCAGCACGGTCAGCTGTGAGCCACAAGCCGGGTGAATTATGGCAGAATCACAGCCAGATGCGGAAACATTTACAGCGTTCTCAAAATTGCCGAAATGTTCACATAAAATTGAAATGAATGGAATAATTACTTTATGGAATATATGGAATTCTGAAAGAGGACATTCGTAAATATATTTGGACTGCAATCCTGTGCAGATGGGCAAAGGAATCGATAGACATAAAGAGAGATTATGCTCAGGTAAAACAAGGGGAGGGTAAGCCAGGTACTCCGTGGTATACTGCAATACATCTCCTTAAATACGCAGATCGCTGCTCTTCATATCTCTGCAGCGATGCTGAAGCTAATCTGTGGCTGCAGAATCAGCAGTGCTGTCACGACGACCACCCTAGTGCAGTGCTCTGCCCTGTTACCCTCTGTGACCCCAGGATTAGCTTCCAGTGTAACATGACCTTCTAGGTTAATTCTAACCAGTCAGACTCTGTGACTCCCTAGACAGCCGCCCTCCCACAGATGTCACCAAGCATCCCAGTGAACCACCTCATAGGTCAAATCAGTACTTATATTCTGTTGTAAAATACAAAATATTAAAAAGATTGCACTTCTTGATCATCACGATCCAGTGTTCACCTTATTTCACTCAGTATATGAGACTGATTTTTTTCTGTCACAGATCCAGTACACGCCCCTCCTCAGATATATCCTGTTCCATGACCCTGTTCCCATTGCTTTCTCTCCCCCAGACTGCTATGGTGATTAAACCTATTGTCATTCCTGTTCCCAAACCAACTCTATCTCCACGTCTGTTTGCTGTCCAGCCGAGAGTGAACCGGTGTCTCCTTCTGTCACTTTGTAACAGAAGCTTCCCGTCATAGAACCAGCCTCTCCCTTCAAATTTGTTGTAATAACAGTAGTTCTTCACACCAGGAACACTTTCCATGACCTTCTAACATCAGTATCCTTCTCTGCGTCAACATCATTTTCATCTAAAGCAGGGACATAGGAATCAGGGGGATGTGGGGGGGGGGGGGGGGGGGGGGGGGGGGGGGGGGGGGGGGGGGGGGGGGGGGGGGGGGGGGGGGGGGGGG
>JAODJX010000053.1:5467261-5484075 GCA_026776945.1 Isichthys henryi | reverse complement strand
GACACCACGGTTTGTATAACAGAGGCTTGGTAGTGGGGGGGGGAAGCCCACAGCCTGAACTGCTAGTAATATCACCTGTTTGCCAGAATGGCCGCCCCCCCCCCCCCCCCTTGGGGCGGGGGGGGGGGGGGGCCGCCCCCCCCGGGTATGTTAGAAACGTAGAAGCTGACATTATTCTGACGTTCACTTTGTTCCTTCTATCCGAGTGCTGGAGTACAGAAGGGAGGAAATTCGCTTAACGGATGGAAAGATTCAGGGAGGCACACGAGGGACGTTCCGGAGAGGTGTTGGGAATGTAACCCTCCTGTATATTCCTATGACAGATGCTAAATCATGCCGTGGTACGAAACACACTGTAAGCACTGACAGTTTGCTTAAAAGAATTGAGATCGGAAATTAGACTGATGGCGGATGGAAGTTTAGAACAGGGCTGTTGCGGTTTGGTGATTCCATTTCTCAGCCCAGCACTGGGCATTTGGGATCCTGGCCACATGGTGCTGTTCTCGCACACATGGAGGTCTTTGCTGGCTGCCCAGTTTGAGCTAAGCTCCTTCCTTGGCTTGAACTCTACCTTCGAGTTATAGGATGTGCGGCAAATGCTGCCTTTCCTGATAGAAATCCAGGGAAAAAATAAATTACAAAAAAATGGATATGTGTTGGTTTGTGAGTAGTCCTAAGTGTATCGCTACCATCTGGTTTGCCGGTAGCGTATACAGAGGGTAAAGCAATGTAAATAAAGACAATACAATTTTCCAGAAAGTGCTTTTCAGCCCTTTTGTAATGTTTTGGATTCATACATCCACAGTTATCCATGAAACAGGCTCGCACTTAGAAACACTGGAGAGGCATGGCATCTGTCATGAAGCTTCATGGCTGAAGTCAATGTAGTCCCATCAGTTTCTCCTTTTACATCCATCACACCAGCACCAAACTGACTTTTTAAAACATCTGAAAGGGAGGACAATGTATTTGGGGAATCTCTCAGCTGAGCGTAATGTTGAAAGCTCAGCCTTCATCTCCTTTTCATGGTGACCCTTTCACTTCTAGGCTACCTCAGGATCAAAGCTTTCGATTTATACAGTGCTGAGAGACAGCAGACATGTCAATGGCTGTGCTATATAAAGGAGGTCCTATTCTTTTAATAAACAGGTATTGAGCTGCTCAGCTACAAGTCAGTGGGTTATTTATTGGGTTCCTAAACTGCAAATCATCAGATTCTCTCACTGTCTCCCACACTGTCTCCCACACTGTCTCTCACACTGTCTCCCACACTGTCTCTCACACTGTTTCCCACGCTGTCTCTCACGCTGTCTCCCACGCTGTCTCCACTCTATAGCCGTGTCGCTAATGCAGTTTGGTTGATGGGGCTTTTTCATAAATTCACCAACGGTAGGCAAGGACATGGTAAGGAAACTAGGAAGTCCTACTTCATCAGCGTCTGTCGCTTTTAGCTGCGCGATGTTAGCCCCACTGCTGGTGTTCTCCTCGACAGTCACGTCCAGGGTGTCGCTCGGAAAGACCGGCGGGTTGTCGTTGATGTCCTGTAGGGTTATTTCCACCTGCAAGATAAAAAGACAGTGCAGCTTTAAGAAGAAATCCTCCAGCTGCCTGGTTCTTTAAAGGCGTTTTGAGGATTTCCTCAGTTCTCTTACTGCGTCTCCACAGATCTGTAGTGTAACAGACGGGTTGTGAGATAGATGCTAAATGGACTATTTAAAAAAAAAAAGTCTTGTGTCTGCTAATCATAAAATCCCCAATTACTCATTTGCATCTTTCAGTAAGGAGCCGAGCGATAAATATAAAACCCAGGACAGGCTAAAGTAAATAACATGAAGATGTCTTCTGAATTTCTGTTGGATTAATTGATCCATTATCGATTCCGCCAGTTCCCAAATGTGTGGCTGAACTGCCAAAACTCCGAGGCAACCTCATTGCAGTAAACAATACCAAACAAAACAAAAGGTGTGAAAACATCTGCATTTGGCCGGACAGAAAGATCAAGCAATGTGGTGACAAAGCTGAAGAAATGTATGCTGTTAAAAAGCCAGTAAACTACACTGAACTGTAAACATTCTACCGTGTGATTTTTCTTCTTTAGTTTTTACATGTAAATGTATATAAATAATTGGCGGTGTCCTGTTACTGTAAATAAGAAGCAGCATTGTTATATAACGGGAACTCAGAGTGTTTAGTGCCGTTTGCTGTTTAAATGTCCAGTTCTTCATATATCAGCACTGGCTGATGTGATACTTCTAAAAAACGTTCAGTTTTATTTAAATTATGAACCAATCACAATTAAGTAAAAAAAAGAAAATAAATCACAATAACGACAAAAATAAAGATTCGTTCAAAGACTGTACAGCACTCTCTCTGGAGTGCATACTTCCCTTTGACATTGATAATGAAAATGGAATAAACCAAAAGCAAATTGCAATGCAGGGAGTTTCACTGGGCTGTACCATTATAGTGTTTTTAAATACTTATATGCACAAAACAGAATAATTTGCTTGAACTTCTTTACATCAAATAAATTTACAATATAATCATTCCGTAATACTTGCAATTATTTACATAGAGAATTATTCCATTAAGATATCTCATATTGATACGTAATTAGGCAGTAAAGTGGAGAATTTTCCATGGTTGTTCTTATGTCAACTTCATAATATTCCTGCATTTCACACTTTCTACAAAAAGAAGTAAAAATGCTAGGAATCCTAAATAAAAAAAAACATTCCACTGTTTTCAAAAGGTATGTGGCTGTTGGAGTTCGAACATCCCCCTTTCATTTGGGTCTCCTTTTAGCCATAATTATACAAAGAAGTTTTGCTTTCAAATGCCCCGACTTGCTCTTAAGCCAAACGTCGAGTACCAGTGACCGTTTATCTAGCGCTCTCGTTCTTCCGTTTTGTGAATAAAGCCCAGCCGCACACAGAGGTTAGCGAGCATGGCACCATCTGATACATATCTCCGAACTGCCCTCATGGGGCACGGTGAGAAGCTGGTGAGAGGAAACAGGAGAAGAGGAAGGAAGGTGATGTTCAGCTGGTCATGGGAGGTCAGAGGTCAGCTTGGGTGGAACGTGCTGGTTTATAATGATTCCTTTCCATGCTGGGCCACCACTCCCAGCCAAGCTGATATTATGTGACTGGAAAACAGAATGAGTTACTGGGGTCCAGCATCGATTACAATGGAGCAGAAGCATTAGTAGAGGTTTATGAAACAGGGGATTGAGCCATTATTAGGGCGGGCTGATTTTAATGAAAATAAATGAGAACACAGTATTTAAATTAATTAGTGTACACTTAAAGCCCCCTAATCAGCCCTAGAGACCCTCATGCTGTGCCGTAAGATGTCCTGTGATCGAATCTAATAAATGAAGTCTCCGCAATTAGCTTAGATCAGGGGTGTCAGACTCCAGTCCTGGGGGGCCGGAGCCCTGCACAGTTTTTGGTTTAGCTTCATTTGACACAGGTGATCCAACTCCTTGTGCTAAATGCCACAGAGCTCAATAATTCGTGGTGGAACAGGGAAAGCACTAAGCTATAAGGGCGCCGGCCCCCCAGGACTGCAGTTTGACACCCCTGGCTTAGATGAATGAATATATGAGGAAGACACTATTCTAACCTCAGAAGCCTAATAGCACAAGAGGCACATCTGTATCCTCAGCCATCATACTGTACAGCCACCAGTGTGCAACAGTGTCCTTCATGAGGGCAGCTATCTGTTAGCTTCAGCTTGGGTTCTGACAATCCCTTATACACACTTATTCTGCGGAGGGATGCAGAAGAGAGTCAAGTGACATGACTATCGGGGAGGGAAAAGGGACATTATTTGGATACAGGACAGAGGACAGTTTTCACAACAACAGTGGAAAGAATAAAGAAATATGTACATTTTGTCGTCAGGACAAGTTGAAAGGCAAGAAAACAAAGCCGGCATTAGATCAGTTTAAGTTTTATAGGTCTGGGAATAAGGCATAGGTGGTCTATGCAAATGCGCTTATCAAGTGACTTACCATCGTCCATTTCCAACACCACAACGCCCACCACACATCACCATGGCAACAGGGGGTAAAACAAACTAATTTTGTTATGGATGGACAGGCAGGGTCTGGCCATCGCGAAATTCATGAATTTTGGGAAAGGACTTGTGCCGTTCTTCTCCAGCACTGGCATTCAATTCAACATCCAATTCATTCATTCAATTAGATTCGATCACAGGACATCTTACGGCACAGCATGAGGGTATCAGTGTTCCCCAAGCCAGACCTCGGAGGCCCGCAGACAATCCACGTTTTTGTACCGGGAGCTGGGAGGGAACAAACCTCTCACGTCTGGCAGGGACATGGGTCCCCAAGGATCGCGATCAGAATAATATATTGTACCAAACCCCCCCCAGTCAGCAACCCCAACTCCCGCCCCCCTCCCGCTGGTGGTAAGCTACAGTATGAAATTGGGTCGCAAATTCGAGGGCCGCTTTTTGTTGCCAGTCCCCCCTATGTACTGAGAATCTGGACAAATCACTCCTGTCTTCCTTCACCCTAATGCCCATTAAGGAAAGCTGACTGCTTTTCTTCCTATAAAACCCAGAATAAAGCCTTATTTCATAATGCATGACCTGTACCTTTCACCACTGCACTGCTTATGTAAGAAAGAATAAAAAGTTTTGTTTTTTGTTAGAGTGGAGAACGATAGCGACTGCAGCTGATGATGTCATCTTTTTCCCTGTGATATAACATTAGAAAGACGGAAAAATCTTAAAACAAATTCCAGCACTTTCAATTAACCCTACAGGCATATTTATAAATTAGTTTTTTTCTGGTATGAAAGAAACAGCAGAAAAATTCTTAAAAAAGTGTTGGACCCCCCAACCTTACAAAATGATTCCAGCCGCAAGGTAACCATTCAAGAATACGCAGTCTACAACGTCTAAATTACATCATCAAACTAATTACAGTATTTTTTTCATTTCAGATAAAACACTTAATTGTAATTTTCAAAAAGACATCATTATGTCAAATCGATAAAACCTTTAAAGGGTCACACTGTGTAATGCTGTAGTATTAGAGACATTGTTAGTCTATGGCAGTGTTTCCCAATGCGGTCCTCAGGCCCACAGACAGTCTATGTTTGGGAGAGACGAAGCAGACCGTGAAACATCCCTCAGATCTACAGAAGTAGCTTTAAAATTAGGCACGGCTGCCTTTTTAAACTGAACATAATAATGATCAGTAGAAACAATGATCCCAATGAAAGTACAGCGAGGTGTGCAGTCAGTCCATGATCGGTGTCTTGCAGTTACAGATGAGAGGCTGAACAACGGTGCCTTTTAAAATTAATCTCCTTCCGTCACTCACTTCACAGTTAATATTTAATAACAGGCTGCTGGGCCATTTTCGGGCAATTTTAACTTCAATTTCACGGGTTAACTGTTAACTATTCCAGCACTATTTGTAATCAAGATAAAAACATAATAAAACAGGTGTAAGGCATGGAGGGCGACTTTTTATTCCGCCATGGCAGCAACCAGCTTGGTCTATCAGCACAGGTTGTGAGGTGGGATGATGAATCTCCCCAAACTGTCAGCAATGTGCTCCCTGGCAACTGGATTCGTTCCAGATTGGGAAAGAGAAGAAGCTGGGGAGTTTCTTCAAGAAGACTGCCAAGTTTGTACCCTGATACCAGAAGTTATGGGATCCAACACTCCCTGTGCAGGAAATGTGGCACATATACCTACTGCGGACACTCCGTAGAGTGTCGGACCTTCATAACGATTATTCTAATGCCAAAGTTGAGGCGGCACTGTAGGCAAAAGTCATGTTTATGAAGTATAATACGGATGTTGCATTAAAAATAAGTAGTTTACCAAAACTAACTGTGCATTATGTACTTGCAGTGGGCAAGGACACAGATATATGGTGTTGTAGTTACAAACATGTTGCAAACATATTTTAGATCCAAGCCATCTGAGAGTCTTTATAATCTTGCAGAAAGGAATCATGCATACCTCTTATTTTCAGACTTGCTTAGTCAACCTTTCTTTGAATCTTCTAGCCATGTTTATGTTCAGTCTGATCAGAGAGGGTAGTGGAGGTGTTAGTTTACAGTCCTCAGTCTGATTTTCTTTCAGACTTTCTGCTAGATTCTTCCCCTGGCCAAAGAAGATCAAGGCATGCTCGTGTCACAGACCGTCTGCATTGTTTCATTTTTGCAGTGGTAGTCACCCTCGTGCACAGACCTCCGCAGTGAGTATAACCCAGCCCTAAGCGCTGGTCTGAAGCTGTGAGGTATAACCCAGCCCTAAGCGCTGGTCTGAAGGTGTGAAAAGTTTCTTTCTCCTCATGGAGAGGTCAGAAGTTCATGGTTAGAAGACGTTATACATCTTTTCGCAGAACAACATCAGGTTGACAGTCTATTAATCATGACAATGACCTTCAAAACTCAAAGTCAACAATGGTCTAAATGAGGAAGTCTTGACAGTCCCTGCTTATCCATACTGAGAATGTACATCGATTATCTGAGCAGCATCAAATACATGATAAATATATACGATTAAAAATGGCTAAAATGACCTTGTTTACTTGGCTGCTTTGGTTTCGTGTCAAAGCCCTCAGAAAACAGCTGCGGGGCTGTAAAAATTGACATAATTGCATTTTTTTGGTATTGTTTTCTGGTTTTGTGACGTGCCAAGTATTTTTTTTCCCATCCAATATATGCTAGTTTCAAACAATAAAACAAAATACTGCTGACATTATTAGAAGAAAAGATGTTCAGAGTGAAAAATTGAACTACATTGTCTAGCTAACCATTTCTAATTTATCGCTAAATGTTCGATGCCAACCAGAAGGAAGCTATAAAGGCAGCAGGCACATGCATAATCGCATGAAAATCAGTCTGGAGACATCGTGTTAGATGCCAGACTTATGCATTGTAGTGGTACAGCTCTTTGACTAGCAGTGTGCCATTCAATCAGAGTGAAGGCTGCATTTCGTATCCCTGTGCGTACTTTCAACTCGAACTCCAGGGATACAGACGCAAAGTTACTAAATCTCAAGGATACTGAGCTCCTCCAAGCCAGTGATATCACAATCCAAGCTTTCATAAAGAAGAGATTTGGCGCTAAGGAGTGTTGTGGGCATGCATTTCATTACCGCTGTCAGGGAATGACTGATAACAATGTTCGGGCAGAACAAAGAGGGAAAATCACTGGCGAGAGTCTTATCGGAAGCAGACTCTGCTCCACAAACAAGGGGGCTACTATCTATTATGCCTGGAAGGAACCACGATACCTCTGATCTTGGCGTGAACTTTATGTGAGACACATCTTCTGGGGGAGTATTTCATACTGGGGCCCAAAGTGAGGGGGAAACAAGAGGCAAAAAATTTGATGGGCAAGGCCTGACTTCTTAATTTTAATATGTGTTTTACTATATGCAACACATCCAAGAACTAACGTTTTTCTTTTTATTTTCAATATATTTTTTTTAATTACAGCAGACTGTAACATACGGGCGTGTTTTTCACTGCTAGACTTTCAATGCCATCCAGTCTGTTGTGTGGCCAAGCTGTGGAATCGTTACTTGAGTGAAAAAACATTAAAGCTGTAAACTGTCTTCTAGCTGCTCGTTCAAGGTCCTGCTAAGTTTTACCGTCATCCTGAGCTATCAATCCCCTGACATACGGAACCTCGCCAACAACCGAAAGATACAAATCCCCCTCAGCCTATAAAGGCGCAATCAGACGATCGCAATCAGCTTCGAGGATACTTGGACTGAGAAAGACGAACATAACATAAGTTTATTAACCTCATGTAAGATAATCAATCCTAACAGTCCAGCTGCTGACTTGAGAAAGATGGACGGTCCTGTCGTATTCCCGGCACAACGCAGTCGTCATTCTCCCATCCAGCGCCCACGTCGTTTAAACAGTAAACGAACTTGAGCCCATCCGAGCGCATGTGATCGTGTCGGGTGTGAAATGAGGTGGAGTCAGGTACACTGTTAGCGCACCGTGATCTTGGGGCAACAGAAAAGAATTGTGCAATTGATCAACAAAAACCTGATATAAAACCAATGGCGTGGTATTTCATTGTTATATTAAGGGTGTATTATCAAGATAGCAACACGCAGCTACACAGGCGCCTATCCAGCGTGGTTTAGCCTGCTTCTATTACACACAGGACCACTTAGCTATAAACCACTCAAACTTGTGAAAGTGGATTTGGGTGCACCCTAAATGAACTTGGATCATGCGCTTCAGACCATGCATTTCAGATGGCTATAAATGGGCCCATACTGTTTTATTACTACAACTTAAAGCTAATTAGCGACGTGATTGGGGCAGGGCCAGGGACAGTGCTAGGATCTTAGGAAACTAGCGTCTTAGCGCAGTGTAAGGATAGAGTCCGCTCCGGCAATGTGGCCACACCCCCTCACTCCGTATGCCTCGGAAGAATGTTGGTGCCGCTCATTGTTAATTGATCGCCAAGGTAATTTAACAGGTTTTCTCTGTCTCTGGTACCTGCTACCAATTTGAATCCTCCATCCTTAAGGTGTCATCATATGCAATGAAAACCCTATATGTTCCCTTTTTAACGGTCGTGACTTTTTACTATAAATGGAATATGCCCGTTCTCCTCCATCTCCTGATAGTGTTTTACATATAATTAACCAATGAAAAGATGCTTTATGAAATGAGCTATTAAAACAGCATTTATGTCTGTACTCAGCCTTGGACTAGAACTGTTGTGATTTGCGGAATATTCTCAAGCTGAGAGCATAGTTATAAAAACATCTGAGGTAAACAAATCACTGGGGGCTCCAGCCTGAAAAGCCCCAGGCATGTGTGGGTTCTGAATCCACGAGGACGACCTCAGACAATCTGTCCTTGGACATCGACAGCTTGGGATCCTTTCTCCGTTTCCTCATTCCCTGATGTTTTGGATGAACCCTACAATCAGGGCAGGGGTTGGTGCGCAGAAACAGATCACCACCTCGGAGGTGGTGCCTGTAATCTAGCTGATAGAGGTACTTCATCCTGTCATGCTGGTGCATCTGAGGAGCACGAAGGTGAATGAGGCACCTGGGAAACCAGCGACCATGATCGCTCACATATCCAGTAAAGTGTGCATACAGTCTATTTGTGTGTTCCTAATAATATCACACACATTCGGTTCACTGCACAGTCTAATGAGTGACAAAAAGTAAATTATCAGTGCCTTTATTTAATGTGAATGTGGTACTTTTCACAAAAGAAAACTATTATGGGCTATTAGGTTAATTATGCATTTACCATGTATTTTCAGTATGGAATGTTAGAGTCCGCAATGCAAACAGGGTAGCCTGCCTGTTACAGGACGAAATATTGCTGGTTAGGAAGCCAAAAAGTTCTGCTTTTTTAAACATTTATTTATTGAAAAGATGCTGTTTTCCAAAGCGAAATACTAGTGAGGATCAGACAACAGGGTCTGACAGCATCTGGATTAAACGGGCCTAAGGGCCTTGCTGAAGGGTCCAATGGTGATATCACTCTGCCAGCCACGGGATTTGAACTAGCAACCTTCCGATCATCAGGCACAGAATCCAGGGGCACGCAATCCAAACCCACAGAGCCACACAGCCATCTTAAGCTATAGAGCTGTAAAATGATACTGAAAAGAAGGTGCAAACCTGGAAACTGAAAAAGATTTCTGTTCAGAAACCTAACTCAAATTTTAATTCTGCGAATCTGAAACTGTGGAACTTGTGAGTGTAGTGGGAGTGATCTGGAGGAGACATGGGTCAAATTCAGCTTCAATCAACACATTCTTGTGGCCGGTGTTAAATCCAAAAGGGTCTGTTGCATCTCATTATTTTTTTCAGAATTGCGGCTATTGCTCATTTTACACGTGCACCTACGTCGTTAATTTGAGGCTTGACAAGAAACTTCTGGCAGGAATGGCCAAAGAGAAAACCTTGATTTAATGTAAAGCAGAATAAAATTTTTTTTAATTATTATTAAAGGGATAAAAACTCAGTCATTAAAAACTGCATGTACACAGATTTTTCAAGAGTTGCAGTTTGATTTTAGTTTATAAAATTTTGCAGTATAAAAATGCACTAGAATGTTTTGCGTGCGTCTGGTAGATATTAAAATAATTCTACTATCAAGCTAATCAGAAATGGACACTGTTGGACTCAAATCCTTGTCTGGTGCGTAGATCCACAAGAAAACGACTGACCAATAAAATTCTTGTTTCTTTATGCTTCACTGGAATAATTTTCATCTAAATTATGAAAGTTAAAAAATGGCTGGGGGACGAATCTTTTGACTATGTTGTCATGATGATTAGCTATACACATGCTCCTAAGAAATCGTTAAAATTTCCCTACAAGCATTCCAGGATACATAAAGGACCTTTATAGAAACCCTATGGAAGTTCTAACTACCGTTTCATTCTAAAAAAAAAAAAACATCCATCTCAATTTTAATGCAGAACCCTTGGCAAACAATTTTCTGCACATAAACCCATTAATGAGCCCTAAGTGACAGAAACAATCCAGAATATTTTCTAAAGACTGTTTTCACTTGTAGTTAGAAACGAATGAAAATCCGTGCTGCTTTTGAATGAGATGATGTGTGGGGTCAAAGGTCATCATTCACTCTTCTTTTTGACGCTCGGGCCCTCCTTGTTTCAGAGAACAGAACCATTTCTTACTTTTTCCTTCTGCCCTGATACCTCTAACGGTCCTTGCAGGCCGCCTTAGAAGATGGCTGGTTCTGTTGTTTGGTGCCTCACTATTCCAGACCCCCAGCCAGGGTCAAACACAGCCTGGCCTGGGGGGAGACATCTTCAAAATCTTCATATCCAGCAGATCATAAACACAATTTAACATAGCAGAAGCACCCCTTATCTGTGTCAGCATGTCTTCCCAAGACGAATCCTCGAAACCAACACGCGTTCGTGACAGACCAGCAAAAGGCTGGTGGTGATGTAGATATCAAAACAAACAGAGCCACGTTCAGACCGAAAAACTGTGGCCTCCTCAAGATTAATCATGTCAATTCAAATGTTTTTATCAAACCCAACAAACACTGTTAATTTTTAGCCTGCGGTTCTTCTCAATGAAACACTAACCTTCTTCATAGATGATCAGATAAGCTTTGGAAAACTATACTGTCCAAACATTGCCGGTGTTAACCTCCAAAGACCGCCCGCTTGGCACACTTGCGATACTGCACATTTAGTCTTGATATAAATAGATTTAGTTCATTTTTTCATGTGAGTTTGTAACATAATTCCTACATAGAGACCTATGTAGGACAGGAATCGAAAACACCCATAATGACAAGAGGAAAACTGACAACTAGGCGACCAAAGAATATATCACCAAAGATTTAAGATTTAACACAAATAATGTAGTGGTAAAAACTTACTTACTGTATTAATCAACCAGAAACTAAATGTTAGTTATGTACTGATCCCAAGTTTGCTAATCCCAGTTTTTTCATAAATTAGGTAAAAACCACACCCCACATTTGATGCCCCCTTAAAGCCCTAACTGTGTTCTTTCACGGTCAATGGGATTTAATAGAGTGGCGTGTGGTATGAGAGATGTGAGCAAAAAACAGTGTATAAACATACAGAGCGGGTTGCTGATTGGGTCCATGTGGCAATTACTGGACCAACAGCCGCAAAAACATGGTAAAAACCAAAACAATCTGTGAGTGCTTGGGGATAAACCAGCTTAGCGACCTGAGCCCAAAACTGGCTAAAGAGGCCAGTAAAAAAGTCAGAAGACGTCACTGAATGTGATGCCTCCAGAGTAAGAGGAATGAGCGGGGTTGTGGGAGGGTTAAAAGGTTCACATGTGATCCCTTCGTAAACCGAGCCAGGCGGCAGAGCGGCGAGGGAGTGGACACAGCCCTGATGAGGCCCGTTTGTTTGGCAGGAACAACCTACAGCTATTCCAGTGAAGGGCTTCCCTCCCGTCGAGAGTTAAAGGCGGTTAGAGTCAGGCTACTGGGTGGAGTCAGGCTGCTGGGTGGAGTCAGGCTGCTGGGTGATGTCAGGCTACTGGGTGATGTCCTGTCTGATGCTGCTCTTTAAGTGACTCCTAAAAGCTCACGGGAGTTTTACTTACACAAAGATGTTTTGAGGACAGAGGGATGAATGATTGATTCAGAAAGATAACCAATCTTATAAAGGAGACGGGTCCAGGTAACTAAAGAAGGTGGGACTATCCAATCAGAAGTCTTGGACCTTCTGTACAATCTGATTGGTTATCTCCCTGAACCAATCGTTCTTCTTTCTGCCCTCAGAGCATCTTTGTGTAAGTAAAACTCCCACAAACATCCTAAAAGTATAATGAGCAGAGCAAACTACTCAGAGCCAGTAGCATAATTTCTAAGATTGTTCAATAACCAACCAATCTATTTTTATCTATGACTTGTGTTCTATCAAAGTACAGCCGTTTTAACAACTGAAAGCGGTATTTCC
The DNA here is from genome assembly GCA_026776945.1 of Isichthys henryi. Classification (NCBI taxonomy): domain Eukaryota; kingdom Metazoa; phylum Chordata; class Actinopteri; order Osteoglossiformes; family Mormyridae; genus Isichthys; species Isichthys henryi. Next base: position 5,471,595 of record JAODJX010000053.1, on the reverse strand, counting down.
AGTTACCAGGAGTGTTGAAATCTTTATTTCTTACATACAGTAGAGTCCAGACGCTTCAGAAATATTAGCCGGTGGTGAAATATTACAGGTGTGCTAATTATAAGTAATAATGACCAAGCTGAAAAGTACATATCAACTGCAGATTCAGATCCAGTTAGTACACTTTAATACACTCATACTGTACAGTGTACATCTCACAAACTCTGTGAACAAAAGTGTCCAAATGAATAATCTATAAATACTCCATCCATCCATCCATCCATCCATCCATCCATCCATCCACCCACCCACTTTTTCCCAGGCATCCCTAGATTCTCAGTCAGAGCAAAAACTGCACATTTTAGACTCACCCTACTCCATTATTCACAACATAGGAAAATTCTGGAGGACATTACAGGTGGTGAGTAACATGAGTATATCAGCCATTGGGAAATGCACGTGTCACAGTCCTAAGAGTCGTACTTAAGACCAGGCCCCTCCAGCAGCTCTACTCTTCCAACATAATAGAAATTGGCAGGAGACTAGACTTCCCCAACATATGATATCATTTTACATCGCGCAGTAAGACACTGTGATCCTTTCCAGACCAAAAGGTGGAACAGGGCCTTTGTTCCTCCATTGTCCTAATAGTCCTAGTTGTCAGCAAGCAAAGGCCAACTTCTTTCCATGCCCTCATTTTCAGTGGCAAAAATATCATAAAAGGCACATTTAGTGAGCCAGTGGAAAAACTGCGGGGAAAATCTCCCTTTTTATTCTAACACTAGGGACGGAGTGGAAGGACGCGAGGTCTAACGTCTGTCCTCCTCATTGGCCTGCTGTGGCTGGCAGGATTTATTTCCTCTTCCGTTTAAAAGCTGGCGTCACAATCGGGGGGATCGGAATGCTGCAGAGGATTGTTTCTAGCTGGTAAAACAACAAGCCATGCATTCCGAACATCACAATATAGCATAGCCTGGGCTGTACCAATGGCTTTCCTGCTGAAGCTCTTTCCAGCTCCATGAATTACTCATCCATTATTCAGACACGTATGAAGCAATACTAATTGTTACACTGAAACATCTACAACACATTCCCTGCTCAGGAAAAGCAGCAGAGCCACTACAATGAGTCCAGAGTGAAGTCATAACAGGAAATATTGTCAGAACTAACGGAATCCTTTGTACTTTTTTTTTTTGCTTTAATCATTGAATTGTCAACAAACCAGAGTGACAAACTGACAGCCTCGCGGTTCCTAGCGAATTCACTGCTTTACCCATCCATCCATCATAGGGCACAGGGCAGGGGTACGCCCTGGACGGGATGCCAGTCTATCATAGGGCACAGGGCAGGGGTACACCCTGGGTGGGATGCCAGTCCATCACAGGGCAGGCGTACATACAGGATGCCAGTTCATTACTGGGCACACACACCCATAACAGGCTAATCAGACATGAGATTTTGCCAAACCTTTAACATTAAGAGCAAAAGTAAAAACAATAAATTCTAGCCAGACTGCCTTTTCACATGTCTGCAAAGGCACAGGACTCTTGAATTTTAGTGAGCAGTAACCATTTCAGTTATGAGGTGAGAACTGGGGGGGGGGGGGAATGTCGTTTAAAACAATGCTTTTATGTTTTTAATCAGCAGAGCCGTTTTTTCTAAACGCAGGGAATTTTGACAGTTTTGGAACCGCAGTACCACTGAGGTCACATTGTACTGACCATATGCTACTTTACACAAGGCGATCGTTTGGACTGCGTGCATGTATCCTGACAGCCTGCTACACGATCACACGTCGGAATACTGCTGTTTAAGCCGATATACTGAACATACAGCCACACACATCTCAGGCATGCCAGATAACATCTGAGGCAGTTGGTGTGAAGCACCCCTGTTCAGCCAAAGGCCAAGCTAGACCGGGGGAATATAAAATCTCCACAGGATGGTAACCACGGACCAGCATGCAACAGACAGTCCTGCATGAGGCGCCGGCCAGATTTAAAACACGCTCACCGCAGAACGATGCTGATTATGTCTAACCACGGCTAGAGAGCCTTCTGTCCCTGGCAGCATCTGGGACTGTAGATGCCCTGGATTTAGGGTCTGAGGGACCGATCCGCCCTGGAGCCCATTGTGCTGAGGTTTAGAGCGAAGCGACGGAACCCACAACTCGTAGGCTGTGCCGTGGTGGAAATTACACCTGTGGTGACGCGCCCACACTCTGCTGGCAAGCGTCACGCGCTCGAATGCGGAAAATGTGCCGTTCACACGAATTCTCTCTGTGCGGGATCGTTTCGCAGCTTTTCTGGAGATGAGCCCGCTCCGAAAAAGGAGGCAAGAAAAAAAACCACGAGAACAACCTGGAAACCATTTTGTCAGGCGATTTGCGAATCTGCATTGAAAACCATAAACAGGACCATCTCTTATACGCCTGCTCTCCTTTCCGTGATGCACGAAGATACACTTCCTGTGACCCAACAGAGCTTCTAAAGGCTCTTTTGAGGTAACTAAGTGTCCTGGAAGCAGATCCTAAGCTTCGTTTGGGATTGACCTTGGACTTCTTTGATTAACACTTTACAAACGTATGTGCTGACAAGGAATCACCTACAGTTTGCTTAAGTACATCAAGGCTGCACTTTCAGTAAAAGCCCAGGTACAAATGTAAGCATAAGAACCTAACAAGGCTATTCAAGGACCAGAATGCATGGAATTTAAAGCAGCATTGAGCTTGCAGAGGAATTGAACATCTTAAAATGATTTCATTGTTAGCAACAAGAACATGTTATGCACACCTATTAAATTAAAGTCTTTGTAAATTTTCAAGTCTTTAGGCCAGTACCTTTTATACTGGTTACAAACCAGCAGTAATTTCCTGAAAATGCACTTTTTTTGGTCTCCAGTGGAGTGGCACGTCTTTATTTTGTAGAGAACAAATATTTTAATTGCTTCCAGAAAAGAAAGAATCTCATACAACTATCTGCAAATTAGCCTTACTGGAATAAACAAAGAAAAATAAAACCTTGTTATATTTGTTTATTCTAAATTACAGTCACTAAAAACGTTAACTCTAAAGTGAAGTTTAATGCAAAAATAAATGCGTTATAATCAATTTTCCAGATAATCACAACTTTTCAGTCTGTTCATTTAAAAACCGAACTAAAGATTCTGCAACACTTTGAAAAGCAAATGTAAGCCAGTTAAATAAAAAATGATGCAAGTAATACCTGAACATATTTGGCAAATAAACTGAACAGTGGGGACTGCATTAGTGTCCAGTATTATAGCAAAACATCAATCCATCCATTTTCTGAAACCGGCGAAGCCCAACTGGGGCCATGGGGGGGACCGGAGCCCATTCTGGGCACAACGGGCGCAGGTGGGAACCAGTCGTGGACAGACGCCAACACACCGCAGGGCACACACACTCACACTCACACAACTACAGGACCAATTTAGACTCACCAGTCAACCTGTCCTGCACACTTTTGGACCGAACCCAGGACCATCTTGCTATGAAGTTGCAGTGCTAACCACTTCGCCACTGCGAAGCCCGAGCAAAACATCAGTGAGGGTTAGAAACATACGTTTCTGTTACATAGAATGATGCACATGATTTCTGCCATTAAAACAAATGGGTCCTGCAAGTAAAACTGATACCAATTAAAAGTTGGCAGGCGAATATGGAGACTGTAGGATCTGATACTTCTGCCAGCTCAGCTCCGGCCTGGAGGCTCCCCTGATGATGCATGATACCTGGCATTGTGACTCCATGGCCCAGTTTGTCCCGAGTGGCCTTTCTTACTGGCCTGTTCCACTGTAAACAAAGCGACTTGTGATAAGGGGACGCAGGGTGACCCATTGGGCTCCGGGAACAAAAGGAGAAACTGCTGTCTAAAGCAGTCTTCCTGTTGTTGATTGTAAATAGCAGGAACCGTCTGGGGAATTTAAGGTTCTTTCTCAGGCCAAAAGGCATTGTGACCTGCCCCCCACCCCCTGCTGGGTTGTAGTACAAGTCACATGATGCATGAAAAGTGCTATTAGCAGCACTGTAGGAATGCAAAGGGCGTGCTGACCCTGTTGGGGGTGGGCAAACCATAGTGAGGGACCCCTTGTAAACCTTCTACAAGCTGGAGCGAAAGTTCCTCTAGAGATAATCCCACCCCAGCAGCTCCATGAGCCACACGTGTCACTGTAACGCTGGGGCAGCTCCATGAGCCACACGTGTCACTGTAACGCTGGAGCAGCTCCATGAGCCACACGTGTCACTGTAACGCTGGGGCAGCTCCATGAGCCACACGTGTCACTGTAACGCTGGGGCAGCTCCATGAGCCACACGTGTCACTGTAACGCTGGGG
>JAODJX010000053.1:5421625-5458478 GCA_026776945.1 Isichthys henryi | reverse complement strand
CCAGACTACCAACGAGATCCGTTCCCTAAGTACAGGGCGTGACACGGCGGTACAGGCTGCCCCCAGACTACCAACGACATCCGTTCCCTAAGTAGAATCTGCAGGTAAGTGGGAAAGATAATACAGTACATGGTAATAACTGTAACTATACAGTAATAATAAAAGTTACTACATACGGTACTGTAGCCCAACAAACCACTAAGCTGTACAATGTTTTCACAAGTGTCACAGAGTAGTGCACACATTCCTTATTACGAACCTTATTCCTTGTTACGAACCTTATTCCTTGTTACGAACCTTATTCCTTATTACTAACCTTATTCCTTATTACGAACCTTATTCCTTATTACGAACCTATTACGAACTTTACGGCAGCCCATTCATAAGTATGAGTGGTGTGTAAGTCAGATGTTCTTAACCTGGGGACTGTTTGTATGCAGTATGCTAGTTCTCCAAAGGGCTTACACACATACACACACTGTCACACACATTCACACACATACACACACTGTCACACACTGAGGACAATGTAGAGTGACAATTCTTTATTTATTTAGACTGAAGGAGGAAACTTGAAGACCTGGAGGAAACCCGTACATTATGAACATGGGAGGAGATAGAGAGATGGAGTCAGGAGTCACTCCCACGACCCAGTGCTACCCAACAATCCACCCACATTTAGTGCAATAAAAGATGAGGGATCACTGACTGAACATTTCCAGAAAGTTTTCAATATAGGAGAACAACACATCTCGGATCATTCTAAGTTATTTTATTAAATCGAGGAACACACCCTTGACAAAGTATTGCAGTTTGTCCAGAATGACATCAGTAAGTGGTATTTGCCGAGAGCCGAAAGCAGTCAGAGAATGGAAACTGAGAAGAGAGCTTCTCTCAGGTGGACATCACAGTGGCAAGAAGATGCTGATTGACGGACCTGACCTCAGAAGTCAGGCCAAGAGGCCTCTCATGCAGCCCTGCCATGACACAGCTACGATTACTTTAAGGTCAACCCTTCATCCGGCTAACCTCCTGTTCAGTTCACGGTATTAAATGACATAATAAGTATATATTAATTTCACAAAATAATACATTTTTCATTGGAGGTCACGATGGAGAAGCTGAGCCGGCTAAGAAAGCCAAATCCATGCATGACACCTTTTATTTAAAAGACTTACGCGATACATTTTATTAAATTTATTTATTTATTGCCTGGGGGAAATTTTTACTTGAAAATCTGCCTGCCACATCTGATGACTGTTTTTCAGTTACTGTGTTATGTTGTACACTGAGAGACAGACTTAATTTGAAAAGGTTGAAAAAACATCGGCATGGTCTGATAAAGCCACAATACAGAATTCAGGATGCATCCGGGGTTGGGCTACATCAGCTGCTCAGCTACAGACAAGCTGATTAGGGCTTCCTAGGATTTATCGCACTAATGATCCAGCCCTTTACAAAGCTATTGATATATACAATAAGAGACGTTCTTATAATCCTAACATTCACCTTCAAAAAATACCGTAAAACGAATTACCAAGTTACCACCGAAGTCATATTACGTGACGTATTACGAAGATTTAGAGAAATGACACTGCAGGTGCAGAATCCAAACGTTTCATGTCGGAAAAGTGTAAAAAACAGCTGAACAAGGAAGGTGCGGTGTTCCCCAAGTACCTGTACCTGGACCACATTTTAATTAGCAAAACGCAACATTTGTAGCTATCTATAAAATCTCTGTCCTCTCTGTAGAGCGACTGCTCACCAGAGTACAGTCTTGAAATGACCTTTTATAGTATTCTATCTGCAAAGGTAGAACAGCTCAGGTGATCCAGACATCCCTGCATGTTATTTCCTTCAGATGTTTTTCATTAGACAGAATAAAAAAAGCTTAAAAAGCGCTGTTCTTAGGAATACTGTTGGTGATTTCATTGGGTTACTTGGGAAACATTGTGTTTTATAACAGAATCTGTTGATGTTCTAACTGCCCGTTAAAACAAACCGGTTTGTTGTGGACGATGGTATCCAGATGTGGGAGTGTTCACTCTAGCATCAAAACGATAAGCTGAATAATATATTTTTTATACACTTGCCCGGCCAAAAAAAAAAAAGTCACCATTCGAATTTAAATCAGCAAATACCAATGACTGGATCATTACTACAACTCAGCAACGTTATGCGGCAATAAAGTGAAGTCAGCCGAGTACCTGAATCTACTGACTGGCCAGGTTACACCTCCATCCATCATGAATGGATTTTCCTTTCCTGATGTCATGGGCATATTCCAGGGCGAGAACGCCAAGATTCAACAGGCTCGAACTGTCAGAGTGGTTCAGAGAGCATGAGGAATCATTTTCACACATGAATTGTCCGCCACAGAGTCTTGACCTCAACCCCACTGAAAGTCTGAGTTGTGTTGAAGAAGGCTTCATGGAGCAATTCAGCTCACTTTGTCAATACAAGATCTCAGTGAGAAATAGATACAAATATGGAAAAACAAAATGCAGAGATGTTGCATAAACCTGTGGAAACAATGCCATGAAAAATGTATATTATAATAAAAGCAAAAGGCATGTCCAACGCAACATTCAAATGGGGTCTATTTTTTTGGCCGGCAGTGTATTTGACGTGTATCAAAACTCATACTTCGCACAGATTATCTACACTATTTGTACTCCCGCTTTTTTCTGTTCTTGTGAATATGGTTATATTTCACAGAGTTTCACTACGTCTTGCTCAGAAAATTGCATTACTCGTTATATTTGCTTGCATTTTTAAAATTTTATTTGGTCTCCCCTGTCTCCTTGCTCTCTCACACTCGCTGTCTGACACCATTCCCCTCTCACACACAGACTTCACATGCCGGCCCGTCTCCCTGCTCTCTCACACCCGCTGTCTGACACCATTCCCCTCACACACACAGACTTCACAGGCCGCCCTGTCTCCCTGCTCTCTCACACCCGCTGTCTGACACCATTCCCCTCTCACACACACACTTCACATGCCGCCCCGTCTCCCTGCTCTCTCACACTCTTTGTCTCATTCTCTTTCCTTGCTTTCTACCTTCCACACTCTGCTATCTCAGCTCCTAGTTATCTTTGCCATGGGAGTCTCCCTTCCTGCTTCTGGTAGGTCGGATCAGTCCGAAGAACTGCTTCAAAAACACAGGCCTGCTGCACCAAGCCGGCCAACTCGAACACATCAAAGTTTCCGAAGGAGATTAGCATTTTAAACCACCAATTACAACAAAATGCAAGTCCATGAATGACATGCCAGCCCCACTCTTTAACGTTCCTAATCTGTCTGCCTTCCTTTGAGTCAGCTGATCAGTACACTTCAGTTCGAAATTTCACTTTAAAGAACTAAGGTAATAAAGTAGCATGTAGATGGAGTTCAGCCACAAGGTAAGGCAAGACAAGCACAGTAGGTGCTATAATGAAGGAACATCTACACACCTTAAAGGGAATGCAGTGTTTAATATTTTGCTAACAGAAATCGGCATTATAGACCGAAAACAGGAAAGCAAACAGCTTGACAGGCAAATTTCAATCAACTGAACAATGTTGCTTCATAAACTTCAAGAATAAACTTACATTTGGAAACCTTCCCCCACTGTCGTAAAATTGTACATTTAGAAAGCTCGGGCAGGCGTTAGAAGCATTTTGGTCTGCATGTGGACAAATATTCCAAGCCTATTTTTGCCTCTTGGCTCTTTATGCATCCTGACTCAGTCTAATCATACATCTATATTCCTGGCTCCTGTGTCCCCATCCAAAAAATGGACATACCGTTGTGACTAGCATTCCAGCAAAGCTAAATATAGCTGGAAAACAAAAGGCTGAAGATGTGAGAAAAAGTTAATTCAGATTTTTGTATACACTACTTCAAGCGCAAACAACTCAAACCAAAACACTTCACACTTAGAATAAGTTAGCAAAATGAACAGCTACAGTGGAAGCTTGCAATGTAAAACAAAAACTATTCTTGGACATGTATTAAAACAGGTTATAACGACAGGTTTACATCTATGGTGGCTTTGTGGCATGACGATACTGGCTACATTTGCTGTTGTGTTTTTAACGTCTGTAGAAACGCTTTTGACATCTCTGGGCAGGACACTGACTGAGCTGTGTAAACTGTAAGTTCTGAAATGAGAGCTGTGTCCATTCACCGAAATCACCCAGCCAGGGCATAGAAAGAGGCGGGGCTAAGGGGCAGTACCGACAAATGAAAGCTGATTAGCTACTGGAGTACCCCTGCCATGTCAATCACCAATTCTGTACATATCACTGGCTAATGATGGCCATTCTGTATGCATCATTCTTCTCCCCCTTATGTTCCCCTAGAATCACCCGTCACTGTGGTCTCTATCCGGCAACCCCGCAGTGCTGGGCAGATGTGCTGCGCAGACATGCTGCACAGAAAGGTTGCCGGCAGCTCCAGCGCAGGCTCCAGCGCAGACTCCAACGCGACCCCCCCAAGCGCAGGTCCCGGGAGGCTAAAAGCGCTTTGCTAATGAGGCGTGACAATCAAGCTGCAAGTTGGGGGAAAAAAAACATGTCCCTACAATGGAACAAAACCTTCTACGGGACGACAGGAACGTGCAGCGTTCAGGCCAAATGCAGCTGTGCTGCTTACCCTGTGGTGGCCTCACACACACACACACACGCACACACACACACACACGCACATACACAAACTCACACAGAGCAGGAAGCAAACTTTAGGGGAGACTAAGGAAAAGCCTTCTAGGTGATATTTAATAACAATGAATTATCTACAGTATGTTTTCTGCTCAAGCGTCACTGGCATTGTGTCACATCCAGTGAGCAGCAGCAGTGGGCAGTGATGATGAAGAAAAAGATCTGAATGAAAGATCACAGACATGTTTACTTTATATAGTGCTGATTTGACCTGTAGACACCAAATGACAGTTTGCAGTCTCAATAAATTAGCTCTGCAAACGTCTGGGGTTTTGTGCATGAACATAAAGAACATCGATGGCATTATGCCACGTACAGGAGGCCAAGAAATCGGAGAAGCACCTGCACTGTCAATCTGTCTCTCTCCCTCAACAACCGAAATATCAATTATATCCTTAACAAATTTACTTCACATGCTGAAACGAAGTCTTTCCACTGAATCCTGAGAAAGACGTCTCTGAGGCCCAGAACCTGGGATCTTATTCAGTGGTAGTTTTGATAATACTACTGGTAAAACTCCTTTGGTACTGCTCATTATTGAAAAAGAGCCAATGTATCATCTGTTCAAAGTATTCAGAATAGAGGAGACATCCTATTACAATTTAATTATATCAACTTACAAGATCAGATGGGTTAAGTTAATCTAATTACATCTTAGTGATCTGCTCATTGCTACTGGATTATTGATAATTTTTTTGTCATTTATCACTGTGCAGAAATGCAGAAAGGGTGGAGAGCAGCATCTTAACAGAAAGAGCATAGATGCACATCAACATCTCCCACTCTGGAGTAACCTAGTCATCCTCAGGGATAGCAAATCCTGTAGGTCCGCTGTGGCTCCAGAGATATTTAAGAAAGGATGTCAGCTGGCAACTGAAATCTTAACACTATACCCTGTTGAGAGCTTGATACCGTGGTTGCATTTTCTGAGGGACACAATTCATGTTTATGTTGAGAGTCAATCAATTGCTTGATGCACTCAACCACTCACCCTGAGCAGGTTAGATCATTTCGTAGAGAAGCCAGCCGTCAGAATCGGGACAAAACTGAGGCTGTGGGAGTTCATACATGCAGTACTGAGGCCCTGGTCTGCTGGTCACAGTTACAGTGCCAGACTTCACTGAAATTTACACAACAGAGCGTTATAAAGCTCTAAAGAGAGAGACACCCAGAACAGACACAGGGCCAGCGGTACCAGAGCTGAGTCCAAATGTATGGAAAATGATGAACGATATTGGGACTAACCCATCTAAAAAGACTCATATGACAGATACTGGGCCTACTTGTAAGGCCAAAGTAACTTGAATTGGGGGCGACAGATTGCCGATTCTTTCATCTCCAGTCAGAATCCATCACCACATCTCACATCTTCCGAATTAATGAATAAATTTGCAGACTGGTACCGATTCAGCTTGTTTGGGGTTTAACTGTTTGGGATTATTTTGAGTGACCTTACGTAATCATGGCATTGTTTCTTTCAACGGTATCATTTTATTTGCTCTATAGCACGTGTCAAACTCCAGTCCTGGGGGGTCGGAGCCCTGCACATTTTTGGGTCTCCCCTCATTTAACATACCAGATTCAACTACTTGTGCTAATTACCACTTAGCTCTTGAGCTGAATCATTTGTGGTGCAACTGGGAACGAACTAAGCTAACCAGGGCTCCGGCCCCCCAGGACTGCTGCTCTATAGTGCCTGGAGTTCAGGCAAGGTGCTAACAGAAGTTCAGCTACGGGAAGCGCTGAACGTGACTCCCAAAACGTGACCTAAAAATGGCTAACCTTCTTCCCCGGCAGCTCTTGAGCTTTTTCAAATGACAAAATGAGCTTCAGAAAGAGCATCATCAGAGCAGACAGGGAGCCCTGAAGCTGAGCGGGCACACGGCCCACTTCAGGAACATCACCCATGTGGCGTTTTGTTTTGCCATTTTTGCTGCTCGCATTAACAGCATCTTGTCTTATCCCGCAGCTTCCGCTGTCTTATCCCGCAATCGGCCAGGCACACGGAGATCCTCATAGAAAGTTTGGCAAGCCCTGCCGGACCTTCTGCTGACTAGCTCCGCCCTTGGAGAACTCGCCAGACCTTGCGGAGTAAAACAAACAATAACAGGGCACGTTTATCTCCTTGACCATCTGGTCTCCCTTTTGTAAAGTCCACCAGTGGTGCTGGGAATGCTCAGNNNCCGCCCCCGCCCCCCCACTCCAGCTTCGGCCTGCCAACCTCCAAGGCCGCAAAAGAACAAAAATGCATTTTACTCCCATTTCCTGCAGCCTGTGACAGAAAGCGAAGGTCGGAGCTACACCTTGGTCGCGGCTCGCAGAGGCAGAAAAACACTGCTCTCGTGAATCAAGAGGAAACACAACCTACTTAAAATAAGTAATTAAGATAATTGCGAACTCTGTCTGTTCCAGTGGGAAGAGCACAAAAGCGTAAACTAACTGGATTCATACTATTTCTGTGTCTTTTTCTCAAATACCTTTTAATTTCTTTTCCCCACATCGGACATGATAAAAACGAATTCAGAATTCCTGTCCAAACTGGCAGAAATACACCCATAAAATGAGACAATGCGACCCGTGATTCTGAGGCAAAATCCCGGGCATTCAAAATGTTTTAAACTTTTTTTAGCAGTGTGCCAAGCAACCAGCAGTGGCCCAGCATACAATCAGTGCATGGGATGGTTAAGTTCATCGTTTCCGAAATCACAGAAAGTTAGGGCAACCCACTCATCCTTTAAGCCTGGTTTTGTTAATCATGCTCTAAATATCTTAGAATCTTTAGAAGTTTCTCACTTTAAGGCCCATTCAGACAAGAGTGAAACCACATTTTATACTGAGCCTGAAATCAGAAATGTTATTTGTCACTGTATCGTTACATGGCTGGATTAATTTGTTTTATACTGACATAACTGTACTGTGAACAGCAAAGGACTAAACTGTCTTCCCAGATTTCACAAAGGCCGAACTGGAGCTGTGGTCAAGCACACGCTTACAGTATGAAAACCTCTAAAAATGTTGTGTAATTTCAATGTAATAATTAAAAACACATTTTCAAGTAAACAGCAGTGATATCATTTGGGTATGGTTGAAAAAAAAAAAAGAATTTATAAACATGTACCATCAAACCTATAATAACAGAACATGTTAGCTTCAAGAGGAACTTTCCAATGCTTATATATAACATCACATTTGTTTTTCATTTAAACAGTGGCAAGGATTCAGCCACAGAAACCAGGTCTAGAATTTCTCAATTCTGCTTCAGAAAATTTCCTTCATCCCACAGGGAAGATTGAACGCAACACTGAGGATGTCGAGGTGGGGACCTTTAGCGAACACGCATCTCCCCAGTATTCTGATCACATCACACCCCTAGTAGCATGAGAATAAAGCAGAGACTCTGGTGCTGAACACGCACCACGTGATCTTGTAGGACATCCCAGTGTTCATGGCTTCTGTTCTGTCCCTAACTCATCGGTAATCTATGCACATGGACCCCTTCAGACCATTCAACTGCACCTCCAGCTCGCATCACTGCCTTCAGTTCCAAAGAGCAGCCCACAAATGAGTAAAACCATGCAGCAGCCACTGAAGCACACAAAGCGTCTTTTCCTCCTATCGCTATTCGACATATATCATGCTTTAGGACCGTAAAGCCGTGCAACATGATTAATGGCCAGAATGAATAAAACCGTTTCTCAAATTCCTCTCATGCTGGCTAATGCAGTTTACACTCAGTAAGAGAGGATACTGGATTCCAACTGCAGGGCCCCAGGGAAGTACAGGATGCCTTGTGCTCACTTCCCCTTCCTCGAGTATTCACACACACGAATCGGTCATTGTGCGAGCCCGGCCGTTTTTGGGAACTGGAACAATAGCTTTGTCGCCAAAACAATGCTTCACCACTACGAGAAAATAAAACCCAGCAACTAGAAAAATGACCTCAGCCGGACTTTAAAACACTAAATGATACCTAGTGCACGTCCATCCATTTTCTATGCCGCTTGTCCTATGCAGGATTGCAAGGCAGTGAATAATCCAGGATGGGGTGCCAGCCCATCACAGGACACACACACTAACTCCAGTTCACCTTAGCAAGACTGTCGACTGGGGAGTGGGGAGGTAAACCAGAGAGCCTTGTGGAAACCCACGATGACATGCAAACTGCACACACATAGTACCAGAGACTCAAACCCCAGTCTCAATCTGCTACCTGCTTTGCCACTGTGCCAACCCTGAGTCTGCTGTTTGTATTTTTGAAACATATATTTCACAAATTTTAGTTTTTTACCGAGAGGCCTGCCATTTGGTCCCTCCGCTTCCATCAGAGGCCTAAGTAAAAACACACAAAAAAACCGGCATGACTCACCTCGGCTCTCTGCGTCCTGGGCAAGCTGGTGTCGGCTTCCACGGCGTACACATCCACCAGGTAGATGTGGGAGCCCCGTTCCCTGTCCAACTCAGCCGCCGTCTCGATGATGCCGGTGAAACGGCCAACGGTGAAGAGACGCCCCATGGGCTGAGCACCACCCCGCACTGACACGATGTAGAACTCCACCTGGGTGCCAGCACCACGTGGGCTAGAGGCATCCACAGAGATGACACTTGTGCCTGGGGGTTGATCTTCCCTCAGAGCAGCGACGTACCTGGGCTGGGAGAATACAGGACCATCCCCGCCCTGCAGGATGACAGTCATGTCCGTCTGGGAGGTCTTCCTGTCTGCCCCACGATCAGTAGCCAGCATAGTCAGGTTGTAGACCAATCGTGAGGGTAGCAGAGGGGACACCACTCGAATGTCCCCAGTATAGCGGTCTACAATAAAAGTATCAAGGTCGCCACTCAATAATTCATACTCAACTTCTCCATTCACCCCCTCATCGGGGTCAAGGGCCACCACCTTGGTGAGAACTGAGCCAACGAACACGGTTGATTCAGCAACCAGTGCACTCTGAGTAACAAACACTGGGGCGTTGTCATTCTGGTCCGTGACCCAAACCGTCAGGTTTTTTAAGGCAAAATGTCGGAGATCCGTTGGGAGAGCCTGGTCAGTTGCTTTGACTATTAGTTCAAAAAGATTTGAAAATTCCCTGTCGATCTCTTTATTTGTGTAAATGACCCCAGTTACAGGATCTATCTTGAAATGGTTTCCTCTCGGAATCTGTTGAACTATGGAATATTCCAGTTGGCCATTGACATCAGAATCAATGTCATGCGCTGTGACAGTCATTATGGAGGTTGCAAGTGGCAAGTTTTCCGAAATGGATTTAAAAATATCTCCAGGCATAAAACTTGGGGAATTATCATTAAAGTCTATAACAATTATAATTACAGGTATTGATGAGTACCTAGGTGGTCTTCCATTGTCCTTTGCCGTTACGTTAAATTTATACAGCATCTGTGTTTCAAAATCCAGCTTCTTGGCTAAGAAGATACTTCCAGTTTTGGAACTAATACTGAATGTCCCCCGATTATTGGATGCTGTGATACTGTAGCTTAACTCCGCATTGTCTCCAGAATCAGAGTCAGTAGCCGTTACAGAGGCCACAAGCTCTCCAATTCGCATGTTCTCATTAACATCAAGGGTTAGTGTAGACTTAGGGAAGACAGGTGGGTTGTCATTTTCATCCAGAACAAAGATGTTCAGCAAGCAAGAAGAAGAGAGAGGCACCATTCCTGAATCTACTGCTATGATTTTGAGTGAGTAAGAGGATGTGGTTTCATAATCAAGTCTGTCCACCAGGGTCACTTGGCCAGAGCTGCTATCAATGGCAAACGTAGGTCCTTCTGTGTCTTCCTCGATCTGGTAGTGGATGAGTCCATTTCTACCCTCATCAATATCTGAGGCAGAGACACGCACTAACTGTGTCATGCTCTGAGCCAACTCTGACACAGACACCTGATAGACGTCTTTAGTAAATATGGGAGGGCTGTCGTTGATGTCTTCTATAAGTACTTGTACTTTGGCCTGGTCAGTTAGGGCCTTTGGGAAGCCCTGGTCTGAGGACATGATGGAAAAACTGAATTTTGCAGCACCCAGTTGTCTCATCAGTGACTCACGGTCTAGCTGCACTGTGCTAGTCAAGACACCGGTGATAGTGTTCAGTTCAAAGCTTGGTTGTGGAGTCTCAAAGGAAAACCGAATCTCACCATTTAATCCATAGTCCTTATCGTCTGCAAAGACCTGCCCAACAACAGAGCCCCTCTGCTGCTCTTCCTCAAAGTAAAACACATAACTTGTACTGTTAAAAAGGGGCCGATTGTCATTGACGTCTTCCAGAACTACAGTGACATTGACGCTGCCACTTAGTGGCTTTGTGGCTCTGTCTGTAGCCACTACCAGCAGCTGATACTGGTTCCTGACCTCTCGGTCTAACTCTGCTCTGACAAACAACTCTCCATCTGGAAAGATGCCAAACACACCACCAGTGTTTCCGCCAGTGATTTCATATGTAACCTCCCCATTCAAACCAGAGTCTTTGTCAGTGGCCTTCACACAAAAAAACCTGCTGTTCACTGGCACCGACTCTAAAATAGTGACCTCATATGACAGCTGCTCAAACATGGGTGAGTTGTCATTAATGTCATGAACATTGACCATGACAATCAGAGAAGAGGCACGTTGGGGGACTCCCAGATCAGAAGCCAGAACTTCCACTTGAAAGGAATTGGTTGCTACTGTTGGAGGCCCCCTTAGTGTGATTAGGCCGTCTCGTTCCTGGATCTGGAAGAGGCCTTTGTGATTCGTTTTAAGACTGTACACCACCCTGCCATTAGGCCCCTCATCAGGATCCACAGCTTTAGCTTGAAATATGGGATGTCCTGCTGCCCAGCTTTCCATTACACTCACATTCGCAGTAGTGTGCAGGAAATGGGGGGTGTTATCGTTCAGGTCCTTAACAGTAATGTTTACCAGGGCCTGCCCTGTCATCTCTCCACCCCGTGCAATCACTTGGAGTTGGTAAAATGGCTGCTCTTCTCTATCAATGACTCCGTTTGTGATTATTTGACCGGTGATGTGGTTTATTAGGAAAATCCCCTTTGGGTCACCATCAGCGATCTGATATGTGACATTATTGATGGAATCGAGTGAAGTTGCGAACACAGTGCCAACTATAGAGGAAACTGGGATATTTTCAAAGATCACAAAACTGTACGCACTGTGGACGAAAGACGGAAGGTCGTCCTGGTCGTCAACGACAGAGACAATGACGGTGGCTTCAGGGAGAGAATGAAGGCCACCACCATCAGCTGCCGACACTGTTAAAGCGTAGGTTGTGCCATCTTCTCTACTGAGAGACTGCTGTGTGATAATTCTGCCGGTTTTGGTGTCTACGTGAAATCTGACCAGGTCACCTACCGTAATTGTGAATTTGACCGCTCCATTCCTCCCAAGGTCTAAGTCTGTTGCCTTAACTGTTGTGACATGCGTGCCTGGAGGTTCGTTCTCCTTGATGTTGACAAAGTATTGCACAGGGTAGAATGTGGGCCGGTTGTCATTGACATCCTTAAGGGTTATATTCACTTTTGCAGTGGAAGTCAGTGATGGAACACCCATATCGGCAGCTTGGATAGAGAGTTCATAAGAGGCCTGCTGTTCTCTGTCCAGAACCCTGGCCGTACTCAGTCTGCCAGACACCGCATCCAAACTGAAAAGGTCCTGGAGGTTGGATGGCGTGGCGGAGTCAAAAGAGAAACGGACAGTCCCATTGTACCCCAGGTCGCTGTCCGTGGCCGACAACACAAGGAGCTCACTATCAACAGGTGAATTCTCTAGCAGGAAGACGTTGTAATTTTCCTTCGTGAACATGGGGATTTGGTCATTGACATCAGCGATATTCACCATCAGTGTAGCATATGAGATCTTAGGCTGCATGCCGTGGTCTTTGGCACTAATATTCAATACAACCTGTGATGCAGTTTCCCTGTCCAGTGAGGCAGCAGTGGTTACCAGACCACTGTTCTCGCTGATTGCAAACCAGCCCAAACTGTTTCCAGACACCAGAGAGTAGCACAAATTGGCATTTTGCCCCGAGTCGCCATCTGTTGCAGAGACGCCTTGAATGAAGCTCCTTCTAGGAACATCCTCACTGATGTTGACCCTGTACACAGCCTGCTGGAACACTGGAGGGTGGTCGTTGGTGTCATTTATGTAAATCACCAAGCTAGCAATAGAGGACCTGGCTGTAGGTTTCCCGTTATCAGAAACAGATACAGTGAAGTTATAAGAGGAAATTCGCTCCCTGTCTAAGACACTGGCCACTTTTATAAGGCTCAACTTTGGAACTGGGGAAGAATAAACGCCGAAGTGCCCCTGCTCATTTCCTGCTAAAATCGACACGGACATATTGCCGTTTGCAGAGTCAGAGTCCAAATCTGAGACAGTCAGTAGCGCAACCACTGTGCCAATGACTGCATTTTCATCAACGGAAGCGAACTTTGAGTTGGGGGGGGAATACCTGAATTTAACCACGGGGTCGTTATCATTGACATCTAAAAGTGTAATATTTGCCTCACAGCGACCTGAAAGCTGGGGAACTCCACTGTCAAACCCATGAATGGTCAAAGAGTACTGCCGTCTGCTCTCGTAGTCCAGAGCTTCCTTTATAGTAATAATACCAGATTTAGGGTCAATTGCAAAAGGTGTTCCTTCCTCTAAAAAGTATCTGATGTCCGCATTTGACCCCTCGTCAAGGTCTGCTGCTGTGACCTGCACAACACTGAAGCCGACTGCGGCATCTTCAAACACACTATTCTGGTAATGATCCTGATTAAAAATGGGAGGGTTATCATTTGTATCCTGAATAGTGACGTTTACCTGCAAGTAACCAAATCTCTTAGGATCACCCCTGTCTTCGACTTCAATCAAGAGCTGATAACACGGCGTCAGTTCCCTATCTAGCCCCCCAGTTGAAACCAAGTGCAGAAACGCTCCTTCCCCACTTGGATTAACTGTAATATCCAAACGGAACTTTTCCTCTTCGTTTCCGCTCGCTATTCTGTAGCTTGTATGATCCACTCCGTTACTGCCGATGTCAGAATCCGTGGCGGTGTCCAGAATGACCTGCCTGCCGCTCCTGGAATCTTCTTTAAAAAACACAACGATGGAGGCGTCGGGGAAAACCGGCGCGTTGTCATTTATATCCAAAACCACAATCCTGACTTCAGTGGGGTAGGTAGGTTGACTGGACAGAACCACAGCGTTGATAACATCACTCTGCAAAGCCTCCCTGTCGATGACAGACGTCGTGTAAATTGCGCCTGTCGTGTCATTGATTGCAAACATTCGGTGGTTCTCGCCGAAGCGGTAGGTGAAGCCCGGCTGTCTGTCTATGGCGCCCACGTACGAACCCAGCGGCTGCTCCTCCAGCACCTGCAACTCTTGGCGGACGTGTCTGGATGTGCAGTTTTTCCATAAAGTCCATTGCATTAACAGCATCAAATAAAGTCCCCTCAGAACCCTACCTGAAATGGCCATGGTGAAATTTCCAGTCCACCGTTCCGGGACAAACTCCTTGCCGGTTATGCATCAACTTCGTTTGACTTACCCAAAATGTAAATCAAAAAGGTTTTATTCTAATAGTGCTGAGCGGAATAATTTCATTCACTGCGGGCGAATTATGCGTGCATTCCTTGTACAATTGTAAAAGCGAAATTCAGTTCATTGTATACCACATTATTCCTGTGCCACAAAAATAAAAATAAAAGTCAGAAGATGTTGCTCATCCTTTTAAGGCAAATCCCAAAAGCGGTAGATCCGTAACTCTTTGCACTCCCCAAAGTTGATAATTTCAAAACACTTTTGTTAATGTTAATATTATAGTGACAAGATTAAATCCGATTTTCCATCCGCGCACTGTTTAGCGCAAACTGTGCTTTACCCGGCGCTTCTTAAAAGCAAAGAATTAGAGGAAGACTGTGCCTACAGGATTAGTTTCTCTTTGTAGATCCGTGCTTCTCCCGTGCATGTGGGTTAAAATAACGGTGCCGAGACTCCGGTCATTTTAGCGGCGGCTCATCGGTAACTTTCTCACTCTGTTCCGCCCACCGGACTCTCCATTGGTGCGACATCCCTGATCTGCTCTGCTTAAACTTAGCAAACTAGGCAAACATAGAGGATCTTCAATAACTTAAATGAATTAACTTATACAAGGTTATATGCTGACCCCTTATGGTCCCTAAAAATTGAATATTTTTCCCTCTCTCTAAATGGCATTAAGAAAATCCGAAAGTAAGGATAAATCCTACTATAACAAAGTTATAGTTTCTTTTCGAATAAGCGTGGTTACGTATCATTATGTTCATTTATGCGAACTTGAACGAGTTCACCTGACATTTACTTACAATTAAATACTTTACGTGGTATATGCCTGATCTCTTCGCGTCTGAAATACCGCAACTTAAACAGCCTTTCAAACATGCACCCTCGATCCCTGGCTCCAACTTTTTGTTGATCACAATAACCAGTATGTTCCCTTAAAATGACACTGGTTACATTAGGGGTGCCTGATTTGTGTTAATTAAAGGGTTGCACTGATTTGTTCGATTGCATTCACCTTTTTGAGCGAAACTGCAATAAAATGAGGAAATACTGCCATCTAGCGTCCAGAAGAATCTATAACCTTTGGCTACCGACGGCATGAAGAGGAAATTCTTTTAATTGAGGAAAACGAGTCTCAGATTTACAAGTCTTCTTGTAATGTAGTTACATTTTCATTAGTAATTATTATGGAATGTACATAAATAATGATTTGGTTTCTTTATTTTTATATAGTGGGACACTGTTAATTAAAAGTTAAGAGTTAAGTTTTACTCGCGAATACGCCTCAGTGTTTCAGGCTGTACGTCTTCGCCTCGCGTCAGTCATCAAGTGTATTGTGAGATATTTCATTGCACCATTATGTTCAAAGTAATGGTCAAACCTGGATGTTTGTCCCAATTCCTTAATATGGACTGAAATATGCGACCTATATTTGCCATAGAGTTAGTGGGACTCTGCATACAATCCAATGTAATCGTGATAATCACAGTAGGAACATACAAACTTTCATGTCATAAATCATTATTTTTGGAAAATCACCAAATTCCACTTTATTGGTTTCATTTTATTTGATACAGTAAAAACCCCGCAGTCGTCTCCTGCCTAATTTTGCCGTCGTTTCATAGCCCGTCATGAAACCCGTCATTTCATTCATACAACCGGTCGTTGCTCTTTACAAGTAATTTTTTGTCTCGATCAGATAATACCGATATGATTATTCTACCAGCTTCAGTGAGGAAAGCAAAGGGGCAAATTTAATAATGAAAACAGGTCTGTTTAATGATAAAAAATAAATGCTTTTCGGAAAAAAAACTTTCTATTGTTGAAGTAAATGGATTAATCGAACAATGGACCCAGAAATACAGTTCCTTTCTGGAAACCTTTTTTTCCACGAACACATTTAGTATATTTGACTTAGATTTCATACTTTTAAACATGGATCCAGTTCTGACAAATGCAGTTCAGTGCTTACATATGGCTCTGCATGGCTATTAACAATGGCTGTCATACTGCTGTCATACTGCTGTCACAGCCCCGAGCGAGGAATTCACCCTGAATTGCTCTAGCGAAATACCACATTAAATATGCACTTAGCACATTAACTTATGTATATAATTTATGTTGATTGTCTTGATCGTCCTTGCTTGTTTAGTTTTGCTTGTTTTGCGTGTCGTCCCAAAGTAAATTCTTTGTATGTAAAAGTACTTGCTGATAAATATTCTGGTGAAAAAGGTGGTCTTGGAGAAAAACATCAACCGCGCATCATATAAGTGCATCATATTTACATAAGACAACTGGGTACAGAAAATGGATGGATGGATGGATGGATGGATGTGCAGGCATGACCCATACAGACCACCCAGTCGTTAAATGCTACGGCTGCGTTATTGTGCTTTGCCGTAGGTACTGCCTTGCTTTGCAGATATTTGAGAGTTTTCAGAACTACACCGAATCGTTTATGAGTAATTGCTCTCAGGGGCTGCCAAAATATCTGACTTTTCGATTTCCTGACGTGGCCTGGCCGCTGCAGATGATATTATTCTTTTTTCCCTTTAAACATGCCAGTATTCTATAGTAATAACACAGATACGGGAGGCTGAACAGCTGGGCAACGTTTCGTGAATATCGCGTGGAATTTCACACGTATGGAAAGGATGCATTTTTTTTTTTGGCCCCTTACTGCCCCCTGGCGGTGGGGTAGAGTAGGGCTCCCTCAGTATAGCAGTATTGCACTCTGAGCTTATGCGTAGCATTAACCTTTTTACATACCAGACCAGAAAAAAACAGGACTTGGGATGCCAAGCATCCAGCAAAGCCACATGAAGTTCTCCTGCGCTATGCTGGGATTTATCTGGCCTTGAGGGCTGGATGGAGACTTCAGGTAAATGAAATATATGAAAAGCAGATCGAGGCCTGGATGCATTACACCTAAACAGCACTTAAGACAAAAAAAGCTGCGATTAATTGCAATGCTTTTATGCATAAAGGTGAAAAACTTTGGAATCACTGAAACACACGTTAAAAAAGCTTTAACTGTGACATCGGCAAGACGTTCTGGTTTTGAACTTCATTGTAAATTCTTCTTGGGGTGTTAGTCTCAAACAAACACTACAAATGTACCTGTATTACCTGTATTTGGATAAAAACAAACAAAAATAACTGAATAAAGTCACCCTTTTTCAGCTGGGCAGATGCACACTAGATAGCCGTTAAAGTTCACAGAACATAAACTGATAGAGTATTAATAAGCTGTTGTGTAAAAACAGTTCCAGCAGTTAAACTTCCCAACTTCCTATAAAACTAAAGCCCAGGCATGAGAGGGTAGATCTGAAACTCCAAACAGGCCAGTCGCAAGTGGAAAAGCACTCTAATGCAAAGCAGATATCCTCACTGAAGCATCTGCTCTCATCAGCCACTCAAACTAGGGCGCCTGCAATCTGGCACTTATTTAGCCAATGGAATGCCAGGCATATTCATGAATTTTCAAAGGACATTTACACCCACAAATGACTGAAGTGCCTATCTTATTTAATATCTGCCATAGTGACCAGAGCATTCAATTAACAGCCAGTAACCTGGCAGCACAGAAGCAGGCCAATGTGAACATGGGGGTTGAGTCAATTAACAGTTAGAGTACAGTATAGCGGGGTGGCATGGTGGTGCAGTGGTTAGCACTGTTGCCTCACACCTCTGGGACCCGGGTTCGAGTCCCCGCCTGGTTCACATGTGTGTGGAGTTTGCATGTTCTCCCCATGTCATCGTAGGGTTTCCTTCAGGTACTCCGGTTTCCCCCCACAGTCCAAAAACATGCGGAGGCTAATTGGAGTTACTAAATTACCCATAGGTGTGCTTGAGTGAGTATATGGTGTGTGAGTGTGCCCTGTGATGGGCTGGCCCCCCATCCTGGGTTGTTCCCTGCCTCGTGCCCATTGCTTCCGGGATAGGCTCCGGACCCCCCGCGACCCAGTAAGGATGAGCGGTTTGGAAAGTGGATGGATCTCATGATTGCTTCATTCCTCACTCCTAGACACCTGAGATCTACAGTATATAAAACCGGCATGAAACTACGGTTTGCTTCTCTACCTCACTTTTTGTTTCTCCGGGGAAAAAAGAGACATAAAATATTTCTCATTAATGAGACTAAGTTAAGTTTGAGAAGATGTCTTTTGTTTGGCTGAAATGTGGCGCCAGTCCTCTGATTCACTCACGTCTGCTTCATCTCTCCTGGTGATACACATCAGACCAAATGCAAGCTGAGCTGAGGCTGAAATAAGAATCACGATTTTGGACAGAAAGCTCTGAGCTGTAAAATTTTCTCTGGGTAGGCATCTTAGGGTAGGTTTTGTGTCGCTAGTCACTAGAGAAGATTTTTAGTCACCAGGGAAGGTCAAAAAGTGGAAAAATTAACAACTGCTCCAGAGCAGGTTATGGTTGAGGCTCGGAGCGAAGACAAGAAGTCACCTGATATAACAGACTTTACCGAACTCTCAAAACTAAGGGTGGATAAAATTGCCCGTAGCACACCTACGGGCAATTTAGTAACTCCAATTAGCCTCAGCATGTTTTTGGACTGTGGGAGGAAACTGGAGTACCCGGAGGACACCCCACGACGACATGGGGAGAACATGCAAACTCCACACACATGTGACCCAGGCGGGGACTCGAACCCGGGTCCCAGAGGTGTGAGGCGACAGTGCCAACCACTGCACCACCATGCCGCCCCAGTCATGAGATCTCATTTCCAAATTTCATTTCCACTGGGTATCGCCGTGCTGCACAGATTAAAACTCACGACACTCCGTATGTATCAACAGAAAACTTACATATACTAATCATTTTAAGCGAATGTCCTTTGTAACTACATATACCAATATGTACCATGACAACACGGACCTTCATAAATTAAAATAGTTGTCAAATCCGATGGTACTTTACCAGTAAGCGCTGTACCGTTACCCCCACATTTGTCCATGTTCTGTGCAGAGAGCTAAGCCAGCCTGTTCTAGGTCCTGTACATCATTGCCGCCAAAATGTATAAGATACAAGATACTTATACAGTCTAAGGGTCACTCAGGGTACATTTCACTACATGTTTACTTGTATAACCATGTATGTGGCAAACAGAGTGACCCTTAGACTGTGCAAATCAAATCAAGAATAGAAATAAGAATAAGTCAACAAGTTAAAAATCTTAGAATAAACTAAGAAGTTACAATAACTAAAAATGTATCATGATATAGAGAAATACAGAAGCTCTAATATAGAAAATAAATCTTAAGGTTAAAACTGTACATGTGCATATGATGCTAGAACTTTGTATTTAAAGTGAAGGTGACATAAGTATAAATATAAATTTAAGCAGCAAAGGTGGATGGAAATGTAGCCGCAGATTGTTAGAACAGCAGGTTGGTGACAGTTGGGAAGGGTTTACATGGGTTGTGTATATTGAGGGTGTAGTGGTGGCATGTCCTGATTAGGGAGCCTTACGGCGTGAGGAGAGAAGCTCCTCACGAGTCTCCCTGTTTCTGCCGTAATTCTCCTACAGCACCTGCCTGATTTCAGCAGCTCAAACAGACAGTTGCTGGCATGAGACCAGTCTCTGATGATCCGGGTGGATATTAGGGTCACTGCATAACCATAGTAAGAGTTATGCATGCTGTGGAGTTTATTTATACAGAATTGTAAATGAAGCAAACGTAGCGATAGTAACAATCCAAGCATGTATCGTTCTCACAATAATGCAATACTAGATATTCTCGTATTTCAGTAATGATTGCAAACTGATGCATGAAGGAAACACAGCTAAATACACACAGGCAACAAACTTGCACAGAACTTAAAGAATGGGACGCCATTCAGCAATGTGCCGTATGCAAATTAGGCATGATCAGGTGTTGCCTGACACACATGGGTGTCGCCGGCATTAAATCTGAGGGGAATTATTCGTTTGGACCACCTCCACATTTAACATAAAATATTAGTTTATCAGTGTGCCCCCCCCACATTCAAAATGCTTTTGAACCCCTTGGTGACACAAAGACTTTTAGCCACATTTCAGAGAGTCAGTTACGGCTTATGATGGTATTTCTTGAGCCACAGTGCTCCAGAGCATGAGTCATGCTGATGTACGGTGTGATGTATGGCTGATGTATGGTGTGATACATGATGTATGGTGTTAGCCAGTAAGCCAGCATCGTGACAATGGAAAGCCAGAGTTAACTCTGAGTGGCAAAGTTCTCCGGCTAAACAAAGAATCGGGCTTTGTGATAGTGCGCCCTAGTCATTACGAACACTTTTGTGCGTTCTAGACACAAATACGACACTCTCGTAACTTAAATGCTTTTTTTGACTTAAGCACTTGACGGGAGAATAGGCCCCTCTGTCTACCTGCCATTGGTTATCCATGTTTTTGACCAGTGGAAATGTGGGTCAAATTGATAAGCTGTCTGTCAGCAAAGAGGTATTAGTTACTATTCACGTATGTATCAGGTCGTTCTAAAAATGAATTTTATTTTGAGTAGACTAAGTTTACGTTACTGTTTTACTCTATATTACATTGAAACAAAGGATACCGTTGTAAGGAATATATACAATATGACCTCAAACACATTAAAACAAAAGATGCTGACTTGCAGATTGGTAGGGATTCTGAAACTTCACATACAATATTCCTACATATCACAAGCCACTTTCACACTTCCAGGTGATCCAGTACCTCTAGTAACTACAAGCTTGTGTGGGATGAGTATAGCTTAGATGGGCAGAGAGAGAGAGACAGGGTGGGCCAGGGAATATACTGCATGTGGTCATTTCCAGCAACACCAAATCTAGTTTCATGCATTTTAATCCCTGATCAGGCTGTTATTGCTATTTAAAAATCAAGCAGTTACCTGAATCTCAAATGAATTTCGGGGAAAAAAAGTGGACTAGATAAGAGCATCAAAATGTTTCAGAGCAACAACATACAGTATCTGCCTTTGAGTTACTCAAACTGGTTATTTTTCATGATTTGTGAACTCCTTTGTCTGGATTCCAAAAGCATTTTACATACTGCATTCCTGGCGAAACACTGAAATTCATAGAATGAAGTCAATCAACCCACCACAGCATCTTGGTACCATGCACTTCTACAGCAGAAGCAAGCAGCCTGCAATAGGCTGGAGTGTATGGAGTAACCTTTAGGTCGGGTGTTCAAACCTGCACATGAGGGCTCCTCAAATCACTCCAATTAAGTGATCAAGTCATTGAAAACCCACATACCCAGCAGTCCTTTCTGGATGAGGCTGCTCACCCCTGTTCTAGTGGGATCAAGTCCATTTCTATAAAATCCATGGAAAATTTCACATCGTTATATTTCCCCCCCAATACCATTAAGGGAACAATGGATTTAGGATGCAAGTGACGTGTTGCACCCTCTACTGCACAGAGGTAGGCATAGTTGTGTCAAGCATAACATGCTAAGACTTAGGCACTAGTCACACTGCTAGTAACAATCAGGAAGAGGCCAAGAGAATGAAGAACCCACACTGACATTGTTAGTTGGCATATAGTGTAGTGTCTCATGGGCTAAGGATTCTATCCTCTGGAGAAGTGAGAAAAGTGCTTGACTCTTCACTCCTAGGGAAGAGTCTCATTCACCTTCAGCCACCACAAGTTTCAGGTGTACCAATAGCCACTAGAATGTTCCACCTACCCCACCTTACTCTGAGACATGCAGGTGAGAGCCAGGCTGGGGAGAGGGGGGGTGATAGTACCCCTGGAGCTGCGGGTTAGGAGCTACACTCAAGGCCCCAGAAATGGCCAGTCGGCCAAGGGTGGAATCACTCACCATTAACAGAAGCTGAGCATAAAGCACATTTATTGTTTAAATTTCATACAGCAAATGACATTTCATTTCCAGCGAATCACAGCTCCCAGTACAATCATGGAGACCAGTCCCACTGCAGCCACTATTCCAGCCAGGGCCACCATCTCAGCTGAGAAGCCTGCATATAGAAGCTACAAGTTACTATTTGGAACAGCCTCAAGCTGTCAAATGGCACTCAGTGCAGGTGAGGTTGGGGGGGGGAGGAAGCACTTAACACTGAACTGGGCCAATGAGGACAGACAGGAGTAGAACAATGTCAGCACAGGATAATGAGCAACCGATGGAACAGTTAGCTCAGAAACAGGTGGAGTTACTGATGCATGACTAGGGAACTAGCAAACAGACCAGGCATACCACACTAAAGCAGCAACAAATACAATAGGGCAAACCTATAGCAGAAAAGGATGAACATTGTGGTGCAGAAAACCCAAGATCACACTGATGAGCCTGAAGCCCATGAGCAGAGGGTTAATCCAACATGGACTCAACCCACCAAGTAGTGGTGCAGTCCAGGGAGTGGGGAACCACCCACAGTAGAGAACTAAAGATGGCCAGTGACCTGCTGGTCAGAGGGGGCAAAGTGACCAATGGCCACAGGTGAGACAGGGAAAGGTCAGAGGCACTGACACCATTTCCACTGGCGTACCGGAACCAAGCCACACCATGAATAGCTAGCAGTGCCAGATCACTGCATAAGTGAAGCTAGGTTTATTAAAAAAAAAAAAAAAAAGCGACTAACAAAATCAAACATGTTTACTAGTCATGATTTACTGTGTGCCAGACTTGCTAGTGGAATCACCATGCAACTTACTACAGCAGCAGAATTAGAATTCACTTGCATAAATTTGCATTCCAAATCCATTCTACTGCAGCTGTCCTAGTGCTTTAAGCAGGTGGTTGGAAATTGAAGTTGCCAGGAATGCATCCCCACATTGTGACGCGAGATACTACTGGAGAGAGAATGCCTCCTGCCGATAATCCATGCATGGATTACTGTTCTGTGCACTGACCAGATGATCATGCTGTCAGCCCTGCTAGTAAGCAGAGCCATAATCAGCACAGGTAACGTGAATTCAGCCTGACTAGCTCCAAGGTATGGCTTGGTTCTTGCAAAGATCACAAAGTGCTTCTGGCCACATACCTGTTGTAACTGATTCCACTGCATTCTGGGCTGATTCCTGGGCTTCAGCTTTCACATCAGCCAGCAAAGGCTTCTCCAGCACAATGAAAGGACCCAGGAGAGCGTTATCCTGCCACTGTGGGGCTAATAACAGAAACCCTCACTTGGAAAGCTTTGGCAGTAATGCACATGAAGAGCAAGGTTGAGCCTTACCTTCATCATCCAGACTCCTGCCCTTCCTGACATCACAGCTTGTGTCACAGCAGCCGCACAGCTGGTCTCCCCCACTTGCAGCCACCCATCTACAAGAGCAGCCGGTCAGCCACACTAGAGGAAGCAATGCTTACCCACCACCTGTGAGGAGCTGTACCTGTTAGCCACAGTGGAGAAGGAACAGGCCTTGTACACCATGTCCAAGGCAGCAGAAGCCAGAGTTGCTTTCAATAGGCAAGTAATGTACATCTGTAGAGGGTCAGGAATTGGAGCCATCCATTATTGATGGAATGCCACAGCGCACACACAGGCGGTCACCGCCAGCCACTCACCAAGCTGCTATTTTGCTGAGAGAACCTGAATGTCTCCAGCTGCATCTGCAGCTTATCATCCTGGGTTCTTGGCATGAACTGAGAGCGGGAGCCAGTCAGCTTCGCATCAATTAGGCACCTGAGGAACAAGAAACATGCAGCATTAGCTGAACAGCACAGGAACCCTCTGCTTAAGCAGGCACCCACTCACCCATGGTTCACAACAAAGGTGTAGCTGGGCACAGCATTCAGATCAGGGACCAAGGTGGCAACACAGCTATCCACAAAGACACGCAGGGGCACGTGGTTGGACACCATAACGGCAGCCTCAATGTTCATCACGTCTCCCAAGCTGTAGAAGTTGGAGGTCCTCTCAGCCTTCCAGTCATCTGGAAGAGAGAGACACTTTCAGTATAGCATTTGGATTTGACATGCGGTCTGGCTCACCTACCACTCATGAGCCTCAGGGTGAAGACCAACTGCTCCACAGCAGACAGGGTAGTGAGGAATGGCACCCAGGTTGGCACCAGGGCATTGCTGCTCACATTCTGCTTCCTAAAGAGGAGTGAGACCCAGTCAGATCGTTGGTTAAGAGCTTCATACCTACAACAGAAGTGAAGCAGCAAAGCCAATGCTTTTAGCATTAAATTCCACACCTCAAGTAATGACATGCGATGTTGACAGTGGCAGCACTGGTCCTCACAATAGGAGCTCCAGGCCCAAGCTCCTTGGGTGTATACACCAGGGTGAAGGTGTAGACAAGGGTATCCTCAGTCATCTATGACAGCAATTACATAGTCAGCATACCAGTCAACGGTAGCCGTCTACTCATCCCATGGGATACGTACCATCATTGTGCTCCCACAGTTCTGTAGCTCAGTCTGAAACATCAGCACCTGTCCTGAGGCATCCTGCCCAGTTGAAGCACAGCCTCCCAGGGTGACATCAGATGGATCGATCAGCCGGCCAATGCCAAACAAGTCCCTATGCACAGCCACCACCACAGAGCTCTCCTGACATTCAGCACTCACAGACTGCACCTGCAGCCTCATCGGCTCAGCTTCCTGGCTTTTCACAGTTCCCTGAACCACCATTTGGCTTTGGGGAACCGGATACAGTGGCGGTAGGAGCTTAGAATCCACTAGTTGGCCTGCAGGTGGAAATGGGAAGGAGACAGGAACCTGCAAGGACTGCTGCTGCGGGAGCCTCTGAATCACTGGCTGGTTGGCAGCTACTTGGGAAGCCTGATGCAACAGAGGAGCTTGCAGGAGGTGCACCTGTGGGAGCCTCTGAATCACTGGCTGGTTGGCAGCTGCTTGGGAAGCCTGATGCAACAGAGGAGCTTGCAGGAGGTGCACCTGTGGGAGCCTCTGAATCACTGCGTTGCTAGAAGATACCATTGTATTCACTTGGCTCAGAGGAAGCTTAAATGGTAGCCACTGTTCTGAATTCTGTGGCTTGAACTGTGCAGTACAGACACATACTAACAAAATGAGTACTACAGAGTTAATCCAACTGTACTGCACAGCCATGCTAATGCAATAAAACACAAACTCTACACTATGCTGAACTGCTCACCAGCAAGTTTTAAAAACAGAAAACCTCGCCCTTTTCCCAATTTCAGGTAATTTCCTGCCAGCCCTGCAGAGTTAAGCAGTCGGGGCTACCCTGCACTCTCTGCATGTGAAATCAATTAAATGTTTTTTCATGGGCATATTATGTAGTTTTACTTAATTCTTCCACCTGTCTTCATGTCATCGCTAACAACAATTGTTTGATTACTCTTTTAAAGAAGATAGCAAAAACACCAAAAAGTACTCTTCTTTTTTGCATCAAAAGAAATCATTTTTAAAGGTTTAGTTGATCTTACTGCTACCAGTAAGATGCATGAATGGGTTTCTAAAATGCTCATTAGGAATCTTGTATGCTGTTTTTAAAACAGCTGCCTTTGATGGACCTGTACCCCCTCTCAGCATGTACTCCAGCTTTGTCTCGCCCACAGCCCTGCCTAGGATGGATGTTTGGTGAATAAAATGGCCTTTGCAAAACTCCTGTAATAGGAGAGGGAAAATGACTTTATTCCCTTGTGAAAAGGTTTATGTGGATTCATTAGCAGTTGAATGCCCAGTAATCAAACAGCCTCATGTATAATGCGCTGAATTCAACCCTCAATCTCTTGTTTTGCGGATTGAGATGAGCAGCAGATTAGCAAACTGTCACTGTGATTGGATGGTTGCTGGTTCAAATCCCGTAATTGGCACAGTGAGCTCCTAGCCCCGATTGCTCCAGTGGCTGCCTGCCTAGGCTTGCATGTTGGATGAAAGCATCTGCTTCTCTTCTAATATTTTTCCTTATAGGAACGTTTACTGAACATTACAGTTACAGTATGGAAAAGTTCAAGGTGTCCAGTTTTCCCGATGCTCCCAGAACATTATCCCACTACTGCAATCACCAATACAAGTGACACTAATAATGTGGAATCAAATAAAGGGTTCGGCAGGGCAGTGGGGAGCACTGTGACTTTGCAGCTTTACACCCACATGAGCTCAACACTGCCTGGCATGTTTGCATTATACACATATAGTGCTAGCATGTGATTCAGTGGACTCAGCATCTGTGCCTGTGATCAGAAGGTTGCTGGTTCAAGGCCAGCCTCGGCATGTCTGTGGGCCCTTGTGCAAGACCTTTAACCCCCAGCTGCTACGGGTGACTGCTCTTCACAGCCAGCTTGCTCTCACCTACAGAGTGCAGGTTGTGGGAGGCATGAAGAGAGTTTCTCCATAGGGAATGATGATGTATCTATTATTGTAAAATAATGTTTTTAATATTAATTATGTTAAAAGGGTGCTCAGGACATAATGTTATCATGCTAATATCGATAAGACCTTTGTTAACACATATAACCTGGAAATAACGTTCTATCAACATTACAGTAACAGTGTTATCTGGCAACTTTGAGAGGACCTTCACTGACGTTGGCTAAAGTTCTGGGAATGTTCCCTGTTATCTGGGTAAGTGAATAAAAAATAGGAAAAAAATACATTACTGTCATGGCAGATGGGACGACAAAATTATGGATTAATGTGGGTTCAATCCACTATGCTCATTTTAAACATGGCATCTTTCTCGTGTGCTTAAGACTTCTGGCTGATGTGTTCCATCAGGGCTGAGCACCTGCTATGATCACTCACTGCTTCACTCTCCATAAGTGATGTAACTCAACTTGTCCGCTTCACTTTTCCTGAAGCTATTCCAAGCTTTGGACAGGAGAGGGCAGTGTGGGGGTGCCAATGGTCAGTGGCTGGCATCCTTAATCTTCTGCATTCCCATAACGACCTCATAACCACGATGCGTTCGCTGGCAGTGTGCATGGGAAATTAATTACTAATGTTTCTAGATGGTTAACTCTACAGGACTTACAGACTCCGTAAGCTCTATGTCAGTTATCTGACCACACCGGAACCTTTGTTCATAAGCCATGAACCACATTAATTTATGGCTTTCAATTGGACTTGGGAGGAATTAAATAATGTGTAAGCCAGCATACTGAATAATACCTAAAGACATAAACTTGCAACCAGAAGGCCAACCTATACTGGCTAAATAGGGAGAAATGTAAGACACATTTATCAAAAGCTAAGCAATTAAATATAATGCCTACAGCCCTCGGCTGATTTGAAATGCTAATTTGGATCTACGATTTGTAGCTGGTGCTCAAGCCAGTGATGTAGATCGCTGACATAATTGTGCTCTCTGTGTGGAGTTTCCTTTGAGTGCAGAAAGAGGATCAGTAACTATCCCAGACAGGACTTGTAAGGAGTTAAAACCTCTTGTTAGG
This sequence comes from Isichthys henryi, assembly GCA_026776945.1. NCBI lineage: Eukaryota > Metazoa > Chordata > Actinopteri > Osteoglossiformes > Mormyridae > Isichthys > Isichthys henryi. Next base: position 5,430,891 of record JAODJX010000053.1, on the reverse strand, counting down.
TTTAGGAAGACGTGCCAAAGACATGTAATACTTTTGCAGGGATTGCAAGCTTCTTTCAGTCTACATTTTCCAGTAGATTAAGGCAATGCAACTACTTAGGGTTCAGGATACTGGCTGTGAAGAATATGCCAGCACACTAAAAACAGATTATTAGAGCTTAATGGGTAACACTTTCTATGAATGCCATGTCTATAAGATTCGATGAAGACATTCATAACACATTATAATGCATTCATGAAGCATTATAAACATGGATACACATATTTTTGAAATGGCACAACACATTTTAGCCATTAACCCTCATAACGCGGCAATGAAGCATCTTTAATTCTTGAACCAACCGTTACCATGTATTATGAAGGTATGTACAGTGCGTGCGTTACCAATGAGAGCTTCATGGGAGCTTATGAAGTATCATAATCAACACTATAATGCCTTGTGACTGTCAATAGAAGATGCTGTAATGCTTTAGTAATTTTTATACTGACCATATAATGCATTATGAAGGTATTTATAATGCATTATACAGTAGATTACATCTTTACACAGGTAAAGCTACATAGTCTGTTGAAACATTGCTTCTCACATTCAGTTAATAATGGCCAAAGGTGCTTTTCATTGTGTGATTATGTGTTGTTTTTGAGACTGTGAACATATCCAGGAGAATGGAAAGGGGGATTTTATTGGGACCCCAGGGGTAAAATCAGGTAGATGAGTCAGGCAGACATACAGTACAAACCACTGTTTTGATCTCTAAGCAGGTAACCGCTCATGAAATTAAACCTTTCATAATAATTCTCCTAATAATTCAGTACAGATGAATTCCTGCAACCTTGCAGCTTCCATGAAACATCCATGCCCTCACTTCGCCTTGCACAGTGCTTTCTCATGTAGCACACCTCATGTCTGCTTTACTTCCTAAGAATATCTTAAACAACAAATATTTTTAATTTAACTTAAGATTTCTTTGTAGCATCGATGTCTTAAATATGATCTTTAAGGAGGCAGAGCCATTTTCAACAAAGTTAAGCGGTCTTCAGCGAGACAGGACGTGACAGACCAGGTGCATCGTAAAATCCCACACACATTTCCTGCCGTTGCCATGACGATCTGTTATTTTTGAATCGCAAGGCCATATTCAAAGCTACAGCTTTCGCAAGGTGTCTCCCACCATTTCCAATGTCACAAACAATAGGCGAGTTTGCCAGTCTTAGTCATGTAATTCGCCCACAGACTTACCAAAGCCATTTCTGTGACTTCTGAAAGAGCCCAGTTCATGCTCTAAAAAAATGTCCTAACTTTGTTCAGGAGGTTCTGAGGTCATCTCGCTCTCAAGAAAATTATGTGACACAATGCCCCCAGGTCCAGCCTTTTAGATTTTTCAGCACCTGATGGTTGAGCGATGTCCATGTGCAATCTAGCAAACTGAGAAAGACACCACCCTGGGGACGTATGTTACCCGTGTCGGTAGCGTGTGACTCCGTGACCTTGTGTTCCTTTCTCAACCAGCCGTCACTGTCATTGATACTTCGTCCCAGGGTATTAACTTCTCCGTGGAGAAATAAGACAACGACTTACTTTTCTTTCAAAACTGGGCACTGGTAAAGACTCCGGAGAAACAAAGTCGATCACTTATATGTTTCTCATTAGGGGTCCAAAAGCCCCCACCCACGATATTACCCCAGGTCTGAAGTGTCTTTTTATCCCCAGAATAGTCTTAATTTTACGCCTGTTCACTTGCCGGTGATGTGCGTGACAGATGGTGGTCTCAAGGTCTCAGAGTGATGAAATCCAGGACTCTTACGATGATGCCTCTTACATATAAAATTTATCCAGTGGACACTACACCCACACAAAGAGAACGCTACCATCCAGTTCCCTAGAATTCCCTAAAACTGTAAAGTGACTGCACAGTCGATTCAGAAGATTCTTATCTTAATGTAAATAACACTTTAATAACCTGAATTCAAGTGAACAGATAAACTCTGGGGAAAGCTGGTGAACATTCTTTTACAGTCTCTATATCAAAAAGTAAGTGTTCAATATCTTAGAAGTATTGGCAGACCCAGTAATGTATTTGCTGGGATATTTGTGTTGAAATATTATTATTTAGACTATGTAAAGAAGCTTATGGCCGGTTATCCAGCAGTGTTGAAAGTAGGCATGCCTTGGCATTTGTGTTTGGTAAGCTTCGAGCCATTTGCAGAGCTAATGCATTATGCTAGTCCTATTCCAGAGATTAGCTCCGTCCTCTAAGCTTGTCTACCCCCCCACCATTGTTATAATTAAACCCGTATTTCATGGGTCTGGCAGTCGGGGAGAGGTAGCTGTTTGGAAATCGTACTCTTCTCCCTCAGTTTGGTTCACTACCTTCCACGTGCGCGTGTCATTGTGTCAACAGCTCGTTATCAAACAACTTTGCACCTTGTTATGTTTTTCCTGGGAGGGGCAGTTGTCACTACTTTTTTTCACGGACTGAATAACACTATTGCAGTTCAAAGTGGTTCATTTTGAATAACTGAGGGAGTAACTTCAGCATGCGGCAGGAAGAACGCATAGTGTGTGCTGCGATGTAAGTCACGAAGCACAGGTGGCTACATTCAGCTAAGCGACTCGAAAATTAGATTCAGCCATCAGGCTATTCTTGAATGAGCAGCCTTCATGTCTTGAGGCTTATTGCTACTACATCGTGCCTCAGTGCTCTGAGCCGATAGTGAGCCTCACCTTACCTTTTAGACCAGATGACAGATGTATCCAATGAGCAGACAGCTGATCCCCTCACCTAGCAGGGCTGCGCTTTCCTTTCAGTGGCAGGATAAAGGACGTGCTGAAGGAGTCCCGAACACAAGAAGTTTTCCATACAAGGACAGGTTACAAGCATTAAATCTTGTTAGTTTCGAGTAAAGTTCTGTGAGGGAGGACATGATCCAGGAATAGAAATTCTTGGGGCGATTTTCCTATTTGGACCCATCTGGATTAAATTTCTTTCACTCATGCAATCCCATTATGTGTTTAGCATATGCTGACACGTCAGGTTGGATATATGAACATATGCAAGACTTTTATTAATTAAGCCAATATAAGTGAACAGTCCATCTTCAGTGCTTACTGTACTTCAGTCAGCTTGGCTCCATGCATGGCTATATTCTGGAATTGAATTGCATTTTGGAATTAAACTGAAAAGAATGGATACATTTAAATGTAATTTATTTGATTCCTTCTTGTCTCAATGATCGGCAACCAGAGACTCCAAATAGGTTGTGGCAACCCTTATATCCCAATAGCCCTATCCCTTTGGAGTCGGTGACCCAGCCCGTGGGTCCAAACCCAATAGCCCTAACCCTTTGGAGTCAGTGACCCAGCCCGTGGGACCAAACCCAATAGCCCTAACCCTTTGGAGTCGGTGACCCAGCCCGTGGGACCAAACCCAATAGCCCTAACCCTTTGGAGTCAGTGACCCAGTCCGTGGGACCAAACCCAATAGCCCTAACCCTTTGGAGTCGGTGACCCAGCCCATGGGACCAAACCCAATAGCCCTAACCCAGTCGGTGACCCATGGGACCAAACACAAATCTCGACAAGCCGTTTAAAAAAGTAATTTTTCTCATGGAAACATTTAAAAAAGACCCCCACAAACCTCGAATGGTCTAATATATATATGCTAAACAAATGCAAAGGTCTGCGATGGGCTGGCCCCCCATCCTGGGTTGTTCCCCGCCTCGTGCCCATTGCTTCCGGGATAGGCTCCGGACCCCCCATGACCCTGTAGGATAAACGGTTTGGAAAATGGATGGATGGAAATGCAAAGGTAGCTCACTAGTTTATACTGATTTTCTGTTTAAAAATAAATTTCACGTGGTCCATCTTTCAGACTGGTCACTGTTATAGCATTGCATGGTGAACAGACGGCCGATCCATGTAGCAGCTGTCACAAACATGGATTTATTAAACAAAATAGAACACAAATAGAAAACAAAGGGACCACAGTGGGGTGAAAAACGAGTAGGTAAGATCAAAACCTAAACTATAACGAACCAGAAGGTAAACTAACACTAAAATATAGCAAAAAAGACACAGGTAATAAGAAGAGGTACCACACAAAGAACAGAGCAGCAACAATGTAGGAATTAAACACATGTCACACAATGACCAGCTAAGGAACAAAGGCAGTGCAGGTGGTAAATTACACAGATAACAAGCACTACATGGCACAGACCATAATAATTACCAAACACTACAGTTGGGAACAAGAGGCAGGTGAGTGTTACAACAAATACATAAGGGTTCAAACACTAGGAGATGCCGGGATAACAAGACTCAAAACAAGGAACCATGCCTAAATAAACAACAGGAATGAAACAAAGGCACAAAACAAGGAACCATGCCTAAATAAACAACAGGAATGAAACAAAGGCACAAAACAAGGAACCATGCCTAAATACACAACAGGAATGAAACAAAGGCACAAAACAAGGAACCATGCCTAAATACACAGGAATAAAACGAGAACCAGTTATCAGTGATTCAATTCAGCACTAGATAAAACTTTCCCATAAGAGAGCCAAATGCAAATGCACATTTCTGATAAATGTTATTCCCAATATACAGTAGGTGTTCCAAAAGGCCGTTTGTCTGGCCACTTCATTTTTCCATCTGTTCCAAGGATCACAGTTGCAGGAATGTGACTGGCAGGTGATGCACTGTGGGACAATGAGAGTCAGCATGTTCATCAGCTGTCTGGATGGGCTTTGCTGGCAACACCAAGGCCACCGTTTACAGCTTAATTGCAGCCCTCCTGAATCTTACATTTTGCAGGGTAACTAGAGCTGACAATCGCAGGAATGTTGGACCGTCTACATAAAAATGGCCTTTTCTCTCTTCAGTGGAGCAGGGCGACACGAACCACTGAAATCCTACTTTCTTTCTCATTTAGAAGAAATTACATTGTTGGGTCATACTCTGCTTTATGACTAAAATCATTAAATCACAGCCCCAGGTACTATGTTTTGTTGAACATTTATCGAGGTGTAACATTTTAAAAGCCTTATTTGGTGCAAAACGAACTTACGAAGAATCGCTAAAGCAACTGCTGCCTGCAGGCAGAGACTGAACTCCAGCCAGACATATTTCAAATGATGGTTAGAAAAATAAAAACACTGGCTTCTTAAAGTCTTACTGTAAGTTTGACAAATAGGCAGGATTTTTTGTATAATCCCCTGGACAGTGTGTGTGTATGTGTGTGTGTGTGTGTTCTGTCGTAGAATTGCATGCCAGCCAGAATGTTATGTAACCCTGTACCCTATGCAGCACTGTCTACAGCACATTCAATATTCTACAAGCAGGTGTACAATGGATGGGTGATTTTATAGCAGTTTTAAACATACAGTATTTGCATTTCAGAGTTTTAGGCAAAATTGGGTAAAAAACTAAGCATAGGTTGTTAACCACAGCAATCAAATGATAGGCATGAGATATTACGGGTGAGAAGTCTGCAGATGTTGTGTGTGGGACCAGCAGCCAGGCAGAGCAGCCGGCCCAATCAGTATGCGTGGTAGATTGTGCCAGAAAACATACTAGTCATACAGTAAATGTTGAAAATGGATTCGCTTTTTGGTTCCAGGGTGTAATGTGTGCAATTCAAAATGGCAAGAAAAAACTGACCAAAAACATTTTTACTTTTTGCTATTAAATTGACCAAAAACATTTTTACTTTTTTGCTTACTACAGTATTATATAATAATATAGTATATACTATGAGTGCCTCCTCTACAGTGGCTTATCTAATACTGGAAGATCCTGGAACCTTTTCCAGTAAGCACTGGGCATGAGGCTGGGGCACCATGGATGGCATTTAAATTATGAATGAACTCCTTTATCATTAAGAAAAAAATATTGTCATAACCTGTTTTGAATCCCCTAACATGAATATAAAACGGCACGTCTATTTGTGACTAATTACTGAAAATGGATGATGTTTCTATTCTTAAATGTATCCTTCTTAAACTTATTTATACATCTGGGACCATTTTGCTTAAATGATCATTTTAGAGGAAGCAGAAATTTTCAGATGTTATGAAGTTATGAGGCGGCCGATGTGTATAATTCTCATCACAAACTGCTGAGATGCCTTCCGTTGAGCCCTGAAGATGTTCGAGACATTTGGTGATCAATAGGCATGATGACTGCAGGGATGCTGTGTATGAATTCGGTCGCAAAAGGTGAGCAGTGCTGTTTAATGTCTCCGGGGGAGCTGCCTTTTACATTAAGCAAATTGACATGTCCTGGGCTCTTGCAACTCTCTGTGCACAGTGATTCTCAAAAGCGCTTTCTGAGTGGTGTGGTTGCTATGGAGACATTATAATTGAGAACACTGTAAATTAGTGTTTGTCTTTTCGATGTCATCCAAGAAAATAAACAAACAGCTTTAGAAATAGCTGATATGTGTTATTATTAAACAGCAATAAATACTGCAGGAGTTTACTGAAGCACAATTGTGTTTTAAAAAGTAACCTCACTTGCATTTAAGGCGATTAGTCATAAAGCACTTGTTACATTTATTTTTCTGAGATATAAAATATGAACAATAAGGTCAGATAATACTGAGAACATATTTATCAAACGTGGTCTTTCCAACAAAAACATCTAGCATTAGAATGTTCTCCAGCAAGAACTCTGTGTTTCGTTTTACATTAAAAACTTAAAATGGAAAATAAAAACGAATCAATGTTCATCACTAAATGACGGGTTGTTTTATATGATTCACACTTATTAATTTCAATCAGAGTCATAACTTGTCTTTTATGGTTAATCACATATTGAAAAATCTTTAAGACCGTTCTGTCAGTTGATGGGAACCATGAAAATCACTCTGATGAGAAAAGCATTACAGTAAGGAATGATGCAATGAAGTAATTCGTGCATTTGAGTGGTCATTTAGGAGCCCGTGCCTACACAACAGCGAGAGGAGGAGGAACCTCTGAGGAGGAACCTCTGAGGAGGAACCGCTGAGGAGGAACCGCTCCTTCCCGACCGTCACTTTGGTGACTCACACGAAACCTTTTGGCTGAATTCAGCAGAATAAAAGTGCCCTAGATTGTGGGTAAAATCAAGGGCAGTTAGATTTATCATAAAAGGTGTGCAGTCAGTGGCATTTATTCATATTTTTATTAGCATTTTTCTCATTTTGCATGTATTCGTAGCAGTATCCTTCCGATACAGAATGTTTGTTCTGTGTTAGATAGGTGGTCAGATGGATGGATGGATGGATGGATGGATAAGCAGACATTGTAGCATCTATTTCTTGTAACTAGAGAAGGAAACACAGCAGCATGTAAAAAGTGAAATGATAATTTTATGAGAAATCAAAAGCTTGTCCCATCTTTTGGTAGGTGTCTCCCTGGAACTTTTAACTGCCTGGCAGTTGTCTTATGCAAATGAGAAAAGGATTAAGAGACGTGCTTTCCAGGGCTGCTTCTTTTGGTGTCAGAGCAGAATAACTAGGATTTCATTCCTTTTAATGTCAGAGTTTACTGTTTGATCTAACCCAGCCACGTCCTCTAGGGGGGTCGTGGTAATACTGAGGTGGTCTCAGGCCAGCCGAGGGACAAAATCTCTGCAGCGTGTCCAGAGTCCATAATGATTATTGTATGATCCATTCACATTGTTTTAAAAATATTATTATCCATCCATCCATTTCCCAAACCGCTTATCCTACTGGGTCGCGGGGGGGTCCGGAGCCTATCCCGGAAGCAATGAGCACAAGGCAGGGAACAACCCAGAATGGGGGCCAGCCCATCGCAGGGCACACTCACACACCATTCACTCTCACACGCACTTCCTACAGCAATTTAGCAACTCCAATTAGCCTCAGCATGTCTTTAGACGGTGGGGGGAAACCGGAGTACCCGGAGGAAATCCCATGACGACATGGGGAGAACATGCAAACTCCGCACACATGTGACCCAGGCAGAGACTCGATCCTGGGTCCCAGAGGTGTGAGGCAACAGTGCTAACCACTGCACCACCATGCCGCCCCAAAATATTATTATATATTTTAATATCATGAATGTGGATATACGGCATGTCGGCACAACCTGTAATTTGTTCGCCTGATTCCTTTTTTATGGGAAAAGGTGTTATGATGTAATGTTTGTGCCAAGCCTCTTACGGGCAGCTGCAGTGATTTATGTCACATGATATTCCGGAATGCCATTTTGATGAATAGCACTTTTTCCATTAGAATTGATGGGTGGAGCCATAGGATTGTGTCAGGGTTTATCATCACGATGACGAATGATGTTTCAGCTCCTTGGGCTGGAAGTGTGTAACCTCATCGATTATCACAAGAGTGAGCAGTCTGTTCCTGAACCGTACGGACAGTGGTGCTATGGCAGAGCCAGAATATTTCTGTTAAACTTTCAGCCACATCTTTGATCTTTATACATCTCACAGGTTCCAGACCTCGAATTTTAACAGCTTTTAATTGCATTGAATTGTGGGTAAAATTTGTACCCAAAAAGCTGGCCGCAAGTAGCACAGTTAACACAGAATTGAAAAAGGCCGTAGTGCAGGAATGACAAACCTTCCACTTGTCAAATACGCCACTTAGGTGAAATATCCGACTCTACAGGCATCAAGCAGACAAACAGAGTGTCCTCCTAAGTCCTATCGCGGTTTATGAGACGCATTTCATGCAGAAAGATCACATCAGACAGCAGGAATTTGCACTGATCTTTGCATACTTTCAATTGCCTAAAAAGAGCTAAGCATCCATAAGTAGCATTATGACCTTTAATATAAATTGATAAATGCCAATAAAGAGGCTTCAGCTACTTGCAACATTTATATGTTGTTCATTTTGCATAGTCTTCAGCTATGGTAGGACAGTCATGCTTGTTTCAGCATTATCACACAGTGAGATGGAGGGGAATTGTGTACGTTGAATTTACCTTTGTGAGTATGACTGCATCATGAACAGCAGCTCTAAGTGGTTCTGCTCATCTCATTCCCTGCTTCCATCCTCGTCCGCGTTCCCACCCGTGGCAGCCCTGTTTCCGTCCGCATCCGAATTCCCACCCCTGGCAGCCCTGCTTCCATCCTCGTCCGCGTTCCCACCCCTGGCAGCCCTGCTGGCCGTCCACGTCCGCGTTCCCATCCCTGGCAGCCCTGCTTCTGTCGTCATCTGCATTTCCACCCCTGGCAGCCCTGCTGGCCGTCCACGTCCGCGTTCCCATCCCTGGCAGCCCTGCTTCTGTCGTCATCTGCAT
>JAODJX010000053.1:5400826-5421525 GCA_026776945.1 Isichthys henryi | reverse complement strand
CCACCCCTGGCAGCCCTGTTTCCGTCCTCATCCGCATTCCCACCCCTGGCAACCCTGCTTCCGTCCTCATCCGCGTTCCCACCCCTGGCAGCCCTGTTTCCGTCCTCATCAGAATTCCCACCCCTGGCAGCCCTGTTTCCGTCCTCATCCGAATTCCCACCTCTGGCAGCCCTGCTTCCATCCTCGTCCGTGTTCCCATCCCTGGTAGCCCTACTTCTTTTTAGTAGTTTTACCTTCTTTGCCGAAATCATTTTTTGTCACATTTATTTGCCCCACTGTTTTGTGTTAAGCAGCTCCATCCCAATCGGAGCCCAGGTTCCTCCTCCTTGGCAGGTCACATAATTCTGCTTGCATGCTCTCCGTGCTTACAGAGACATTACAACATGGCCGCAGAAGCCTGCACTGTCTTTTCTAAAAAGGGCATCATCCGCTATTGTTACATAACAACAGAACCGGTACAGCAGTTTGAACTCACTCACACTGGCAGGCATTACAATAGTCTACATGTGCATTTATAAAGATCATAACAGCTTGGAAAAATGTATGAATTAAAACACTGGTGTCTTAATTATCCTGAACAAATCATAAATGGCGGGAAGGTTCAACTATTTTCGACATTCCCCACTAATACTGTAAATAAGATTGCCAGTTGCAATCACACAATCCAAGTGATTAGGAGAAATTGTCACATGACACTCAAGTCTGCAGCCATCGCTGTGGTATTAACCCTGAATGTTGCAGCCTATTGCACATATTGTCCCCATACTACCTTCTCCTAACATCACTGTGCCACATCGACAGCTATGGGCATCCTCTGATGCATGTCTAATCGGAGCCTGGGAAGGATCCCAGGGATGTGGACGACATCAAGTCTGGGGTCAGATCCCAAGAAAGGACACCAATCTGCTTTAAATGGCAATGGACCAGTGGCTTTAACATCACACCCTATGGAGATCCTGGACATTTTGCTTACTTCAAACCTCAGGTCAAGATTCAGAACTCTGAACGATTCATTGCCAGTATATACAAATTTACCAGAAGTGTTTGTAGCCAAACAGGATGTAAAGTAATCAGTACTAAAGAAATCAAGGAAAATTACAAATGTACAGGAGACAAGTGCAAAATGTTGAAAGACAATGCATTAATGTACAAATAACATGTGCAAGACATGCCTGCAAAGTGACTGCAGCAGTTTTCTGAGAGCGACGTGCAATTTGCAGAGGTGCGGAAAACAACGATGATTGAACTGGGGCAGAAAAGAGACATGGGTGCTTGTTGTGGCACAAATTTACCAATATGCACAAGACAGTAATTCACTTACCAGGAGAGAATGACGCTGTCATCTGCAGCTGCAGGGTCCAGGACCGATGCATAAAGGACAATTGGATGAACAGCAGTGCAGTAAAAGACAAGACCATGCAAGATAAAAGACAATTAGGAATTTTAGTCGCCCAAGGCGCTTGAGAAGGGCATGTGAGAGAGTGAAAAAAACTCAGCAAACTTCTCAGAAATATGCTTTTGTTTTTGTAACTGACCTGCACCCTCTGAAAGTAGTCATACGGAGAAAAAAAAACTCAATAAAATACTCTGTGTTGCATCCTGGACAATGCCTTACACCCACTGCATAGCACTCTGGCCAAGCAAAAGAGCACCAGCGTTAGACTGATGTCTATGATGAAATCCACCGCCTGGGGGTGTTTCTGCGAGCTGCCGTGAGACCCTACAGTGGGTCTCCCTCCTGACCTCTTACTGCCAAACTGCCGGCACTGAACTGCGGATCTCCACATATTTACTAACTTTTGCTTTTGGATTATGTGCAAGCAAGCAATCCCCAGGTTAGGAAGAAGATCCGTTCCGTAAGTCTGTCTTTAAGTGGAATTTGTAGGCACGTGGGAAAAAATTATAATACAGACAAGACAAACCTTATACAGTGATTATAAAAGTGACGGCATATGGTACTGTGCTCTACCTTGGGCTGATGAACTGCTGGAGTCGTGCAATGTTTTCACAATGTTTTCACAAGCGTCACACAGTTGGGTATGAGCTCGTTATAACAAACCCTTGTATTTAACCCAAATTTGTAATATAATAGGCAGTCCATTTGTCAGTACGAGTTGGACGTTTTTAACTCAGGTACTGCCTGTATTTCCTTATTAATTACATGAACAGTCAACTCGTGCACAACGTGGGAGTGAGGAGTGCAGCCCCGCCCCGCCCCGTCATCTGCAAAAAACACGTTTATTTATTTTTTGCTCCTCTTGGTGAGTGGAGCGAGGCAAAGAGAAAAGGTATGAGAACCACAAGGTGCAATGATGACTGCGAGATCCCTGCATGACATCACACGAGACGCAGCCGCAAACACGCCTGGTCTCCTCCAAGCCAGCACTGCACATTTATCTTATGCATTTATGTGTCACTAAACGTTTTGTGTGTCGTCTGCTGACCAATCACATCTCGTCTGCGGCTTTTACAGAAACACCCCAAAAACTCGCAAAAAAATTCCCATTTAATTTCTTAAATGGGCCCCACTACATGTCAAAACCGGGATGGGGAAATGGTCGTCTGTATATATTTCATTTGAATTCCTATTATACCGTCTTGTTTTCTGGTTTCTCTTGCTGCAACTTACTTTATGAAATTCTCACTATTTATCTCACTATCTGTGATCTGGGGGAAAAAAGTATTCAAAGGGAAAAGATTGATTGGTTTTTTTAGAAATGCAAGGGATTAACGCACAGTCCGCTGTCAGACCCACTGACGGTCTCCTCTCAGTTCGTACTGACTTTTAAATCTCTCAAAGCATATTTATTGTCCCTTCTGAACATTTTTCTTGAACGGTAATCATACCAGAATAAGAACCTAGAATAACAGAATTTTAAAAAACATTTCCCTGTCAAGGTGCCAAAAATCATTCAAACACATTTGGAGAATAATATGTGGAATGAATAATGACATCTGAAAAGTAATATTTTCTACACCTGAAGGGCACTCATGGGAACAGGAGGAAATTTGTTTCTGAACCCGTCAGTCTGCATTCTCTCGTTTCTGTTAATAACGACTGTGGTGCGTTTTCTGCTTTGCCGAGACACCAGGCTTCGTGTGGTGATGCGTCCACGCTTGTTTCATGAAGCTCTTTAACACCCCCCAGGTATAATACAGGGCTCTGAGTTTGAAGCCATCCTCAACCAGCACGGAATAGCAATGAGCTCCTGAGTAAGGGCTGCTACAGCTCGGAGTGGGGGGGGGGGCGGAGCTCGCTGAACTGTGTGGTGAGCGAAAGGGGACACTGCCTAAGCGGCACTGATGCAAGGGGGCCAGAGGGGATCTAACACGTCGAGAGTCCCCCCCCCCACACACACACACTACCAGCACCAGGTTCTCCTGTGGTCCCACAGCCTCTCTATGCTCATAAGTGTCTTCTACCTCCTAATATTGCATTCACATCACTCACACAGAACAGCCATTCGCTCACACTACAGAAGCAGATATTTTGGCAGTTAGCTTTAACTGTGCCCATCCGCACATGGATCAATGTAATGAACCTGCTCTTTTAATGGTATTCTGTAGGACGAAGTGACTCTGCTCCAACACAGAACAGTGCCCCTTGGGGAATTTGGGAAGAGGGAGACTTTTTTGAAATCTTCCTTTTTTTAGGGTGAAGAAAGAACCAATGGACCTAGAAGACACAACAAAGAACCGTTTTTTTAGTGGGAAAGGGAATCACCAGACAAGCACAAGACTTTCCAACATGGGACTTTCAAGAACCTCTCAAGTCTGGGAGGAATTGAGCGGACATGGACTCACTTAAGTAACCCAGGAAAACAACTAACAGTGATTAGGTGATAGAACGTTGTACCAAACCTGTGTGGTCACCTGACGGGTGGTGCCCTTCCTCACCAACAGGCCTTGATAAGTGGTGACACGTTTACAGTATATGATAACTGAAACATTCCTATGTGCAGATTGCTGGCCATGTTCCGCGTCACTACTGTGTTGTTCTTCACACCACGTTTTTTAAGCGTGTGAAGGCTGTGTTTATGGCGAGATAAAAGCAAAACATCCATCGCAGCAGGGGTCCATGGGAAAGAATCAGTAACAAACACGACCATCGCTCTGGGACCAATAACAGCCCATAAAATATGCAGCAAAATGCTACAGAACGTGTCTGACTTATTTACAGTATGTACAGTGTGTGTCTGACTTATTTACAGTATGTACAGCGTGTGTCTGACTTATTTACAGTATGTACAGTGTGTGTCTGACTTATTTACAGTATGTACAGTGTATGTCTGACTTATTTAAATTGCTCATGTGAGGGACTAAAGCGTTATTGCAACAATGACCATTTTCATCAGTTTCCAGGAACTAAATATGAAAAGTTATAATTACATCCAGCACTATAAGCTTGTTGTCGTGATTACATAAAGCTATATGCTGTCACCCACACATAAAGGACTCATCAGCCTCAATCGTTGGCAGATAATGTCCAGTTCATGGGATCTCAGCACTGCAGATGACCCACTGCAGATGGCCGGCCCTCCCGCTTTGTGAAGTATCGTCACATTTGGCCGTGAAAACTAAACATGCACTAAAACGACAGACGTAAACAGGCTTGGTCCTTATAGCTACGACCTCCCACCCCCATACCTGAATAGGCTACACATCACTGGTGGCCAATCACTGGTCAGCCTTTTCAACGCTTCTGCCACTAGACGCATGAAGTGGCTATTTCTGCCCGTTATCGCCTTAATTGTCATGCGCTGCGGGGAAATAAACGTGTGTGAAATTACGAGCGAGCTCCCGCAACAAAGCCGCGTGGATTACGCCCATGCCCATGCTAGGCTTTCTGCTCTAACCCATGTGCCACAATAATAGCCTTTCATTCGCAAGACACTTAACACCACAAATTCCCTTTTTTTTGTCCATTCAGCTCCAGACGCGCAAGAACCAGCGTGTCAAATTTATTCTGCAAACCAACCTATTCAGGAGGATTACTTCGCTGTGAGATAACATCCACTTAATAACGGAATAAATCGAAGAAGCTAGTTTAAAATACTATAGCATAAGGAGATCCACCAGACTGTAAAATTGAATTTAAAAAAAAGAGAGAACGAAAAACAGATTAATTCGCATCGGAGGGCCATACGGTGACCTCGTAATCTTCTGAGGCACAAACATTGACGTCTTATCAGCTACTGATATGGCCGAGTCAAACAAGGATCGAATTAAAGTCCCCTGTCTGCTCAATCCGAGAAAGCAGATTTTATCCCTGCAAATTCAGAGTGACAGTCACATAAGAGGAAGGGCTGACTTCATTTTTCCAGTCTTCAGCATTCAGCACCTGGCAATGAAAAGGCATTTCTGTTTATGTGACCAGTTCACTCATTCTGACAAATTCGTTATAAAATTCATTACAAGTAAGGACACCTATACCGCACATCGATTTAAAGACAATGCACGTTCCCCTGTGCATAAAAATCAAGTCCAGAAGTTGTACTTTTGCTTCTCTTGCCATCTCTCCTTATTTTGTTCACTCCTAACCTAATTCTTTTCCCCATATCCTGCTTCCCAGTGCCCTCTAAACCAGTGCTGTCCCATTACCAGTCCCTGTCAGAGAGCAGGGTATAGATAGATACACTTACACTTGCTTCCTTTTACAGCTGGGCCAGTGTTTTACTATATGTGAATGGAAGTGGGCGGAGCTTCACAGTGACTGACAGCCCGTTGGGTATCTTGCGGAGCATCCTGACTCCATACATAGCCCACTCGGTACCCCCAATTAAGCACATTCTCACTGAGCTAGTTGATGCCGTGCCAAATGAAGCCGTACGGTAGTGTTCTCTTGGAGGGTTCATTTGCTTTAATTAACCTCCGTGACTCCCAGTACATTAACGAGGCCCTTCTACCATGTCTACCTGGCTTTCCTCACGTGAGAGCAGTGCTAAGGGGGGGTAGAGATTGTATGTAACGGGAGTATGTGGTTGTAGACAAAATGGAGATATCAAATTTAAACTCTGTTTTTACAAAAATAAGTGACAATATCTTCCCGTGTTTTTCTGGGAATGCGTCAGGTATCGAAGTACCTCAAACTGGCATATTATCACCTGGATGAGTAACTACATGAATGCTTTGATTTCCGACTTTGCTCCTTGACCATCATTTCACAGCAAGTAGCATTGGGCCGAAGTCCCCTTGAGAACTAACTCAATGCATAGAAAATTCCACCCAAGAGTACAGCGGATAGCTGTTAGCGTGATAGATTATTTTCCCCTGCTTTCGTTTTGTTTAACTTTCACTGTCGACCATCCAATTCAAACTGCATTTTTTTGCTTATTAGCCAGGAGTTAGCAGACGCTAACTATGCTAATAGGTTTAAAGAAACAAGGCAGAAAAGCCGTAATTGCCCTTGCATCATCTGGATGCCCATTGTGCTGGGTACTCCAGAGGCTGTGGGCAAATCCGTGAAGGAGTCTTCAGGATGAGGAAAGGGCTGAGGAAGATGATGAGGAAATTACAAAACTAATGCAATGTTAAGCCAGGACTCGTGCCTCACAGTGTCACCTCCGCCAACCTATCAGAAGGCAGGCCCAGGCGATTAATCAGCTGATATAACTCAAAACCAGCTCGATGCGGCCAGCCTTCATTGGAAAGGGCCCACTGATGACACGACGGCACTACTTTGAACTCCTTTCATTGCATTTGTGAGAAATCCTCCCACCAGTCATTTCTTGATGATTTACTGCAAAAGTGGTTCGTTTCATGTCAGTGTGGGCTGCAGTTCTCGCTCCCTAATTACGCTCTCAGGAATTTATGTCTCCTTTTATATTTTCTGGTACCTTTGCAATTTCAAAGTAATTCGATGATATGGATTACAAGATATGTATGGTTTTCTTTAAAATCAGTATGTAGATAGACTTTAAATGTAAATTGACTGAGTGAATTTTCATTTCACTGCTGTCGCTGCTATGTTCAAATCAAATAATATTAACGAAAATCTAATTTATCATGACCAATAAAAATAATTAAGTTAGCTGGACAAAGTAATTTAGATTGATGAAAAATCCCTGAAGAGGAACTGAATAGAGAAAATTTAGTCATTTAGCAATGATGTCTCTTGGTTGAGCTCAATCAATAGTTCTGTCATTAAATAGCTGAAAGGGACGGTTCCGGGCAGCGGGAGTGAGAATATGTGAAAAACTCTGGAGTTGATCATGTAAGTCACAGAAGATCATAATCGCAGTTATTTTAGCCTAAACTTAATAGATGCACCCAGTAATTCCAATACATGTGTGTCGGTCAACAGATTCCAGTGTCTTATGAAAAGATCAAGGTCAGTTATTCAAGGTCAACAAAGATTCGATATGCTGGTATGAGAAGATGGCCACAAAGAAAGAAAATGGGGTAAGACTTTACTTAAAGCAGATAAGGAGGCAGCATGTGGCTCGGTCGGCTAAGCCTCTGTGCCTGTGATCCCCGTCACTGTGCTGCATGCCTGGTTGCACATCCCTTCAACAGCTGAAGGCACCAAAGCGGGATGCAAAAATAAAAGGTAGAGTTCATTAAACACAAAATGCACCCTTGCACTATAGTCAGCAAGTGCAATAGTTAGTTAGCCGAGGGCACACAGTAATGTTGCTAACTAGCGGTGGCATGAGCTACAGGGACTGAAATTCAATTCTCACAGTGGGGGAGAATTCCCCTTTTATGTGTAGCACATGGAGAACAGGCTAGGGTTTTCGGGGGGGGGTTACTGCAGAGATTCAATAGCATAACTTCACAGTGCTATACATATTGCACAAAGCAACTAATTTCTCCAAGGTTTACCTCAAATCATCTGTGAATTTCAAGAGGGGCCTGAGTGGGACTGAATGGGAGTTCAGGCCCACAGATGGACCCAGGTGCAAATTGCATCTTCCTTTTGCATACACCCAGGTGCAAATACTATCCTTCTGTTGTATACACCCAGGTGCAAATACTATCCTTCTGTTGTATACACCCGGGTGCAAATAATATCCTTCTGTTGTATACACCCAGGTGCAAATAACATCCTCCTGTTGTATACACCCAGGTGCAAATACTATCCTCCTGTTGTATACACCCGGGTGCAAATAACATCCTCCTGTTGCATACACCCGAGACTGGGTGCAAATACCATCTGCCTAAAAACTTTCCTTAGATGAGGAGAAGTGACCAGAAGCAACGTGACTAAACAGGTGTGACAGAATCTAACCATAGATAAGGAGGAGAGACAGGGCCACACCCAGTCAGATGTATGTCTATAATAAACCAGAATGAAACAGTAGTAGAGACCAACTAGTGCTTAGGGGACATGACTCTGTCCTCCAAACAGAATGCAAATGCTTTTCTATTCGCGTTTGTACTTAGAACAAGTTGAGAGTCCAGTTTCAAGTAAAACTTCATTTAATAATGAAGATATCAGGTGTGGATAATTCCATCCCCTTGTGACATGTGGTGGCACTGCATAGTTAATGTACTTTGGCAGATTCACACATTTGCCTAAAGCCATCCGGGTGATGTTCATCAAGTAGAGCAGTAGCGTTTATGGTCTGAGCGCCGCATCATATAAAGGTGAAAGGGCTGGGCTTTGGTTTCATGCGGAATGCGTGAATAACCCCTCCCCCACTCATTTCTTTATTGAAAAACAAAACTCGCCTCATTCCTTGATTTATCAGTGTGGCACCTATGAATCACCTCAAAGAACAACTATATTTGACAGCCCATTAAAAGCAAAGCAACACACAACAGAATTATATATTAATAATATAAATATTTCATAAAATATATAGGCAGCCATGCCATGCTGTATCAAGAAAACAGTGACGCATATCTCGCGATTTCAATGTGAGAAAGCAGTTTCACAAACAAAGTTGAGGGGAGTGAAGTATCCTGAATTTCACTACAGAAACAGATAACAGAGAACCTGACATCCTACCTAGAAATAAGCTTCTAGCATACAATGAAGCATTTTGGAAATAATGTAGTATAGCATAGCATAGCATGCTATAATGTAAAACAGTATAGCATAGCATAGCATGCTATAATGTAGTACAGTATAGCATAGCATAGCATACTATAATGTAGTACAGTATAGCATAGCATAATATAGTGTAGCATACTGTATTTTCATAGTATTGCATAATATTTTCAGTGTTATGTCATTCTCAAACTACATAAGACTACAGTTTGACTGTCAGTCCAGTGCTGCTAAATGTCTTCCAGTGTAACACTGTATGGATGAACCATAGATGCTGAGGGCCGCTTTAATGCACGGGGTTACCCAGGGAACCCTGAAACCCAGGGAAGGCTGCAAAAAAATGGGCTCAATTAACCATCTTTAATAAAATTTTAAATCTAGATTTGCCACCCGTCCCGTATTTTAAAAGATCATCCCGTATTGAAGAAGAAGATGCTGTGTTCTGGCTTTGAAGCAGTATGAAATGCAATTCATCCTGTGTTTTCCAGGTGAGGCTAAACACAATTTAATGCTATGGAGCAAAAATGTGGACTTGGAGGGAGCAAAAATGAGGACTGTCCTAGAGCCTCCGAGGACCGGGTTGAGAAACACTGATTTAGAAGCCTTTAATGGACTTTTTTATTTAGCATGCTAAGGAGAAAACTTAACTTATGGGTGCATTAAGATAAATGTGTAAATAATGGAACTCAATAAGCTCTTGGTTTAAGCACTGGGGGCAAAAAGACAGCAACAGTCTGAAGTCTTTTGTGCAACTATAGTCTGTTGCTGGAATGTTCCCGATCCCAATCTGATTCCGTTTTCCTTTCTGCTTCATTTCCCGCCGCATTCGCGAGGGAAAGGAGGAGATGCACGATTAATCACTGGCGCTATGAAATCGAATGGCAGCTTGTTCGCTCGCCTGGGTTTTCTTACCAAGTCCACCTGGGCTTAGAGATTATAGATTTTGAAGTTCACTATAAGCGCATGAGTATTATGAAACAGACAGGCAGTCAGGCACTTCTGTCGCTGGTGCGTTGTTACATTCTAAAGGCACAGCGGGACTAAATGCAGTTATCACACCTCTCCACCTCCCCATTCCGACAGGATTCTTGATAGGACGCAATAGCAAACGCAGGCTGCAGCATTCTGCCATTCCGTGCGTCCCTATCGCGCCAATTTCACGGCCCCGACTCGCAATGCAGGCAGAACTGTGTCTCCTGTTCGATAGCAATCTGATCATGTGTAGTCAAAACATCTCAGATTTTCAAGGTCGACTGCCGATTGTTGCAAGATAAAAGCCATAGAGCCTGAGAGAGTGTGTGTGTGTGTGTGCGACAAAGTCAGCAAGAAAACATCAAGCATTCATTTCTAATATTTCCTCCTTGAGAATGTCAGCCCGCATTCCAACTGAAAACAATGATAAACATGCAAAGTAAGTGAGAGTCCCTCACATATGTGATTATCAAGAACAGAGGTTCCTCTCCTATAATCTCTCCTTCCTTCCCAGCTACCTCTGTAAGAGATTCTGTCTCTGTACTGTCCAGCGCTACACACTCAGTAACACTCACAGGCCATTAAATATTTCCCAAAAACAGCTGCTCATTGCCACACGTCTGCATAACAGAAGCCCCCGTCAGTGGAAACATTTTTTAAACTGTACCCTCATTCCCGAGGATTATTAATGATGAAGATAAGTTCCCCAGCCTGGAATGACAAAGCACATCTTCTCAGTCCTAAATCAACACCTGGGAGGCGTGAGTGACACCGTCCGAAGATGAGAGCTTCCCAGTGGCCTTGGAATGACTGCTTTGGCACTGTGGGATTCTGGGTAAGCTCCCGAGAGCGTTGGAGAGAGACTGAGTTATGGTGAAAGATAGATTCCAACATTCCAACCATATCCCATAACCACAACCACCACCACCAACAACAATAATAATAGTAATAATACTGTTTGGCTCTGGGCCCTTGCACCCCTGCATAGGATCAGGAGGTAAAGCGTAGTGATGAAACTGAAGCCTGACGGACAGAGTATATGCCAGGGCGCATTTATTTAAATGGTTGTTAATGCCTTTACCCAACATAAACGTTAAAAATTTACATTCGTGGAAACTCATGTATATTTATTGACTTGTTTCAGGGTCATTATTGCTCACTGGTCTTGCCCACTGGAATACAGCACTGGAGTCACAGTTTTCTATGCAGCCCGGTGCAGGCTGTTTGTACCAAGGTTCTTCAAGAGGAGGCCCGCATGAATGATCTAACCAAGTACGCCCCTCCCTCCTGCTTCAAGAGGCAGTGGGATTTGGTTTTGTGCTGCTGGTAGAATTTGGCTCTCAGGAAAAAATAATCGGGGAACCCTCTTATAGACTCTTCCCCAAAATGCGGGGATCCAGTGGGGTGACTGTTCCCGACCGCTAACCTGATACAAATGATGTAAATGTTCTTCTGCTCATAGACCACACATAGACCAAATCTGGTGGTGTCCGGCGTGTGTGCCACGCCCCCCCCAATCGACCTTGTGCGCTTCCCTGATGTCCTTGTGCCCAGCTGTTTTCCATTAGTCTGATGTCATGTCCTGTGTTTAGTCCGCGTTCAAATCTGTTTCCCAAGTCTGGTCATTGATGTTGCGAGAGTCTGTATGTCCTGCGTGCTAAATTCATCTATTAAACCCTTTTATTTACCCTGGTTCTGGTCCTGGTCCCCGTGCCTGCTTCCCCTCTCTGCACCGCGTTCGACATGACAGGTCACCTGATCTCATTCACAGCTGCATTTGTTCCCAAGACTAAAAACCTGTTTTTCCCCTCCTGCCCGATCCTCGTGACCCAAACCTAAAACAGCAGATTTTGGTTTTCATTCAAGGCCTTATACTTTTTCACCCTCATGTCAAATGACTCGGTTCATGCCCCTAAATGGAATTTCTTACAGCTACATCATGCGAATCCCCCAAATAAAAACACACAATGTAGGAACATGTGATCAATATTTCTCCCAGTCATTGGCAAGATGAATGATGTCAGTAAATAAGTGCATCCCAGTGACGCCAGGCTCTCCTGATTCTTCACTTGGTCTGGCAACCAACCTGAATTCAGTGGGCGATAGTGAGTAAGAGGTGCCTTCTTCCTCCCTGTTTGCATGGAGGCGGGCTGCGGACAGGCGGATCTACCCCGTCCCGCGCCACCGTGTGGGCGCTGGGTTTCACTGCCGGAAATCACATCCCATGGTTCCAGACCACCGGCCGTCGATGCCTACATGCTTCCTGACATGGTAGCGTGGAATGCGACGGCGGAGGAAGAAGAGGGATGCAGCTGACGTTTGGGTTAGAGGTCTCCTCTGACCCAAATAATCTGGTTCAAGATCAGCAGACAGAAAGATTCTTGAAATTTCTGATTGAAACTGTACTACGGCTTCATTTTTAACTGTGAAATATAACTGTTTTGGAATTTGTTTATATTACACACCTGTATAGTGTATCTAGATGGCATATTTCATTTGTTTTGAAACTTTCTGTCCTGTACAGTACAGTTAGTTCTCTGTGCTCTTGTATTTTATTCTAGAAGTACATGCGTTGAAATGGAGAAATTGGTTTCTTGATGATAAAAAGCTAAACACCAAAACTGTCAGTTCTGTAGAAGTGTTTTTCTGCCTCAGGCAGGACGTGACCCATAGATTCTAATTGCTGCTATAGTGGCTCTTTGCACTCTGCATTTCATTTTGATCAATCGCAGCCCATAAGGACAGAAAACTGTAATTGTGTGTCCTACAGTCATACCACAGCAATATGAAAACACATCACAAAGGGAACGCTGGGTGACAAGCTTCCAAACTTTTAAAGGGGGTTGACACTTATGGATTTTATTGGCAGAAAGGACTGATGAAGCTGCTGAAAAACAAGGTTCCATTGTAATGTTCTGCCGCAACTGTATGTTGCTTTGAGCAAAAGTCTAAGTGCTAAATAAATAAGTAAATGTGAAGCTAAATGACTTAAATTGACATAGCAGTTAGTATTGGGAGATTCTGGACCCTTCATTTTGTTTCCACAATCTGCTGGTCACCTCTGCTATTCCATTGGTTCTCAGCTGGTTTAGCCTCATGCCTGGGGGGGGGGGGGGATAATATCTGTTTTAAACCACACAGTCCATAATCCCCCAAAAATGGTCCCCCGCCCCTGCAGTTGAGAAGCACTGCTCTGTTTCAGAGTCACATTGATGTTCTGGAATCAATGCGCCTCCTTTAAACCGAGGAAACAATGCAGACGTAATTATTCTGAGACATAATGTTTCAAGCCCAGCGTACATGGCCTCTGCATGGGGAGTTTGTGGGTGGGGCTTTTGGAGACAAAACCCAAAAGGTATGAAGTGTGCTTAGAGACCCAGGTCATGTCCTGTCCATATATTTGTAACACTGAGTGATCCCACATGTGCATTTACACTGCAGCACACTGTTCCTAAAGCAAATCAGTTATATTGCATGTATAATGTCCGCATTTTATTAATCTATTAGATGCTTTATTCGAAGGGATTTTCTTTTTGTTTGGAGAAAGCAAGATCGGGACTGAACGAGGAAACCATCTCTGGCAACCCTGGGATTTGAACCAGC
Source organism: Isichthys henryi (assembly GCA_026776945.1). Taxonomy (NCBI): domain Eukaryota; kingdom Metazoa; phylum Chordata; class Actinopteri; order Osteoglossiformes; family Mormyridae; genus Isichthys; species Isichthys henryi. The sequence continues at coordinate 5,407,955 of JAODJX010000053.1, read as the reverse complement.
AACTTGCCGTTCCATTCACATCCATTTATCTAGCTGACGCTTTTAGCCAAAGCGATATATAGTTGAAAGAGCAGGTCCACAATCCCTGGACCAGTTGGTGGTTAGGGGCTTTACTCAAAGGCTCTGCCGACCATGGGATCTGAACCAACAACCCTCTGATCGTGGGGGTTATAATAGACATAATAGTGTTAAACTAAATAATAGATTAGTTTCATAACTTTAATGGTTAATGCCACTGTTTAACATACCTTAGTGTTTCATTATTAATTATTGTTAACGTGACCACACTGAAAAACCTGAAATATCACAAAGTTTTCAAATTAAGAGACTAACAATTTTGAAAAATACATGGAGGATGACCATTTCTTCACAGAGAATCAGCAATTAAGCCGATTAATATATAATTTGTATTTTTTCTTTCTTGAATCAAAGACTATTCATTTGGTTTATACTTATGATTGATTCTTTGCGACGTGATAAGCGATTAAAGTGAAATACATGAAATTCTGTTTGTTCAGTGAATGCCTGTGAGAAATTCTTCAACGAAACATCTAATCACTGTCGGAGCACTTCATAATGAACGTGGTGGAGACAGATGAAAGAAATGTGATGCTGATGTTGGACATTTTATATATAATTGGATTTCTTGTGAATGACGAATCAGCCGTGAAAAATAAATTAAGTGTAAAGGTGAAGAGTGATCATTGAACACAGCTGGAAGCTAATCAGTAATTACGCATGTCAGAAAGAGGAGATTTAATGCTTAGTTCACATGTTCCTGGTCATTGTCCCAGGTCTCTTTGCCACTCCAGTGCGCCTCTTTATAGTGTTATATATAGCCAAAGAAGAGAGCTTGTGTAAAAACCTGTGGGAACTCACATACATAAAAGGGCTGTGGGTAGTGAGTGTGTAGAGATCAAACTTGACCCCCCCAGCAAACATGTCAGGGACGACTCTTCACACCTCATCTGGGGAGGGCAAGGGCGAGAGGTCACCAAATGGCACCCTGGGAGCCAGTGCCTGGCTTATCTGTAGGTTCTAAAGGTTTCTTAGCATGGGGGGTGTAAGCCTTTCAAGGGAGTTTGCTGTCCTTTCAATGACAACTCAGCCGCAGATTGAAGAACACGCATTACATCGGTAATCTATATGAAGTCTTAGTTTTAATCCCTTGTGGCTCAGCATAATGCATCTTAGGAGCCTCACAAAGCTCTACATCTTGTTTTCTCTCTCAAATGTTCTTCTTGAATACAACATAGGTTTCTCCAGCTGAAGATACATCTCCCAACCTTCTGGTTTTGTGCATAGTCCCCAACTATCAGGATCATAGTGTTGTTGTGTTACCAATGATGACAATCAAACATAAAAAGTAGGACAGACAGGAGCCCATTCCAGCCAATATAGGCTATCGCTACAGGACTGGGGTCTCCAATATAGGGTATCGCTACAGGGCAGGGGTCTCCAATATAGGGTATCGCTACATGGCAGGGGTCTCCTATATAGGGTATCCCTACAGGGCAGGGGTCTCCAATATAGGGTATTGCTACAGGGCACGGGTCTCCAACTCCAGTCCTGCAGAGTTACTATCTTTTTATTTTACCTGGTTTCTGAGGAACCACACGTGCTCTCAGATAAATACCAGGAACAGATGTGGCTCATCAGAAGCCAGGTAGGATAGAAAACCTACTGGATAGTAACTCTTCAGGCCCGGAGTTGGAGACCCCTGCTCTAGTGTGTAGCTAGGGGGCACCTGGGGTGCGGGGCCAGTTCATCATTGAGCGGTAACAAGAAGACAATATAGGCAGCTTAGCACTACCGATCAGCTTAACCACACAAAAATATCTTTAAAATATTAACCAATACAATTGAGAAAGCAGGGTCAGCCACTCCTTGGAGAAATTAAGGATTAAGGCACTGGCTCCAGCTGAAAGATGATTGGCTCACAGAGTACCTCCTCCCATGTCTCTCACTGAAATGTGATTGGCTCACAGAGTACCTCCTCCCATGTCTCTCACTGATTCAAAACATACTATTGACTAACGATAAGGTTGGCCCCTCCATATTAATTATGCCTCCTCCTATACCACTACCCAAAAAAGTTCTAGAATTGTCTCTGGTTTGCACTGAACTCACCAGACAGACAGAGAAATATTATTAAGCTAGTCATGTTTTCCTTCTCTCAGACTCAGCCATTTATTATTAGAGGTGACCGTCAAAATAAATTCAATTACGACTTAAATAGAGGACGAGTCCCCGTCTATCGAAGCTGTCTGCTTAGATGGCCTTCATAAACCCATCAAGTCCACTTTAAATGCCTACTATTTATCCATTTTAAAAGTGTGACAGGAGCTTCAGCTCTCACCGAAAGACCTATGTTTTTATCTATTTTTGTTTGCCTTTCTGTTAAGAGATAGCACAATATACACATTTCTCTGTCGAAGACCATTTTTAAAAGGATAGATCTGCTCTCGTCATTTACTGCACTTGCTTCCATAAAGAGGACAAATGTGTAACAATATCACATTGCTGTGAAATTAAAAATCAGGCTGCACAGACATGTCCTATTCAAACTATAGTAGTGATTCAGTCAGTAATATTCTCTAGTGACATTTATGAGTCTGGCTGTCTGTTTGTGGACAGACAGACAGACAGACAGACAGATAGATAGATATGCACATAGTCATATATGTTTGCTGGGAATTTTGAATTGTTTCAAGTTATATTATTAGCTTATTTAATATGCTTGGCAATTGAGAAGTTTCTGGAGATTATGCGTGCAATGGCAGAAACTGAAAATGATTTGGGCTGAGTGCCAGGCAAGGATTTTAGCATTTACATTTCAATATTTAATTATGGAAGTACTTTAAAATTCAGCAAACGTGTTGAAATGATACAGAGATGGGCTGACGATGTCTGACTAGAGAAAAGAGCCTCTCATTGATCTGCAGGGGTCTTGACGGGATTGCTTTGGAGACAGTAGGGGATTTCATTAAATAAATTATCGCAATTATCTGCAGATTCTTTTGTCTGTGTACAGGGCCTGTAATCATGAACGACATTGGCTTCGATAGATTTGTAAACAGAGTTAAGGCTTGTAGCCATGGATGCCTTTTCAAGCTCAACGTCAGCATCAATATTTCAGTTAATTTAAATTTTTTGTTTGTGCATTCTGCTGATATTTATGCAACTGAATTGCCCGGATTGTCAAGTATTATTTAAAAAAACAAACAAATATGGAAAATTGCCGAAACAGGTTCTGTGAAATCAGCCAGACTCGTATCGGTGCAATCACTCTAGAATATAATTATCATCAACGTGTTGGTTACTCTGTCAAATTACCCCCCCCCCCCCCAAAAAAAAAAAACAGAAATGTATATTTTGTAAGATTCGCCCATCTGCCATGCATTTAAAGATCTCATCTAAACATCTGAACACTGATTTATTCGCATATTACATGTTCAACATTCATTTTTTTCTTCGAGCCACAATTAATAGCTCTGAAACCGCCAGGCATCAATAATTGATTTCTATTCCTCAGTGTTTCAGTTGCGTATATTAAGAATACATTTTGTATTAACATGCTTAAAGTTCTAAGATGAATATCCCAGAATCTCCTTCCTACTGTCCTCAGTCTCATTAGTTAGTGCGTTTTTAATGGCCCTGCCCATAAAACTGCAACATATTGGCCAACAACTGTTCTCATTCCACAGTAAAACTTTATTTTAAGGAAATCAATGATGGCGTTAATTTATTACAGTTCAGCTAATGAAATGATTGGATACGTCAGCATGATGCCAGTGATGTTTTACAGTTCAGATATTTAACAGCTTCCGAATCAGTGTAGAGAGCTGGGCTATACTTAAATGGACTGTTATACGGAGAATGAATAAATCACTCAGCCAGATGCAACCCACACAACTATAAACAGCTGGGCTTACTGGATATTAGATGATGAAACATGGCAATTATGGTGAACCCAAAACTTCCTTGGAGTTTAGCTAATGCTAATATCAGGAAGCATGAGACTGCTAGGAGATGAGAGCGCGGTAGATGCTTGAATGTGTGCCACATGCCACAGAGAGCCCCACAGCCCGTGTTAAGCCAGCCTTCTCTGGACTAATAAGCTTATCTTACAGGCTGTGTAGACCTCAGTCACAGCTGTTGCTAAATCAGCTCAACATCAAACAAAGCCACTTAAAGCACCTGGAACAGCCCTTCCCTTTATACGGTTTAACATAAATATAATCATGTTTTCCGATAAGTTTGATAGGTCGATTGATTGTCCTGTAGGCATATTTGTAATATTTTGAGTGTTAGGAGTCAATGACAGTGCTACAAAGTGAACTAAACATAGCGACGATGAAGTTTGGGAAATGTAAGACTACAATATCCAGGTCGGGCCTGTGCCTCAGCTAATATTGAGACCTATATGGTTGTTTGGTATTAATATCGTCCTGTGTGTAGGTGTCTGGCGAATTCCATACTTTGCAGGTTATTTATTCATGCATTTTGCTATGTGTGATTGCTTGCACATACTAATGAAAGTTTTTTTTAATTTTTTTACGCGGAATCCCTAACCAGATTGTTATAGCTCTTTTTCAGCAGATAGTGAACCTACAGGATGTGAAGATGAGGTGCTGGAGATATGGCAGGATGCCCAACTAGATATTCTTGGCTGTTTTGAGGTGCATGTTAGTCTAGGAGATGAACCAAGTGGCTTCAATTGAAGGTTTTAGTGCAGTGTTTACAACCCTTAAAAACTCGCTCTAAACTTCAGTGTATCAGTTAGTGCACTGCTGTGCCCAGTGTTATATTTTTATTTTATTGGTTGTTGAGAAATGTTGTTGACAATGGCTGGATTAGTGAGCAGCTGGAAACAAATTATGTAAAAGGACTTAATCAACAGGCTCCAGGAAACTAAACATGAAATCTAAACAATGGATGCTATGTCAAGCAAAAATCAAAAGCCTATTAAGAATCATATCACCGTCAAAGTGTGATAATAATTTACTTATCATTGTTATACTCCGACAATGAGTCATTTATTTAGTGGACACATTCATTCAGTGCAAAGCAAAGTTCAATTGAAGTATCTGTTACAAATATGCTTCTGTCAAACCATCTTACGTAGACGTACTGCAAGACTGAGCTTCTACTGAGACCAGTAAGAAGCAAAGAACACCAGTGGTCACATCAGCCATACACAACATTGTTAGAACCTAACATTACAAAGCTAGTCAAATGAAGATACCATAGACACACGGTTCCAACTAGACAAGTGTGAAATACCTGAATGTCATCTGGTGTTTCTAAGAGAAGATGTTTGAGGAATGGTCAGTAAAGATAAAGAGCAGGTCTGCTGCAGGAGGAGAGGAGTCTCCTCAGATGATGTAGGTCTTGAGATGCTTCGTGAAAGTTCTGAGGAACTCTGACTACATTTGAATTGGTATATTGTTCGACCATCAAGGAACTATATGTTGTTTTCACAGGGTGATGTTAACTTGCTTAATGGAAAGGGCGAGAAGCAACGTCAGTCCTGGCGAGTGACTCACTGTAGGTAGGTGCTGTTCTTTCAGTGGATCTGAAAGCCAACGGCAAAGATTTGAACTTATAAGGAGACAATCAAGAGAGACAACGAGACATAGAACAGGGAGGTATTTTGGCTGATTGACTTTGGCTGATATAACTGTGTGCTTATTGCTGCAGTTAGGGGATGTGGACTGAACAATACCACCGCACCACACCTAGAACTTCTCTCTCGCTGTCCATCAGCCCACAGTGCTTACAATTTTCACTTCATCAACCAGGGCAATAGCTTAGACATACTGTACTTGCATAAGAGAAATAGAATGTGGTCAGGCAGCATTGCAATCAAGCACATGCAAGCTTACTTGGGGCGTAGCTGTAATCTCAGCTGCTTAACAGTTTGTAGACAGACTAGGTCTTTGTCCCAGGAGACAGAATGACACAGCATCCATGGAGACATCCAATGGGAAGACCCAAGGTCCCCAAAATCCATGGCCTTAAAACAATGAGGCCATTCACACGCAGATGCTGACCTGCGAAATACAATTGCTCTCCGAAAACCCTCTCGGGCTGCAGCGTAGCACATGGCTGCTAATGCACAGCAAAGCCTGAGCTTCTTGGGCCTGAAGGGCAGCAGGGAGGAAACGAAACCATAGCAGCTGCTTGGCTTCTGAAGCCAGCGCTGCTTAATTTCTCATCCAGCTGCAAAAACTAGAGGATGTTTACTTGGGGTAGTTATCACTAAGCTGACAGTGCATTTGCATGGGTGGTTAGTTCCAGAACCTTCTTCATCTGACAAAGTATTATCTTTCACATGTTTTTGATTTACTGCCGGTGTCTGTCTATTAACAACAAAGCCCACGGCACAGGCAGATATCCGTAGGCTGGCACATGGGCTGCATAAAAACCATCTGAGCATGACTTTCCACTTTCTTTACACTCATATGATGAGAAGGGATCCAGGGGCTGTGATGGTGGAAAACAGAAACTCTTGTCTCATGAGTTATTGTCTACTGGAGCAGGAGATGCTGCCATGCCCCCCCGCAGGTGACAGTCAGCAAATTAGATTGAACACTAATGCTTCTGGGATTGTGTGAGGGTGGGGTGCGCTTAAATTGAGTGCGAGCTCTGTTGTACGACTGTGTAACTGTGTGGCAGTCAATGACCTATGAATGCAATCAAGAAACTAAAAACGCCAAAAGTCTCATATTCTGTTTGGTCACTTATGGTTAAGGGTAGGTCTGGTTAGGGGTTAAGGTCGCCATGTTGGGATTAGAGTTTTCCCCATACAGTCCCCACAAAGATATAATTACAAACCTGTGTGTGTGTGAACATATGGCCTTCAACAAGTCATCATTACTGCTTAAAACATCATGTCATACAGTATATTTGACCACAGTGATGTCATATGTCCCACTACCCTAACCAGGTTAAACACTTACATGATGGAGGGGTGGGTTGACGATGGTTAGCTGTTTGGAAAACTAATGACTAAGTAGTTTTTTTGCTCAAATATGAAATTAACATTTTTCCATCCATCCATCATCTCCCGCTTAATCCGAGGTCGGGTCGCGGGGGCAGCAGTCTCAGCAGGGAGGCCCAGACT
>JAODJX010000053.1:5378246-5399676 GCA_026776945.1 Isichthys henryi | reverse complement strand
TCAGCATGTTTTTGGACTGTGGGGGGAAACCGGAGTACCCGGAGGAAACCCCACGACGACATGGGGAGAACATGTAACTCTACACACATGGAACCAAAGCGGAGACTCAAACCCTGGTCCCAGAGGTGTGAGGCAACAGTGCTAAGCACTGCACCACCATGCCGCCCTAGTGAGAAATCCTGTGTAGCTATTAGATCGGCTTTGTACCGTCTGATTTCTGCGTGTCTATTTTCAAGCAAGGAAGCGCAGAGCTCCTCTATCCACAGGCTGCTGCAGGTTGGACTTGCTATTTTTATATCTTTGCAGTCACATGCACACAGCTGTGACCCACCGTAATTAGAATGTTGAATCAAGTTCCTGACTGAAGTAATGAATCAGCAATAAAGGGGGCGTTGGTTCCAGTAGGAAACTCCCCCATTCCACCAGCTAAGTCAGAATTATATAAGAATTATATAAGCCTTCAGCTGGTGGCATTTCGAAGTCAGTGTTTTAAAATGTCTTGCTGACTGTTTCTGGCTGCCCAGACCTACAGTATGTAACTTCTCAAATGTCAACAGGCAGTGTGTGTGGTATGACGTTTTCACCGGGATATGAATATAAGGACGTCCCCTCCAGGTGTAGATATGGAGCTCAATTTACTGTAATTTTGCGGTGCAATCAAAACAGTATCTCACCTATAAATACATTACATGTATGTAGCTTTAAAACAATATGAAAGTCTTTCCAATTAAAAATGCAATCTATTCGTCACCATCTTCCCCTACGAACACATTATTAATCAAAACATGATATGTGAAAGCACTTTGACCCTATAAAGAGGCCTCATCCTGGAGCGATTAGCTGAATTCCCATCATGCTACCTGTGTTTGAGTTTAGCTAGCACTACCTGGTTAAGTTACAGCTAGACACAGCTCCTCTTGACAGTCCAGAGCTGGAAGGACCTCAGGAGACGTCAGGGCTTCTCTTATCTAAGAGCCGCTGGTAGAGATGAGCCATGCAGTGCCCAGTGGTGCATTTCCGTTAAATACGCTGAAACTGAACACACTTATGCCAGTAAAGCACAGTCCCGATATAGTCAAGTCAGCAGCCTCAGTGTGGGCAGGGTAACTTACTGTGGGTCTATCTTATAATGGACTGGACATCCTGTCCAGGGTGCTCCCCCCCGCCTTGTACCCCAAGCTGCCTAGGATAGACTTCAGCCCTCCCCCCAACCCCGCAGCCGTAACTAAGGTAAGCAATTGCATAAAGGATGGATGCTTCCTTTCATGGCTATTTATATGCTGTACAATGAATTCATGTTTTCAGAAGTTCCTTTTTTACCTTGTATATAATGCTATTCTAACGCTAATGCGATTAGCTAATGATAAACAGATATAGACCAGTAGCTCTGATTGTATTATATTGCAAATATGCCTTTTTTATGTCACATAATTAAATCTGCATTGATTCTGCATTTTAAAATGCAGCTATGGTTGTCAATAATTGGACAACTAGTGGGAAATACATTGGAGTCTCTGCGTGAAGCCACTTGTAATCTCGGTAGAGACCACGGCGCCTGCCCAGCGATCCCGCTGACATGAAACGGATCGGCTGAGCCGTACTGCTGGGAAGCGTGTGGAATCATTCTGTCATGCAGTCAGCTGGGACAATCATCCTCATACTTCATCTGACACCTTCTGAGCCCACGCTCGCTGTGCAGTACATCCAACAGCAGCAATAACGGCCAGTCGCGTTTTTTAACATATGAATTTCTTCTGGGGTACTTTAGTCAATGCGAGATAATCGACAGTCAGAAAGCAGTCCAATAATAATAATAATTTCGGGTGATTTCTTGCTCCACTTTGATGTAATAGGCAGTAGTTATTTAATCATGTCACGTCATGTGGGGTTTCATTGTCACGCCAACATGTGGTGGCATGAAATAACGTCCCAAGTTCATGGTGCTACATATATTCATAAAGTGGAGAGATAGACAGGATGAGAAAAAAAATCAAGGTATGACAGCAATTACAATGTAACAATGGAAACGTAAATAATATTGGAATTATATATTAGAATTATATAAGTATAAATTCACTCATTCATACATTATAGTGTTGATCATAAACTCCAATGAAGCTCTCATCTATAATGCACTATGGATACCTTCATAATGCATTATAATGGTTGGTAAAAGCATTATGGATGCTTTGAACTGCAATATAAAGGTATATGTAGTGCATTATAGAGGCAAGCTTCATAATACATAATACACATGGCTATAATGTGTTTTGCCTTTTTATAAATATAGCCATGTTTATAATGCTTTATGAATGCATTATAAAGTGTTATGAATGTCTTCATTGATTCTTATAGACATGACATTCAAAGAAAGTGTTCCGGTAAGGGTAAGGTTTAAAGTGCTAAATGACACCACAATGAAAGTGTGACCTATTACATTTGAGATTGAAATGCTGAAATTTACTGTTTTCCTGTAATTCTCTCTCTCTTTCTCCTGCTTTTATTATGAGACAATCTCTTTTATTGTCCTCTCAGAAACACAGACATGTTTGACTGACTGTCCTTAAGGCGGAATGTTCTGGGTGCCACTGAAGCTGGACAGTGTTATTTAATTTCAAAAGAGTTCATATTTCACCATAACAGCAGATCGATATTGTTTGACGTAATACCGCCACCCCGGGATGAAGGGCGATGTTTTCTGTCAGTCTCAATGGTGCTTCTGCAGTATTACCAGAACGAGGAGTGTCCACGAGCAGTAGGTTACACCTGTGAGAGCCGTTTTGGGAAAATTATAACTGTCAAATGAACAGCTGTTCTCTTTGTCGTCGAGGTTTAACCCCGAGTCACATTGTGCCATGAAGCTTCTTCCTCACAATTCTGTAGTTACAAGCGCTTTTGGCTAGTGCACAAATATATTTCAGAAAAATGCACTTCCGGTGCAAACCCGCTGTTCTTCCTTTGGTTAGGCCTGTCTCTTAGTCCAGTGTTTCTCAACCTGGAACCCCAGACAGTCAATATTTTTTTGCTTCCCCCAAAAGAGCAAAAACGTGGACCGTTATGGGGTCCTTGATGACTGGGATGAGAAATACTGTCGTATTCAACCAGACCATTCACACAGTGGGATAATCTAATCAGATTATCCTGCTAAACTAAAGGTCCTGCTGAAATGACCGTTAAATCGGGGCTAAGCATAGCTTAGGAGGCTTTGAGAGCCCAGTATCTCATCGCCAAGCAAGTTCTCGCCCTGCACAAGGTCTCCCCAGCTTCCTCTTTCCTTTATCAAAGGCAGTGTCCCTGAGTTTTCATCATCACAGCAATGCAGAGTGCCATATGAATCCCCCCCATTAGAGCGAGGGCCTGCTTTCTCTGTCTCGATTCTCTTCTCCAGCAGGCTGTGTATGATTTATTAAGGATCTCCTTCCGGCTCCTGACAGTCCGCTCCATTCTCGGCTTTATTGTCATGCGGCAGGAGAACTTTCTTTACCTGTGCTAACTGTGACGTATAGCATCTCTTCAGGATGGTGGACACGTCGGAGTGAAGAATGTTTCCGTGGAAGCGGCTATAATGAACAGCCAGGTTTCTGCCAATGGAGGAAATAAATGAAGCTCTACAATTTCCGAAGAATTAAATCTTTGTCCTGAGCCATGAGAACAGCAATGAGTGATGACAAATGGTGCAATGTCATTAGGGTCAAATGCAGCAATTATGTTATATTCTTCAAATTCTTTTCTGCAGAGCTCAAATTACTTTATGCTTTTAAATCGGAGGCTGAACTGATTTAAATATAAATCACGCATTCTGTCCTACACCTCTTACGAAGAGCGAAAATCCACAAGACCCCATGACAGTGAATATGACAAATATACAATGCTTTTTATTATATTATAAATATCAATTTCAAGTCCCGTTTGATAGTTGCAGGAATATCACTAAATTAGTGCTGGTAATATACAGTACAGTAGGTTCCACTCCCAAATACCTATTCTGTAGGGAAGGACTGTAGTATTATGCAGGTGGTCTCTGTGTTCTTGGGCAGTAACTGACAGACTTGTGCATCTTTTGGAGATCACGCCTTCCATAACTACAACTAACTAACTAACTAACTTCCATAACTAGCCAGAGGTCTGACTGCTCCTTCATTTACAGGACTTTTCCCCAAACTACAATGCCATTGACTTTGAGTGCAGGTGCTGATTGTATGGAGGAGCCGTGTGCTGCGAATAGAGTCTTTTGATCATGATACCGAAGGTCAAAGTGCACTTTTGTGGGAAGAGAGAAACATTTGCAAGCGGCCGCCCATCAGGCCGTGTGTGTTTGGTCCAGCTGACAGCTGGCTTCCTCCTGGTGAGCTCCAAGCTTTCAGCAAGTCGTGGTGAGCGCCGGGTAGGCGGATTAATGAAGCCAGGCCAGGCGCCTAGGTGACTAACTTCCAAGGTGTTATGAAACAGGTTATTATGGGTTGGCACACGCAAGTAGCAGTTTATTTCACCACAGCTGCAGGGCTGTTCAGTGTAAAAGGCTAAAGAAGGCAGCAGAAAGAGACGTACTTGAGAAACAGCAGGGCTTCTACAGGGCTTCTGTAGGGCTTCGCCTGCTCCTCTTAATTACCTAAAAATCTTGATTGCTTAATTATGCACCGTTATCTCGATCCCTCTGATATCAATCTTCATAATGATGAAACGCGTTTAGATATTGCGCCTTTATATTTAGGCATTTAAATATTACATTATTTTTAGAAAACACCCCCCAAGACAAAACAATATTCAGTCGTCAAGGAAAATAAGGCCTTCATGCTGAGACGCTTGCCCTGAACCAATTAAATTTGAAAGAGTTACCTCTGGGTGAGTCGACAAGATCATATCAATCATACGCTGTATTTGTATAACGACAGCTGGCTGCCTTCGCTCATGTACAGATGGCCGGAACAGATAAATTCAGCTTGTCTGGGGTCTTGGAAACCATATCCACAAAAAAAAATCCAATTACGTTTCAGTGTGGTCTTGTCTTAAATAACCAATATGTCAGCAATGATGGAGGCGTAGTAACTGGTGGAGTCTAACTGGAAAGCAAGTGAATATGGTACCAGAAACTCTGAACTCACCGTTCAACCTGACTAAATAGTTTACAATGCGGAATACTGTTTTATAAGTAAGATTAAGCTTTTCTGATGTCTGATTGGCTGGAAAACTACTGGTCAATTATGATGTAATCTTGAGTGGTTACCCAACAGCGGATTCAGGGAGGGGGCAACGTGGTTAAGAGGGGAGTCTGCACAGCTTTTATGAAGTCTTCATTATTTAGTCATTGTTACCATCGCTCCTGTAAACAGGGAGGAATAGCGTAGCCTGTCGGGCTGAACTCATGCTAATTCATTCATCAGTTACAGCCTTCACAGCAGCCTTTAGAATGTGTCAGACATCAGTAACAAAGCACAGGATATCAAAAATTTGTTCAGGTAATGAATACGGCGCTCGGGATTTGTAAGGATTGTGAAGGAACTGAGCATAATAAAATTGCAAATGAGCGAGATATTTTTCAGTCGAGGCTGAATGCATGCGTGGACAAATTAGACATAATTCTCAGCTTATCAGAGGGGGAAATGCTGAATGAAAGTGACTTAATACTCAAACTCTGCAATGTGAAATGATATTTATTCCACCAAAATATATCAATATATCTGAATAGGATAAACGTGTGTATTTCTGCTGTATCTCACTTTGTGGCCCATCCAGGGGAGGGGGTCTCCAGCCTTCCCTGCTCCCTGTGCCCCAGCTAAGGGATCAGAGGATTGTGGGGTTGGACACAGGAGTGCTTGAATGCATGGGCTCACCCAGGCTGAAACCCAGGGGCCTCTGCTAACAAGGGGGCTCGTTTAACGACTTTTTTAAGACCTGCCCCTCGCAGTTGATGTCATCTTTTTTTTTTTTTGAGGGCAAGCCCTACGCAGTCCATGAATTTTACCATCGCTGCTGCCCCCACATAAGCAAATATAGGGGGGCACTGACAGCTGTAACAGGCCTGAGGCCTCTGTTCATGTTAAGGTGCCCCAGATGGGTGGGCTATCCCCTTTGTTATTCACATTACAGTTGTCATTTATGCTGCTTGGTGCACTGTCTGTTATCGTCACTGGAAGCTTTAAAGGGACAGTTCATCTTCTCAAATTAATTAACTTTGCCAACTGAACTTGTGAGGTACTAGTGATGCAGATATGCGTTTGTGAATAATATAATAATGGTTCTTCTCTGTTTCTCATTGATGAAGGACTTCTTCCTTGCTTTATGGGACTTCAGTCCTGCTTCTAGGAGCCTGTTATAAACTGTCCCAGCAGTGCACTGCACACCTGCGGTTAATGATTCCCATTCTTTTTGAAGGTCCTTTGATGTCATCCTCCGATTCATGAGGTACTGTTGGATAAGTTGACGGTCATCTCTGGCATTAGAAAGTTGCTTCTACCTTCTGCCTGGCTGAGTTTTGGTCATTCCCAGTGTCTCCTGCTTTGCCATATTCTTGTGTACTGATGTCTTAGAAACTTTGAGCCTGGAAGCAGCCTGCCTCTCAGTGCAGCCGTATGCCACTAGAATCACAATTAAACCAGGATTTAAAACTTTTTTTATGTGGAATAGTCTCTAATTGTTTTCCAAAACTGTACAATAAGTCATTGCTATCTAAGTATCTAATAAGAGAGCTATTCAAATCAAAGATAAATAAAAGAACCAAAATACATCTACTTAAATCTTTTCTCATGGTCCTACCGGCAATGGACCAGAGCACAAAACCAGCTATTTATGTGCAGTAGGTGTCGTCCTTCAGCTGCCTCATCGTCAAAGACCCCCAGAATAAAGGAGAAGGTCAAAATGTGCTGCCAGGAATCTCATCTTACACAACAGTGTTTCAGCAGAAGATGCTTTTGTGACAGCAAATCAATGATCGTACACATGATCATACATTTACTTATTCCATATTATATTGTCATTACTGCTACAGTTTTTAATGTTTGACTTTAGTGAAGCTATGCTTCATCGACCATTAAATAAGGAGCATATTTTTCAGTACTTCACTTTCATGCATGAATAACTACTTAGGATGTGGATACGATGTGCTATTTGCATATTAGTACTCAATTTCCATCCATCTCCCTGTCCTGGTCAGGTGGGCCTGGAGCCTATCCCAGGCGGCACAGGGTATGAGGCTGGGCACACCCTGGATGGGATGCCCGTACATTGCCAGGCACACTGACAATAACGCACTGCAGGCAATAGAGACAGCCATCAGCCTGGCTGCACACCATTGGACTGAGCAACATGAAAATTCCATACACACACACACACACACACACACACACACACAGCAGATGTGAAATTCAAAGCCCAGCCCAGGTGTGAGGCAATGATCCTACTCAATAAACCGCAATGTTGCTCTAGCAATCACTCTATTATACAGATATGAAATTAAATATCGTAGAATATTATGTTACTATTTTTTGGATGGATTTAGCAACTCATAACATCTTTCCTCTGCACCTGATTTTTCTCTTGACAGTAAAATGAAACCACAGTATAAGATTACCTCTTAATTTCCTCACTTAGTAATCAAATGAAAAACTACAGTTCGCTTTATTGTTACTAATTCCTCCCAAGCTTCCATTTCTGCTCTCAGGTTACTGAAGCACATTTGCTTACCTGCCTGCCTTTGAGAATCCTGATTGGCAGTTTGCACTTAGCAGCCCTCCGTTAACAGCCACACCTGAGCCAATCACAGTCCAGGTTTTGCATACAGCTCTTTTGGCTTCTACTGCAGGTTAAGAGCATTAACTTTCTCTTCAATCAAATGTATTTATATCAATTATATATAAACTAATGCAGGGTCTTCTGCCGATTATATGATTTATGTGATATAATTATGATATATACAATGTACAATCCCTTCCAGATTTCCACATCCATGATCCCTAGTTGCAGAGCTAAAGATCCTCTCTGCACATCCATTTTCTTTCATTCTGGCTTTTATTTAGGGTGGTAAACAAGGGATGTCCACACAGAGCTAGAGTGCTCTACACCTTATAAACATCCCACATTTACACTGGTACGTTATGCTTGGCGCACGAATGATATTTATTTATTACATTTTTGGAGATGCGATGCATGCAAAAAAATGGACGTAATTTTCCCAGTTCGTTTTTTTTTTTTTTTTGTACAGGGAAGGTGAGCGCACTGTAACACTGCGATTCACTGCTATTAAGACATTTGAGTAGCAATTGGACCGAGTTCTCCTTGTCCCCAAAGTACACGGTCTATCCGCACATTCCACACATGGCTGAATGCCGCTAGCTATTATATACGTGCTAACAAAGGGGCCGTGATGACGGAACCATTTCCAGAACCCTCCGGGTCTATTTCGTTCCACGCTTGGAGACTTGACCAGTCCTCATCATTCAGCAGGCAGCAAGAAAATTGCATCAATTATCCAAATTTGCTTCGTCTGCCTGCCTGGTTCGGCTCCCCGTCAGGCCACTGAGGGAGGCTGGCAGTGCGCTCTGCCAAATGAAAAATGGGCCTTTTAAGTTAATAATGTAAATAAGTCCATAAATACTCCGAAACAATGCAAAAACAAGACATCTTGACTTGACTTTATTACAAGCGTGGATGGCTGATTAGGTCTATTTAAGTAGTGCTTCACTTGTACGTCGTAATCACCAACAGTATCGGACGCACACTCCTTTAAATGGTTTACTACAAATTATTTGCCATTATAAACATCTAGACAACCTTAAACTTAATAGTGCAAGAGTATTTCCCGTGCATAGACGCTAAAATCATTAGCTTCATTAGTCTCTGTTCCTTAGTCTCTTTTATAGCCTATCAGTGAACGTCATTGCTGCTTGTCAGTCAGTCGAAAAAAGACGTTTTCTCTCAGTGGGGAAGATGGGGTAAACAGCCAGTGTTCGCACAGCAACACGGTCCTACGAGGAACTTTTGGCAGGTTCCAGCTGGCAAGGATGCCTGCGGTCTAATGAGATTTCTGAGGGAAAGAATGTCTATGTTGTTTATTAAACTGGATTTTGGTCCAGTCACCTAATAATAATGGTTCACATCAAATATTTATCAAGCTACAGGTCTGCCAAGGAAGACACCCCCATTCCTGACAAAGACGTGCATTAAGAGTGAGGAAAAAATCTGATTGGTTCACATCCAACAGAGATGAGCTCTGATATTAAATTGGATAAACCTGTAATTATTTCTGTGAGGCCAGGACTCAAACAAAAACACAGAAACCAGCCCATTATTTAAATTTTTTGGAAACAAACCAGGCAATTGAGAATACCACATTTCGTATAAATAATTGATTGCATTTCATTATAGAGGAAAAATTTATAGACAGCCAGTTAGTTAAAGCAATAGAAATGTTCTAAAATAAAAGACTACAGTATAGCACGTCCCTAAAATAGGGACATAAAATCATCTAGAACAAATGATACTGTGAAGCGGAAGATATTTATATGTAAAGCTAAATGGAATCCTGCTGTTTGTTAAAAATGATGTGTAGTAACCATTAGGAAGGGCAGCTTGGCTGATGCTTTTCCCCCCAGAAAAGCTTCTTCACGACATGGACTCAGCAAAGTGTGTGAAGTGTCCTGATGGTGGCTCAACCTGTCTTCAATGTCTTCATATTCGTGTTGAACAACCAAGGATAGGGCACCAACCAATCACAGAGCACACTCACACACTATTCACTCACACATCCACACCTACGGGCAACTTGGTAACTCCAGTTAGCCTCAGCATCTTTTTGGACTGGTTTTGTTCCTGGAGGAAACACCACAATGACATGGGGAGAGCATGCAAACTCCACACACATGGAGTCATGCTAGAGACTCTGAATCCTTTGATAAAGATTTCTCAGGGGAACCATTTTTCTTTTACGTTGATTCACCTCATCAGTCTCCTTCATTGAATGAGCAGGAAACTCTCATGTGTTGTACATGTGGTGCTTTATAACATAACCTTGTGCTATACGCTGTCTAGGATAAGCTATGATGCTTCTATGACATCGGACAGAAAAGCAGACAGAAGATGGCTGCTCCACCTTTAGTCCTTACTAAATACCAATTTCACATTTCAGTTTTCTGACCCTAACTCCTTTATTTGTATGCTAAGATGCAACTACAATGAGCACCTCATCCACATCAGGAGGGACACTGTGAGCTACTTTAAGCTTTACAAACTACTTTCAAACTGAAAGGCTAATTAGTTCTGTTCTCCTTGTGCTTTGACTGATTTGTTTCCTTGATTGAAGGTCTCATTCAGCTGTTTCATATTAATATTAGTGGCACATGTATGATTATAGGAGACTGACGAGTCAGCACGTAGCAAGAACTCAGAGCTAAAGTGAAATCCAGGTCCTTTTACTGTAATTGAAATGGTAGTTTACAGTGTCCTCCCTGACATGGATTATCTGGTCACTGTTTTGGAAATGAGCCGTAAAATGATGAATCAGGGTAGTTGTTTTGAACAGGCAATTGAATTATTATTATTATTTGATTTGCAATTTATTCTAATCGTGCTTGTTTTGCTGTTATTTTGTGCTCTGAGTATCTTCAAACTGCTAAGAAAGTTGCATATGAACACTTCATTACATACAGTACAGCCCATTTCTGCCTGTAAATGTAATTGCCAGCTCTGTTACACAAACAAGTGTTTGTATTCACACCCCACCAAAATGACTGAGCGACGACAAAATAAGAAGTTTAAATTATGCAATATTTTCTAATTCGTTCTTCTGTTATTGTTTTCCTGAAAACATGGAGGCACAATTATTTGTAGACGGTTAATTCTCTCCCCCCCCCACCCGTAGCATTGGATCACTTAGAATCGAACCGTGTTCTCAATACAATAACACAGAAGTCACGTGTGTGTTATAATTACTGTAATCCTCCTGACTCTAATTAGTAGGTCGAACAGCAGGCGGAAAGTGTAGGTGTCCTGGCAAGCTCAGCTCCCGTTTCATTCTACAGCTTCTGACTTACATACGTCAGAACCAGCTACTGGGTCAAAACATATTTCACTGGGTCATAATATGTTCAGTAACATCACCCTGTTAGCAGAGCAAAGCTGTTCTCTGTACCGAGAGGACATAATTTATGATGACATAATGATGGACATAATTTATGATGAGTGATTTATCTTCTAAACAAATCCAAGGCAGGGGATGTTCCACTTAATAATACTTAAGTGTGGCATAAAGAAACTTTAAATAGCAGTGTGTAATAAGTGGGTCAGAGTCTCAAGCGCTCTGACTGGACCAGCATCTTGGAAGCACAAGTCATAGGACCAGGATCTTCGGCTGCCTGTCTGACTGCTGGATTCATAGCTGTAAGTCATGTTGGCGTAGGGACAGGCAATGATTTTATATTCAATGCTTTTGCTACGTGTCAATTTCAGCGGAGTAATAAGTGAGAATGCATCGTACCCCTGCCAGTATCCACTACTGACAGAAAGGGTTAATGCAGTTAATAATGTTCCTCTCCATCATACCATACTGTGGATGATCGGTATCGATTTTTGAAATTTAACGCTTAATATGAATGGTCATAATGTTATAATAAATGTGAACAAGCCAATCAAATAGGACATTAAGGACGACATCATTTCGCCAGTATGTCTTAATACAGAGAATATGGTACTTGCAAATGGAATATGATCTTTGACCTTGGACAAAAGCTCAAATGGAAACTCAAGTTACAGTGGGTGCCTAAGTCTCCAACATGTCACCCAGCATAGGGGTGACACTAATAATCTTAATACTTCATTTTCCCTCAGATTTGTTGTACTTTTTGCACAATATTTTCAACGAAGTATGTCAGATCTAATATGATAAATAGTCTATAATAGTCTGATATATAAAGCAAACAAACAAACAAATAATCATGATAACTCGTAATTATAGTGCAATGGTTAATATCGCAACAATATAATACTAATTTAAAAGGAATTTATACCTTATTTCCTATAAAGTTTTTAAAGCATTTATTTTCATGTCGCGGTAACTATAACTGAAGCTCGACCAAAAACATCGTGAATGGAGTAGGCCTGGTTTTTGGTCAAACAGCCCGAGCAGAGATGAGTGACATCGGCGCTGAGCACTAAGCGGCGGTAACCTGCAGACCTTCATCTGTCACCCGCCCGTCGCGGAAGGGGGGCGGCCGTCGTGCGGGACTCGAAGTCCCGTCGTTCCCGGCGTCTGTTACGCTTCTCTCCTGCGGGCAAAGGGGCCGCTTTGAGGGATCGGAGGAGGAGAAGCGAGTCAGTGCGGAGGCTGAGCCTGCTGGCAGCAGGATCTGCGGGGAGAGAGCAAGAGAAGAGGGGCGGATCGGGGACGGAGGAGCTGCTCTGCAACTCCGATCAAAGGGAACTGACAGGAGCGAGAAGCCCGGTAGAAATACGCCTGGATGCACTCAGACATCACAGAATTAAACGCAAGAAAACAGTCTGGAGGTGAGCCCACTAAACATTTTAATAGCAAAGAAACAATAATTCTTATAATATAATGAATATTAATGTTTCAGTGAGAGGAATAGCTGACAGAACTATCTTTTTTGTACTTGCGACTCTCCGCTCTCTATAGTTGTTTATGCTGCTATAATTACATGCAAGTGAGTTTTGTCATCATGAAATGTAACGCAGGATACCTGCCATGCATTGCGCGACTGTTCGCTAATGTCGTTTGGCAGAACGTTTTTATATTAAATGTAAATATTTCGTATGCAAATACCATACTGTGGATGATCGGTATCGATTTTTGAAATTTAACGCTTAATATGAATGGTCATTTTAAAATGAGAACTCTTAAATTATTGTTAAAGCAGAAATTATTGTGAGTTACTGCATAACCAGTACTACTGATAACTGAATGTCTAGATGATCGCGGACAAATTAACGCACCGCAAGCCGTTTTGATGCTTGTATATTTAGTGATTGCAATGAATAAGAAGTCATAGTTTAATAGTGTCTCATACATGACGGGAGTCGGTCATTTAATGGTGCGAATGACAGGGGGAGAATATATATCAGAATATAACAGTGAGGGGTGCCATGTGAACGATGTGCAAAATAACCGGTATCCGCAATCGCAGTTTAATCCATGTCTTCGGCATTTATGTTCTGAGATATATTATAATCAATTAAAGTTCCCAGTTTAGATACTTGACTCCGCAGCTGCTGTGTTTGACTTGGAGTTTGTGCGTTTTTCTCCCCTGCAGTGAAGTTGAAATCCCCGGCAGTGAAGGAGCCCAAGGCGGCTCATGTTTCACAGACTCCGCTTCGTGGAGGAGCCCGAAATGCGGGCGGCTTCTCTCTCCATGCGCCCAAGCGGAGTGTCTCAGGGTGAAACATCTGCTGCTTGAATGTAATACCCGACATCCGCGGCATCTGCTCAAAATGTGTGGATCGTTAGGTTAAACGTGGAACTCGCTTCATCTACAGATAATTGTGATACCTGGAAGACATTAAAAACCCATAAATGGATACATTTTAATGTTGTTTTACAAGAACACTTTCCCTGGGTTACCCAAAATACTCTATCATCTAGGTTGTAACCTTTTAATGCATTAATTTGCATCGTTAAGCTTCTAGCCCTACACCTGGACATAGACTGGGCAAGGCACTGTAAAGGAGCGTGGAGTGAGTGTGAGAAGGTGACTGGGTAAAGATGCAAGCCTGAAGCTGGACGGCCTTGGGATTACAGCACCAAGGATGCTGAGAGCCTCATGAGTGGCTGGAACGACAGATTTTCAGTATGGCCCAGACAAGCTTGTTACAGGGGAAGCGCTTTTATTGCCGGGAGTGGATCTTCCATAAGCTGCAGCACTGTTTGCAGGAGAAGGCCGGCGGGTCTCTGGGGCTGAGCTCCGTACCGCAGTCCGGTGATGGGGTCGGCTCGGGGAAGGGTGTCTCTTCGGGGGTGTTACTGGTGGGCGGACCAGGCAGCGGGAAGACGGCCTTGTGCACGGAACTGCTGTGGCCAAGCTCGGCCCAGGGCACCCACCGCGGTCTGCACCGCCAGAGCCTGGCCTTCCACTTCTCCCGGGCGGAGGACTCGGATACACTGTGTGCGGGCCGCTTCGTGCGCGGCCTGGTGGCCCAGATCAGCCGCAGTGGGCTGCTCCGGGGCTACGAGGAAAAGCTGCAGGACCTGGGCGCACGGAGTGCACTGCAGCCCGGAGAGTGTGAGAGGAACCCCGCCGAAGCCTTTAAGAGGTAGGCGTGCGCTGACCCCATCCGACATGATGTCATTTAGCAATGTTTCAGTGGTCAAGCTTCATTTTCCATTAATATAGATATCTGTTTAATTAAGCTGATGTTTGAAGTCATTGATGTCTCAGCTCAAAATGAAATAAGCTTCGGTAACACCCTCCATCTTTGGACTTTTTCCAAATGGGTAGCTATTGAAAGATGGTTGGTAACACCGGATCACTGAAGCAGCTGGTCTCGGGATTTAACCTGACAGCGTCCGCAGGGTCGAACCCAAACATGCCCGCGTGTCTGTTCATCTGTTGTTGCCGAACGCCGGGAAAAAGTGGGTCAAACACCTAGTAAGGTGAAAATCTGGAAAAAGGGTGGGGGGTGGCCATTTATGGGGGGGCGGGACAATTGTGTTGGGTTAGGATTACCAGTGGGCTTCTCCGATTGCTGAACCCGTCTTCCCTCTCACAGTGTTACAAAACACACACCAGGGTTCGATTTGTTCTGTGGCTAGGTTAAGTGTTTTCTCGGGGTTATTGCACTCAGAACTTTACCCAAAAGACTGTTTAAAAAAAAAAATAGAAAACCAAGCGAAGGCAGATATCAGCCCCGCCTGAATGCTGTGGAACAATGAGGTTTGTTTTCACTGGAGCTTCACTCTCAGTTAGTCACTGGAGCTGTGAGAGACAGCTCTGGCAGTCCGTGCTATCAGCAGACGATCGGGGTTTGCGTTTGTTAGAGAAATATTTGTGCTCCGAAGATGGCTGTGTCACCTTGCCGGGTGGGGGGGCTTCTATAGCGATCACTGTAAACAGATCATTTTCTGTCTCCCCTGATTATCAGATTGGCGATATCTCTGCTGTCAAAATAATTTTATTTTCTCTTGGCTGTCTGCACGGGACACTAAGCTGGCTACTCGATTTGAAACAGGAAGGAAAGGTTTCCTTTATAAAAGTCAGTCCTGTTGTACTTTGGACTTTGCTCTGCAGTTGGCCTGGGCTAGAAGACCTCCATCTGTACTTTGACAAAATTAATTGGAACAAGTGTCTTCAAAATGGGAAAGAATGGCAATTATTTATGATTAACTGGCTTTGGAAATTACCACATCGCTCTTTCCTTCCTGTAGAAATGATCAGATTAATTAAAACGCATACTGTTTATGGAACAAATTGGGAAGCATAATTTCCTCTACCAGCAAATTAGTTCAACACTAAGGGGAAAAGAATGAAAAGAGTCTTTTTATCATGGAGATACTTTTATTTACATCTTAACATATAGATTCTTGGAATATAACTGTGTTGTGTCACAAATGCAACCTTCACAGGGCCAAGAATTCACAAGTAGCCTGATGCAATCCAGACCGTTGCAGCATGTTGCATTGTTGCCTTCACAGTTGACCATTAAGCAAGAACCAGTGTTTGCAGATCGGGGCTCTTTAGACGATACCTCTGTCAGTGTGAGACCCTCAGGAATCAGGGCCAAAGACGAATGAATCATGAGGCAAATCTATTCAAGTGTATAAACCCCTTTGGCTGTTCTTTGCAGTCACTCTGAAATGGAGTTTTTAGATGATAAATTCTTCTTCCAAATGCTTTGCGTAAAACAGTTACGGGGGGTATTAATATGCAGTGAAGCTTTTCGCCTTTGGCAAATGAATTGATCAGTCTTTGGCACATGTGTCACCCACAATGCTTTCAGCTCCCCTACCGTGGGCATATTGTATGACATGGATATCCACTGGAATGTTCGTTAGGATTGATAGTTGACAGGCTGTTTCCATCCATCTGCCAGTGACTTTATGATTTTTTTTTGGAATTTGGACCTTCACGTTGGCAAGTAACTGAATCATGTAACATCGTTAAAGACAAGAAATCTGTGCGTGGGCATGTGTCCTCCATGGACGTGACCTCAGAGTGCCCTTGGAGAAGAGAGCTTGTGTATGACACACATGAAGAAGGACGATGTCCCTCTCTGGTCACTGGTGTGACTCATGACAGCGTTCCCATGCCTACATAGGAACCTACTTAGGCAAAGTGAAAACAGTAAACAATCCCAAACTATGTGTCAGCTTACTCAGCCCTTGCCAAGTCTTTTGGGAAGAAGATTATTAAAGACAGTTTGGTAGAAAATCAGTTTCATGAGGAGGGATGCTGATTATTCCAGGAATGTCTGGTTTCTATAAACCGATTGATTGTCTGGTAGAAGAATGTGTGCCACAGTGTCCTGAGCTTCATAGGATGCATGTGTGTATGCGAGCTTAGTGATAATCAGCAGGCCAGTGTGATTCTCAAACCCAATGACTTATTAAATCCAGGTCTAGACCCTGAGCTTAGCTGGAGCCTAGTCCTGAACAGGAATGACACCTCAGTCCAAACTTCAGCACAAAGTCAAACACGAGCCTGAAGCCAAAGTCAACCTAAGTATGAATGTGATACATACACATGCGATACACATGAGTATCTCAGTTTGGCCTGTAGCCAAAGTGAAAATAAAACAGTAGATGTGAGAAGTAATGCCGTTTTTCTGGGTTCCTCCTTAGCATCCTTCCTATGAGTGAATGGTTTATTATTATTATTATTTATTTTATACATTGTATCTTACACATTTTATGTGCAATATATGATTCGATGATGTTAAAGTGTTATACAGTCTGAGCACATCCCTGTAACATATTTTCCCAACCAATTTGGTGTGATACCAAACGGGTTTGAAATAGTTTTTAGCACATTTGTAATATCAAGTTAATTTGCTTTTTCAAGCATCAGTTTAATTAGTTTTGAAATATTTATAAGGCTTAGGCACACACTAAAAGACAATGGCGTGTCTGATCTCAAAATGAAATGAAACGTTCGCTATTCAGAGATTTTGAATATGTAATTCAGTAAATGTTAATGGCTTAAATGGCATTAATGTGCCTAGAATTGTACTTCATTTGTACCTGTTAGGTAATCATGTATGCAAAAGGTTGCTTCCAATAGAAAAGTGAGTTATATTTTTGCACACATTGAGATGCATATTGCATAATATAAATGTAATGAATATTCCCACCTTTAAATACAGTATAAATTGGGTTTGTCTGATTAATAACTAAAAGCTAAATGTGATTAATTGATTTCTATCCTTTTAAACATTTAGGTAGCTGGAAACTCAGTGAAGCAGATTGCGTTTGGAATATTTCTTCCATGGCGGGGCGATTTCCTTCCAGAAACTGGGCCGTTAATAATTGTGTAAAGGGTTGCAGTTATTTCTCACTTGTCTGGCATTTACCTGGATTTTATATCATATTAATTACCCTTTGAATAATATATTGTGCATGAATTTAGTAACATTCTGCAATTTTATTGAATAAAATGGCACCAATATATTAAACAAATGAAGTTATTTTAGTTTGGAAAGTGAGTTCCTGGTTAGATACAGTGGACAGCAGTGGTGATATTTAAGTTGGAAGGTAGATGTTATAGAGCGAAACACAACATCTCCCTCATCATTTCAGACAAGGCTCGACTACTAGCAGCATTATGAATCAGCAGAAATGATTGCTTCCCTTAGAGATGCAAACCAGCAGGGTCAACGTCCTCAGCATTGTGTCCTTCGTGGACACAGACTGCATTGTCTTTGGTATTGGGGAAAAAAAACACTCAGTGCCAATTTTTTTTGTTGAATTCGATAACTGAAGCACCATAATCTTCCTGATGATGAAGCTGTTGAAAGCTGACTGTGATTCATACAACGCATCTGTCTGATTTTTGATTATAGGATTTGACGGCCTTTTTGCAGTGGCACACCATCCTGATTTTTCATTCGGATGCAGGCCGTGTTAATAGAACGTCAGTTAAATGTAGTTTTTTTTTTGTCTTGTTAAGTTGATATTTGATGTTGGAAACGTACCAGTGCTAGTGAGCGTGTGCATGTACACAAACACACGTCAACACAACTCAAAAATGAGTAATACATCCACGTATTCATCTATCGGTTTTCATATAATTTAGTTATGGCAAAACCTAGATTATCTATAGATAATTGTCATAGGTGGATACAGATGTTCCTGAAAACCTCTAACTGATTTATATCAATGGTGGATGCAAAGATATATGCAAGAAGGCAACACAACGCATCACAGCTTCTGAAATGCTGCGTTTTTAGGCCCCTTTGTGGCTTGTTGTCATGCCCCGCTCGTCCGATCCTCCTGTGTGCCACGCCCCCCTGGTTACCCATGTGTGATTCCCCGATTGTCTCCAGCTGTGTCTGATTAGTTTGCTCTGTCTTGTTGTATTTAAGTCCTGGTCTGACTTGTTTCCCCTGTCCGTCATTGTGGTTAGGTGTTGTTGTCAATGTCCTTGCCTGCCCGTTCCGTTTCCCTAATTAAAGTCCCGTTTTCCCCCGTATTGTGCTTGCCTGCCTGCTCCTTGCATGCCTACCCGCACGATCGCCACTCGCTCCCCCGCCGATCGTGACAGCTTGTATTCCTGCTTTTACATTTTAATGTCCAATATAATATAGTAATTATCTATTATAATATGTTTTCCCAAGCCTCTTGCGCACTGCGAGGCTGGAGTCTACCCCAGAAAGCAAAGGGAACTCTTTATAGAAGATGCTAGTACATTACTAGGCACATGCTGATACACAGCTGACAATTTGCCCAACCACGCATTTTTGGGCTGTGGCCAGAAGCCAAAGCATCCAGGACAAAACCCACGTTCTATACACTGATAGCTGGGAGCAGCAGTAGAACCCACAAGCCTAAAAGTGTGAGGCCACAGTTCTACTCATTAAGTGGCCCAACCATTGACCAAAATATCAAATAACTTCACCACCATTAGCTACTGCAAAATCTCCCTCATACACATATCCTGTAAGCAACCGAATGCTACAAGTTTTAGTGAAACTTATGACTAGGGACTTAATCGACAAAACACGTTAATCCATTGCCAGAAAACGTTGGTTAAACGTGAGATGAGCGCAAAAAAAAATGAAACTTAGATGCAAATAAAATCAGAACCAAAGACTAAAGATGTTCCAAGACATACATATTGAGTATAGGCATTACAACCATCAAACTGTTAATGGTAACACTGGGATGACTGGTGTAGAGGCTAAATATTGGCCTGTATAAATGATGAGGTGCTAATGCTAACATGGTCACTCCATTATTGCGGTCATTACTGAGTAGCTGCTCATATCACTCAGCTGGAGCTCAAACGTGCAAATAAGCATTGTGGAATTACGAGGTTTGCCTTTTTTGTGCATTTTCAAAACCGTTTGTTTTCTTGTAATTTTTCCAGTTTAGCATTACGTCACAGCTACTAAAAAGGCACTGAGCGATGGTAGAGGGTTCATTTGGGGTTATTTTAAGGAGGGCAAAGTCCTGCTGTGGTAGAGAGCTTAAAAGACATGAACTTGTGACCTGAACTCATACAGTTCAAACCCCAGCAATAGCCTTGCTGTCCCAGACTGACACTCCATCCATTTTACAGAAGTTCTTAAACTTTCCATGGTTATGCTGAGGCTGTCATAGGAGACAGAGCCCGAGGCTGGGGATCCTGGAGAAGATGCCAGTCCATCACAGGGCACACACACACTGTGGGAAATTTAGTGACACCAATGGATTTAACTGTCAGGGAAAACTGGTTTAACTGGAGGAAACAAGGGGATGTATAGCCCTCCAATGCTTCCCGGTGACTCACTGTGCCCACTGACTTACTCCACTAAAAATAACCAACTGTGCAAAGGGGTAAAAACTTCCCCAGATGAAGGACATAATGCCTTTATATAATGATTTCTATAGTGTGCAGTTCAACAGGTGACCTGCACATCTGGTCTTATCTGCCCTTTAACATTCCTCAGATCTATGCTGTCTCAGAGACTCTGGCCAGTTCGGGCCTCACAGGTGAAGCACGTTAGGAGAAGCTTCACTTAGGATTCACTGACGGGAGTCCTGCTCTTACGAGCGTTATTTGACGCGGACGTTCAAATCCTTACGTCGTTAGCATCAGAATGGGAGCTGTGTATGCAGAATATACTGGCTCAATTGGCAACAATTTTTCTTTATTAAAACATATGGCTGGCAGGTGTTTTGGTCACGGGATAGCTAGCTAGGTACCGAGCTAAAACACATCGTCTGTTTCTGTTCTCATGGCTACTGAGCTTTCCTACACGGTACGTAAACAGGAACAGAGAAACAAACTGGTGGAGCCTGCTTACACACGTATGGAAGTCTGTTCATCCGTTTTTGCACTAAATGGTTCTTGCAGCTGAACTTAATAGATACATCAGTTATGAGACATACCACCGCCATATCCAAGAATACTCTTAATTATCTGTAAATGCATGCAGAAGGTAAGCAGTGAGTCAGTTTGTTCGGCCTTACAGACCGCACTGTGGCAGTTTTCCTTGGAGACGGGGATATTTTTCTTGTCTTCCAGGCAACCTAGAGGTAATGGAGTCTGGCTTGCAGCATTTGTCAGCCCGTACACTTTTCCCCCAACATGTCCCCAGTCCTGCCTTTGACAGAGAGCCCCTATCCATTCTGTTAGCCATTCAGACTCCCAGCATTCTCAGCTTCTGGAAGTTTCTGTGACTATAAACTTCTTTTTCCACCCAGAATTAAAATTGTGATTTATTTGAGGTGCATATTTCTCTTTTTCTTATATACATTTTTTTTTTGCATTGCATATTGTCTTTGTGAAAGTACCGCCTGGCATGATGCATCTGTTGACATAATGGTATCAACTGATATTTGTTAAATATCAACATATCAGCATCAGTCGGTTATGTCAGTCTTGGCCAATTTTTTTTAGCTGATATTTAAATTTTATCAATATTAAAAGTTAACAGCAGCAGAGCTAAAAAGACAACAACTGAAATAATGAAGAAGACTGCATTGGACGTTTTTTGGCATGGAGTATGATGACTTCCATTGGATTAATCATCACTTAAATAAGAGGTCTCAAAGTACGGGCTGGTGACATGTTTATGATTCATAATTAAATCTTGCCTGCAGATCGATCATTCGTTTTCCACAAAATAAAAAATGATAACGTCATTCCACTGATCTGCAGTGGCAACCTTGGCAAGTTTCACGCTTGGTCGGGGGGGGGGGGGGGGGGGGGGGGGGCGCGGGGGGGGGGGGGGGGGGGGGGGGGGGGTGGGGGGGGGGGGGGGGGGGGGGGGGGGGGGGGGGGGGGGGGGGGGG
>JAODJX010000053.1:5364289-5378146 GCA_026776945.1 Isichthys henryi | reverse complement strand
CCGATTGGTAAACCCCCCCCCCCCCCCCCCCCGCATATTGATGGCGATGATATTAGATTAAAATATGAGTATCACTCAAAATCATGCAACACTAACAGTACGATCGTTACGGAAATGAGACTTCGCAGAGCAGAAAGAGCACACTCCTGATTTTTAAGAAACAGCTCATTGAAATACAACAAATGCTAAGCATAAATGAAAACCTTTTGCTCTATATTATATCACTTGTTTTTCTGCTTCCTCTGCCCTTCTCGTGGTATAAAGCATTCCTGTCATCTGTTGGTACAGCTTACAGAGAAAAGGGGGAGTGTTTGGTTTGATGCAACAGATCTCTCAGCTACTGCAAACATGGTAGAATCAGTGTCATGTAAGAATAAGATGGCATAGAAATATGAGTCGGGATTCAGCCCCAGAATGAGATGGCATAGAAATATGAATCGGGATTCAGCCCCAGAATGAGATGGCATTGGTGGATTGAGATTCAGCCCTAGAATGAGATGGCATAGAAATATGAATCGGGATTCAGCCCTAGAATGAGATGGCATAGAAATATGAATCGGGATTCAGCCCTAGAATGAGATGGCATAGTAATATGAATCGAGATTCAGCCCCAGAATGAGATGGCATTGGTGGATTGAGATTCAGCCCTAGAATGAAATGGCATAGAAATATGAATTGGGATTCAGCCCTAGAATGAGATGGCATAGAAATATGAATCAGGATTCAGCCCTAGAATGAGATGGCATAGAAATATGAATTGGGATTCAGCCCTAGAATGAGATGGCATAGAAATATGAATCGAGATTCAGCCCCAGAATGAGATGGCATAGAAATATGAATCGAGATTCAGCCCTAGAATGAGATGGCATTGGTGGATCGAGATTCAGCCCTAGAATGAGATGGCATAGAAATATGAATCGGGATTCAGCCCTAGAATGAGATGGCATTGGTGGATTGAGATTCAGCCCTAGAATGAGATGGCATAGAAATATGAATCGAGATTCAACCCTAGAATGAGATGGCATAGAAATATGAATCGGGATTCAGCCCTAGAATGAGATGGCATAGAAATATGAATTGAGATTCAGCCCCAGAATGAGATGGCATAGAAATATGAATCGAGATTCAGCCCCAGAATGAGATGGCATTGGTGGATCGAGATTCAGCCTTAGAATGAGATGGCATATAAATATGAATCGAGATTCAGCCCCAGAATGAGATGGCATTGGGTGTGGTTCGAGAGTCATCCCTAGAATGAGATGGCATAGAGGTATGAATCGAGATTCAGCCCTAGACTGAGATGCCACTGGGTATGAATCTCGATTCAGCCTTAGAATGAGATTACATAGGGGTGTGAATCGAGAATGTGACCCTAACCTCACCTTAAACCTGTAGCTTTCCAGAAAACGTGGTCTTACTCGCTGCTTACCAGCACTTTTAACTGACACCCCTGTCAGAATTGATCTACGTGCCACAACAAGTGGCTGCATCACCCTGCAGCATCTATTATCAGAAAGTGGAGTAAATTATGTCTTTTTTATGGGACTGCAAAGAGACTGAGTAAGCAATGTGCTCCACTACAACTTTGGCATTTTTTTAATGGATGGGGGGGATTAAACCCAAAGGGAAATAAAACATTATGTTTTTTGTTATTTTAGCTAATGTTATGGAATATGCATGTGGTTCTGTTCTCTGTGTAAAATTAAGGCTTTTATATCTACTAATTAGATTTTGTTTACAAGCTGACATCATCTCGAGTTGCTGCACGCTGCTAGAAGCAACTCTTCAAAAACCCACCTTAGAGGCTCATCTCAAAATGTCCAATTAGCGGCCTGCTGTCCAGGAACTGCCATAATTTGGGCAGAAGATCCTGGAGGGACTCTCTCGAATGACATTCTGCTTGCCATTCTGCCGAGCGCATACAAGGTGTGCAAACGAGGCAGGGAATCAGCGCATTAGAAAGACGAACCTTGGGCTGAGGTGGGGAACAGATTGTGCTGGACTTCGAGCGCGGTATGAAACGGCATCGAGGCTTTTGTTTGCGTTCTGGTGTCCCTGCACAGCTGCTCTAGTGCTGATCTAATACCCAGGCATAAGCACTGATGGTCCTGGATGTGCGTGTGTCTCTAAGAAGTTTCTGCCTCGGTACTGAAAACATAGCTTTAACCACTGTACAAATGTGAAAAATTAAAAGATATTAAATATATTCTTATCATTAGAAAACAGCCTAAAATCTAAAATATATTGCCCTGTGTAATACTCCGTCGATCCCACCATCAAAGCGAATTTTTATCCTAGTCAGGGTTGCGGATTGTTTTATGAGGATTTTTAAGTTCATTTGGTTATGTGAAATTAACCATGAAAAGCTTATGAATGTTGCTGTGGTAATATAGCTTTTGGCAAAATAGCTTTTTATAAATAATCTTGTAATAACCCTGCAAGTCTGTGATGTTAGACCAAACTCAGACCTACATGTGCTAATTATTGGTTTATTTATTGGTTTCAGCTGGTTGTTGTCGCTTAATT
This sequence comes from Isichthys henryi, assembly GCA_026776945.1. NCBI lineage: Eukaryota > Metazoa > Chordata > Actinopteri > Osteoglossiformes > Mormyridae > Isichthys > Isichthys henryi. Next base: position 5,375,620 of record JAODJX010000053.1, on the reverse strand, counting down.
AGTCCAAGTGTTGGTATAACTATACGATAGATCAAAAAAATGATGCTTGAAATACAGTGTAATTAGCAGTACTTTGTAACTCTTTAAGAAATGGTCAAAATGATGATATGGAATGAGTTGAGAGAAGTTATTGATTTGAAAGATTGCATGCATGTGCTGTTTGAAGCGGCATTTGACTCCCCATTTTGGGCACTAATTGTTAGCGCCATGTCCCCGCTTTGCCCCATCTTGGGTAAGAGTGCCCCATTTGCCACCCCCTCAGGTGTGTGGTGCTGCCACTCCTGGCTCTGGATCCTCCCCCACAGCCTGTCTTCATCCTGGTGGACTCAGTGGATGAAGGCAGCCCACTAGGCGAGGTGGACCAGCACTCCACCACAGGATCCCCCTACACCATCGCTGAGCTCCTGGGTACTCTTCATCAGCTGCTCCCTCCCTGGCTCCTGCTCATTTGCTCTTCCCGGCGCCAGAACAGAGCCGTAACCAAGCTCTTCACGGGTAAGACCCCGTCTTGTGCCACGCCCCTTAATTCTCATTCCTCACAGCTTTCCCGAAATGCTCCTTTAAATTCCTCCTGCCCACACCCAGCTCTTGTCCTTTTCTGTCCAGTCTTGGTCATGATCCCTTCCACATATCCTGGTCCTGTCCACCTCTGTCCAGTGTGTGCCATGATGCCTTCCACATATCCTGGTCCTGTCCGCCCCTGTCCAGTGTATGCCATGATGCCTTCCACATATCCTGAACCTGTCCGCCTCTGTCCAGTGTATGCCATGATGCCTTCCACATATCCTGAACCTGTCCGCCCCTGTCCAGTGTATGCCATGATGCCTTCCACATATCCTGATCCTGTCCGCCTCTCTCCAGTGTATGCCATGATGCCTTCCACTTGCAGCCCTATTTGGGATGAATATAAAGTGAGAGAAAACCACAAATCCCAGGCTGATAAGAGTTCAAGTGTATAGTAGAATACTTATGAAAAATCTGTGTCTTTGTAGTCCAGTCTATTGCATTTTAATTTAACCCAGTGTCAGAAAATGTGGCCAGCTGTGTATGATTGGAGGAATGGCAGAAATCAGGCCAATCTCACATATGCCTTAGAAAAGCCTGAGGAATATTCTGACAACATCGCTTGAGAATAAGAGACAATTAGGGAAGTGACAGCACATCATAACAGATGTATTGTGTTCACTGTTACAATACTGTTCTGGTATTGGTTTAGTGATTTCTCATTCCACAAGCACTTCTCAAGCACTCTAAAGCCAAGCTGGCCTCCAGCTGGCTTCACCCTGTTCATTACCAACAAGAAAGGAGAACCAGAGATTTCCACGCTGCTTTATATCATGAAGTAAATTCCCAAGTTTTACATCTGTAGGACTATTGTTATATTCCATTCGGAGCTGAGCCAGTCCAATACTGATAAACGCTGGCCTTGCCCTGACTGGGGTGTCCTGCCAAATGAGTCAGATTGAACTTTTACAGGGCACTTTTATGGAACTCTGAAGCCAGCTAAGCACCACCGGAGAGGGGCTGAAATGCCGTAGAAGCCTTGAGGAAGCAACGTTGCTTTGGGGTGGCAGACAAGTAGAACAATGAGGCATTGTGTGCCTGTCAACAAAGCAGTTTGCATGCACGTGTTGAGCACTGCAGCTGGGATGAGGTTGTTAGGGCTCGCTGGGCAGGCTTTCGTTAGACCTTACTCTAGCCCGACCTTGCGTAGTGGTCTACTGAATATGTCATTATGTTTGACTTTCACAGAGGTCATACTTCTGGGGATTCAAGAACCTGAAACCTGTTAGGAATAGCCCTTTCACCATTAGGTATCTATCCACACTTGTGAACATTTGGCAAGCAGCATCAAATTTAGCAGAAAGTGTGTGCAATATGGGTCTGATGTGCAACACGTAGCGTGATTCACACTAAGAATAACTGAACTCGTCTAAGAACATGGCGGGAATGTAATGCATTCTAATGGGCCTGAACCTGCAGTCTTTTATAGTCTTATTGCTGCAGAACTCATAGCAATCATTCTAATTTCATTACATAACGGTCACTGGAATTCAGCATTCCATTCAACTTTTGATACAGACTTTTGATTGCCGTTTGAAAGGGGATATTTATTGACCAGATCTTGAGAGTTATAATCATATCAAGGTAGTTCTAGCACAGTTAAGCCGGTTGTTGTTGTAGCTCAGCCTTACTGTGCATGTAAACTGCATGGCTCAGGAGAGATTGGGTGCGACTTATTGACATCCCATAACTGACACCTTCATAATCATGAGTCCAAAATGGGTGACATAAGCACATAAACATCCATTCACCCATATGCAGTGTTTTGGGGGTCCAGAGTCTATGGGAGCAATGCAGGGATCGACGCCGGATGGGAGGGGGTACACTCACACACCATTCCTGCCCATTCACAGCCAGTTTGGACTTTTCAGTTAACCTTAGGATGGAGGCACAAGCCCGGTTCTGGAAGGGTGAGGCAGCAGCGCTCACCACTACACCACTGTGTTATTACACCTCTGTTACTGGATTTCGACATGCATCTTTAGAGGGACGTGATGCCTTAAGCAGCCCGTTCAGTTTTACCTGTCCATGTGAGCCGGATACGCAGTGGTAGGTCAGTAAATGGTGAAACAGGCTGAAATCCCAACCAGGAAGCTCTGAAGGAATGTAGCACCGCAGCAATGGAACTGTTATCGTTGGAAGCGACGTCTTCCGAAGTGATTTCCACGGCTAGCGGTTTTAATCCTCCATCCCATTCGCACATGGGCCTATTTTCTGATACCTTCCTCAGGAAAATTATATGCTTTGAAGAAGGATGTTGAGCCAAGCTAACGACTTGTGACAGACGTCTCAGGAGGTTGACTGCCATCGTGTCTTCAGACTGATAAGTTTCATTATGAAAAACTACAAAACTGGTTTAAGGGTGGAATTACACGATGTTTAGTGAGGATGAAAGTACTTGCTTAGCACCTGGATATTATCAAGTAATATAATACAACCCCAGGGTATCTTCTGGAAATTAAATAAATGCTTCAGGTTTAGTTCCAGTTCCAGTTGCCTGGTGATGCATTTTTTTTAAATCACTTTCTCAGCTGCTTTTGCGGCAGACGATAACTGGTCAGTAACTGGTCAGTAACTGGTCAGTAACTGGTCAGTACCTAGCAGACAGTCTGTGGTGGCTGGGATTACAATTGATGGACTATAATTATGAGCGAAGTGTTAAAAGGCATTTGGTGAAAACTGCATCACCAGGGACCCATCGATCAGTATAAAAATTCCAACGGTCCTTTTGTTCCCTATGAAAAGTTCATATACTCATCCCTGAGGGAACCTGTCATCGGCACAGGTGTGACATTTAAAGCTTGCTGCTCTCAATCTGATTCCTAATCAGTGTTTATTCTCATGCATCATGCATGTAGTTTATGTGATTAAGTTGATTAATAGATTTCAGTGTAATCCATCACACTGGATGATTATTATTGCATAGTTGAGGAACAGTTACTCACAATCGAATGCGTTGCTCTCAAAAAAAGTGCACATTTTTAACATCCATAAAAGGGTCTGACAGTGTCCTAATAAAGAACAGTGGTTTTCTTAAATGAACACCTACTGGTTTTAAGCAGAGCATGGGCTGATCCTATTGCACTTGGCAAACAGAAGCATGGAAGATTATGGTTGTAGACTTAAGCAGGGTCCTAAGAGTCATTGGAAAGGGAAACTGAAATTTATGGATTTGAACATAGAGACTGAGGTCTCTGTACAATAAAGAACATTCTGAGGAACAGGGCTTCATTGGTGTTTATGGGCAGTCCCAATTCGTACAGGGTGTTGGTGAAAGCTAGAAAAGTGAGCCATAAACATCTAATGCGATGATGCTTTATACTTGTTCTGGAGGATTTGTGCCTCTGCTCTGCAGTGGCTTTTTATTGGGTCATCTCTCCATGGTGTAACATGCCATAAAACCTTTATGACAGAACATCAAGCAAGGAAAATGCAAGCCTTACTGCACATGTAGTGTAGGGAAGGAGCCTTCAGCTGGCCCCTCGCTATTCTGCGCGTTCTGCAAATTGTAGGATCGCATTACACGTTGGTCCTTTGTGGTAATTTTAGATCCTGTGTTGGGGTGAAAATTCAACAGTGCATGACACAGTTTGTCTACTCGTGTTTGACGAATGTTCCAGCCCAAACTCTTAGCAACCAGGAACCTCAGTTGTGGAAATGTCAGTCAGCTCAAAGCCTGGGAAACTGACTCCATCTGCCCATCGCTGGTTGAAATGTAATGGAGCAGAAAGGTCTGAGATGATGCTGCTCACTTGGCCTGTCCTTCAGGTCCACAAACATCTGCCTTTGAAGTATAACCTGCAGCCCTGAGTGCTCTCTTCTCCTTACCTCTCATTAATAGGGCTTTGCAGGTCAAAGGTAAAGTGGGATTTTTTTCCACCCTTAGAGTCATGTTGTGCATGTTAGCTCTGAGGGCATTTTCACTTACTAGTTTTCAACCAGTATAGAAGGAATGAGAAGGCTGAAATAGCCCACAGAAACAAAGAAATAGATAGATAGATAGATAGATAGATAGACAGACAGACAGACAGACAGACAGACAGACAGACAGACAGACAGACAGACAGATAGATAGATAGATAGATAGATAGATAGATAGATAGATAGATAGATAGATAGATAGATAGATAGGACTAAAATTATAGTAGGTAATGTTTACATTTAGGACATTGGTTCTTGATTGGATGTATTGGGCTGAAAATGTAAATTAAAATTTATTTTCTGTACTTATTGAATTGCACCTATATTCTGTATGCTTAAATTCAATCCTAATCAACACCTTTTTAAAATCCTACAATATCCACTCCTGTCTCGTGGGTAAGCTGTATGCAGACATATGCTTTGGTGTTTAAATGTTTGATTGGCAGCATTTGCATCAGTAAGGCAGACAAAGTTCACTTTGGCTGTGTTTCACAGCCAAAACCGCATAAACGCTGATGTTGTTTTGGCAGCTGTGTTTGTGGACAGATGAGATAGAATTTCAAAAAACAATAGATTGAAAGGTTAGAAAGCTGTGTGTTAGAGAAACTCCAGGAGTGCATGGTCCGAGGTAGCAGAAGCTTTTGCACAATGCTTGGGGTGACCTTTGACATTTCTCCCTTTCCCCCCGCAACTGTTGCTTTTGTTTGGCAATTGAAATAAAGAGCAGACAACTAACTTTCATCACTGCGAAAGAAGCCAATTTATGCAAACATTATACAAATGGTGGCAGTTTCACTGTTCAGTAGAGGGAAAGTGACAGATTGGAAACTGCGATGGCAAAAACCCTGTCTGTCTGTCTATATGTCTGTCTGTCTGTATGTCTGTCTGTCTGTACAGTATGTCTGTCTGTCTGTACAGTATGTCTGTCTGTCTGTCTGTACAGTATGTATATCTGTCTGTCTGTACAGTATGTATGTCTGTCTGTCTGTCTGTACAGTATGTCTGTCTGTCTGTACAGTATGTATGTATGTCTGTCTGTACAGTATGTCTGTCTGTCTGTCTGTACAGTATGTATGTCTGTCTGTACAGTATGCCTGTCTGTCTGTCTGTACAGTATGCCTGTCTGTCTGTCTGTACAGTATGTGTGTCTGTCTGTCTGTCTGTTTGCGTGTGTGTGTGTTTGTATCTATATACAAATATACATTATGTATATAAAGAAAGCAGCTTAGACTTGCTGGAGCCTGATATAAAAGCTAAGCTAAGCTAATATCCACCACCCATTATCCACTGATAATATCCCTACATAATCAAGCAGAGTATTACTCTATATTGTTTGACAATACAAGAAACAAAAAGCTCTTCTGAAGGAAGAGAAACTCAAAATCAGCTACAGACTCTCCCTGCGATAAGAATTTCCGACTTACAGACAACTCGTGCTTACAGACTGTCATAAAGACTGACTTAGGGAACGGATCTCGGTCCTAACCTGGGGACGGCCTGTACATAAACATAGCCTCTCAGACCACCTGAAGCACAACACCTCTGTGAGCGGCTGGACTGCCTGGCCTGTGTATTTACATATCAGTTACCAGGCAACCATTAATCAGGCACTGAAATCTAAAACGTCTACAGCATTTCTGACCTGAGCCAATCAGAAGTATGACTGGCTGTAATGACTTTATGGCATCGTTGTGGGGCTTTTGAGCCATGTGGGTAAATAAGGACAGGGGAAGCTTACACTTGAAATTGTTCTTGTAATGAGAGAGAATTCTTGTTTTTTTAAGCACCAAACCACCCATGTTAGCCCTTTTAAGGAGGATTTTCATCCAATAAGATAATAACAGTAAATGTGTCATATTTTTAAAAAGCTTCTTCGCAACTGGTAATTGAGACATTGCACCAAAGCCTATAGTAATTATTACTATGTGTCACCAATAAATCTGATCCACTGATGATGTGATGCAGCTATTTTTTTACTGTTTAATCCCAGCAACTACCCACTTTACTGGAGTATCGAGACATCCTGTCTCTCCATAGGGCCAGTAAATATAAGAGCTGTTTTATCTCTGTAGGGACTCTTGTACACTGAGAGGAAGCGTCTTAACTATCCTAATGACCTCTGGAAGCTCTAAGCATCCGTTCTGGGGTATTAATCTATCCCTGCATTCCATGAATGCAGTAACTGATACTGAACAGTAGACAAATTCAATTTGAAGTGTAGCATCTTAGTGTTTTGGGTTGCTGTTAAGCAATGCTCCTCTCTGTTCGGTTTATGTAGTGATGCCTCTCTCAGTTCATTAATGCAAAAAATATTTCAGTTTTTCTCACCAGAAGGATAGGCTGTTTTAATAAACAAAAGCTCTGACTGGATTTCATCCATTTCTACATTCTGAGGCGTTTTTTCCCCCCACGCACTTTCCTTCAAGGAAATGTAGTGACACATGTCCTACATTTGCTGTTTCCCAAAAACCTCGCCCAACTCTCTCCATCTCTCTACCCACGGTGTAACAGCTTGACCCATTTTCCTCTCTCATTAAACACGGCTGTAGCACAGAGAGAAGCCCGATGCTAAAAACCCGAAGGCTGGAATGCGAGTGTTTATGTGACCGAGAGAGTAGAACTTGTGAGTAGCCTCTGACCTTTGGAGGAGACACAGGAGACATTCCCCATATACGGGATCAGGGAGAGAGTCCCAGTCTGACCTCGCAGCTGGGTCTTAAAGCCCACCCACCCGACAGGGCCCAAGGAGGGAGCGACACTGTGTCAAGCCTCCAGCATTCCTACTATTTACATCTCCAGGAGCTGGCAGTATGTGATATGCAAGGGGGGATCATTCGGCCTTAAAAATACTGCTGGGGAATGGTGTGACACAATTAATCTGTTTGTACCGATTCCAGCCTAATGTTGTGATGAGTAAAGATGGGGCATTCAGTTTATCACTGACACAGCTTTTCGTGGTGGGCAGTTTGCCTTTTCTGAGCATTTAAAAATGATTTTCGGACACATTAAAGAGCAAGCCCATCCTTTACCTTCAAATCAGCCAAACAGCGGTTAGTAAAAGGGTGTTGGAATGTGGTCACACAACTTCTGAGTTGCCTGTAATGGGATAATACAGAATTCTTCAATAAGAAAAGTCCGCAGTTCTGCTTTACACTGTGTGCTCCAAAGCCTCCCATAAAAGTCGATGACTGGGGAGACCATGCAAGGCATATGATTTCATCCGAGTGTTTATGAAGTCACTCTTGAATTTGTTTAGTGCCCTGCAAGGGGCACTTATCATCTCGGAATATGGGGACATCAGAAGGAAATCATTTTTACACCATAGGGTGCACAAGATCAAAAATATGGTTTCATACTCCTTGTCCATTAAATGAGCAGATAGAGGAATCATGGGGTCTAATGAGGCGCTTGAGATCCTTGTTCATACCAACAGACATTGTGTCTTTTCTCCAGATATAAATCTGCATCGATATAGAAAAGGGTGACAGATTGACTCATCGGGCCATATGACCTCCTATTGCACAGAAGTACAGAATCTGCACTCCTTGCCCTGGGTATTGTGCCTTTGCTGTGTTGCCGTTGGATACAAGTGGTTTGCGAATGACAGTCCTGCCATTAATCGCAGCTTTTTGACAGTCACAATGTACAGTTTTTGTCGAGACTGGTTCAGTTGTATAGTGATTTTTTCGTGGTGTTTGGTAACCGTATTACTATGCTATCTGTCCATCAATGTCAATGAGGTTTGATGTATGGCCACTCTTCCGTCTCACCAATGCATTTTATCCAGGTTTGTCCTGGTTTATCAAACTGTTTTTGTTGCAGCTTGTCTGATCGAGGTATTAGTCCAGTTTGGGCACCACCTCACTGGCCTGTTAGTTACCAAATATGGCTTTGAAAACTGATATATAAAATGCTGATTGTCACTGCTAATAAGACATTCTGCTAATTGACATTTAAATATTTCGCTGTTTTAATTGAGATTTATTTACTTCAAATTTATCTGAAAGTTAGTTAGAAGCTGTTTTTCATGTGGTCATTCCGTTATTCCATTCCCCTCCGTCGTATAATAATATACATGCACTCAGCGGTCATTTCACTACACCTGTTTGTCCGTGTGAAAAGTGGATGTCTACAAACAGCAAATCATGTGGCTGCAACTGAATACATAGAACACGCAGACAGAGTCGAGAGGTTCCCTTACTGTTTGGCTAAGCATTAGCGTAACTGAGATGCATGAGTTAAGTGATTTTGAATGTGTCATGACTACTGGTGCCGTACACAGTGGTTCCAGCGTCTCGCAAACAGGCACCCTCCTGCGATTTGCATCCACTTGTCTACCTACAGGGGAGGGTGCAATAAACAAGAAACAGCCAGTCTGGGGCACTTCTGTAGCTAAAAACATCACAATACTGAAAGATGTAGGAGGAGAATGACCAGACTGACAGACCAGCAAGGTCAAAAGTGCAAAATGAATGGGTCAGTGCAACAGTGCATCTCCTAAATGCATTCCAAATACTGTCAACCTCTGAAGTGGTTCTGGAGAGTGAAGCATGTCTTACTGATACTATATAGTCATACCTTATAAAGTGGCCACTGAGGAAATTATCCAGTACTAGGTGTTAAATTGCAAAAAGCCAGAATGGCAGCCTGTAATATGGGTGTTGCAGAGAAGTGTTCCCTCCCTTCCCTCCAACAGCGTCTCTACTTGCTCACAAGAATCTTGAGACACTTGATTAATTCAGTAAAAATGTTGCAAATTTATTGATTTCATAACAGAAGTACATTGACAAGCAAGTTTTAACATATCTGCACACATCTTCCGCACAGACCTCTTGTATATATGTGTCATGATTTTTGGCTGAGTTCTGTTCTTTCCATTTTGCTGTTAATTGTTATTGTAGTCACTGGCTTCTACAGGGATAGTAATCACAAATGTTTTCTGTTTTATGTCATTGAAATGGTGTTACTAATTAAAAAGCACCCAATGAGTTTGCTTGTTAATGAACTTTTTAAGTCTGAACAGCTCTTTTAGAGCTATAATTTGTAAATATGAGTGTTTTACTTAAAACTACAAGTTGTTTTTGATGTGATACATTTTTTTTTGGAAAAAAAAATGAGTAATGATTTTAGTTATTTATTCAATAAATTTGCAATATTTTTCCTATATTTTTATCCTATGAATGGTATCACATAAATGGACTTGGCTACAACATCAGCTGTAGTAACTGTAATAACAAGCTACAGAAAGCTAATGGCTCAACCGAAAGTATCTGAGACAGTTTTCTGTGTACACATGGATCTCTTCTCTTCCTTTCTGGAACAGAGTAAATTTGGATCAGATGCTTTTAGACTGCATGTTTCCGGGTGTGAACATGCGGCAGATTGATGACATGAGGAAACAGAGAAATGCTTCACAGTGGGTGTTCATGGACACAAATGCCATCGCTCAAGAAAGCAAACATAATGTACTGTTTTTCCTAGCAAACATAAAGTTGTGTGATTGTAACCTACTTTTTGCACGGCACAGGATGCATTGTTGTTCTCCATCTACTCTGATTTGCTAAGAGCAACAACACCGACCTCACAGTCAGCAGCGTAGCCAGCAGATTCCGGTTTTCAGTATGGATGTTCTAGAGAAGCAATATTTCACTGTTCATTTCTCAAGGTTCTGATTTGATCAAATGAAATGGAAGTTCATATTGTCTGAAATCGTTACATCAGTTTATAAACCAAATTTTGCTTAGCACGTTTTTTACAAGGATATTTTCAAAAAGTGTTTTACGAGGGTTTAGAAACATTTTCCCAGATTGAATTTAAAAACAAAGACCTAAAATCACAATATAAGAATTACTTTAATTTTTTTCCTCCAGATGTAAAAAAATGAGTAGTACTCATGCAAAATCCAAGTACAAACAAACAAATACTAAATATATAGTTTAGAAAATATTTTAAATGCTTTAATTATGAATGACAGCAAGCGGGCATTGTTTATCTCACCACATGATGCAGCTGTTAGAGGCAGGGGACGAGTTTGAGGTCAGAACACTGGATCTCGCTCACTCATATGCAGCTGTTAGAGGCAGGGGACGAGTTCGGGGTCAGAACACTGGATCTCGCTCACTCATATGCAGCTGTTAGAGGCAGGGGACAAGTTCAGGGTCAGGACACTGGATCTCGCTCACTCATATGCAGCTGTTAGAGGCAGGGGATGAGTTCGGGGTCAGGGCACTGGATCTCGCTCTTTATCTATTTGCTGCCTCAGGCTGGTTTTGTCAGTACAGCTGATGATTTGTTAGCCTCAGGTCCATGTGACTCCAGTTGTGAGGCGGCAGAGATATGGGTAATAACAGGCTCCTCCCAACAGCACAAGACAAAAAATAACATCTAATACATGCTTCTATAACAGCATTGAAGTATATAAGTGTAGTTGGGACTCGTAGGTCAAGCTAGCCCACCAGCACGGTGTGGACAGATGTTTATTTCAGCTTTGTGATTGGTCTGTGAAATTCGTTTGTTGTGCCACACTGATCTGAGGACGTTATGGAAGTATGCTGGAGTTAGGGATAGTCTAAAGGAAAAAAGTATTAGTGCAGAAGCTAACTAAGGTTCAGAAGAAGCTGCCAGAATTCTCCACCTGGAAGGCCTGTGTTATAAACAGTGGTGTGGGATAGAGTCGGAGAGCTGAGTAGCACCATTATGTATTTTTAGGGCCTGGCAAATGCGTATCATATAGCACAGTTTGTCTTCCTGAGTAATGTGGCTCGAGGCTGGCCCGAGTGTAAGAATGTGAGAAGGAGCGTGAAGCGCTCTCACTCCCCCAGACAGTCTGCAGGTCAGCATGCAGCC